>JAABKJ010075445.1:245944472-246369170 GCA_011634705.1 Andricus grossulariae
TTTTTGTTTGGTTCAAAATTCCTCTTTTTGCTTCAATACAACTGTTTTTTATGTCAAATTTGATTAAAATTTTAAAATTTTTAGTCGAAAATTTCAATTTTTGGTTGAAAATTCAACTATTTTGTAAAAAAAAAATCGTTCGGTTAAAAATTAAACTAATTATAAAAAAAATGTACTTATTTTGTTGGAATTTTTTGTTTGTTTGTTAAAAATTTTTTTTTTTCGTCCGAAGGTTTAACTATTCCATTTTTGATTGAAAATTTATTCTTCATATGTTCGATATTCAAATATTCCCTGAAAAATTTTATTTTTATTGTTTGAAAATTAACTTTCTTGATGAAAACTCTGTTCAACTGTTTTCTAAAATATTCAAATTTTTAACTTGGAAAACTAACTGTTTTGTTGAAAATTTCTTCTTTTTTGATAGAGTTGAACTGTTTTTTATTTTAGGTTTAGGTTGTACGATAACATTTCCATCTAAAGAAGTACATTTTCAACCAAGAAGATTAATTTTCTGCTACAAATGACGAATTTTCCAAACAAAAAGAAAACGAATTTTCAACAAAATGGTTGAATTATGAACGAAAGACGTACATTTCTAACTAAAATGATGAATCTTCAATCACAAAATAATTTTTAACCAAAAAGTAGAATTTTTATTAAAAAAGAAATTAATTTTTAACCAATAAGATTAATTTTCTACCAAAAGTGATGAATTTTCAACATAATAGTTGAATTTTCAATTCAAAAAGATCCATTTTTTGACAAAAAGTTGGATAGTTAAATTTTCAATAAAAAAAAATTAATTTTCATTTTAAAAAAAGTAGTCAACATAATAGTTCAATTTTTAACCAAAGAAATTAATTTTAAACTAAAATAATCAATCTTCAAACAAAAAAAAAATTAATTTTTGATCAAATTTTTTGAATTTTCAACCAAATGATAGAATATTCAACCAACAAAATGAATTCTTAACCAATAAGATTAATTTTCTATTAAAATGACGAATTTTCAACAGAATGGTTGATTTTTAAACAAAAAAGATAACATTTTCAACCAAAGACGAATTTTCAACTATGATTAATTTTCTACAAAAAAAACGCATTTCAAACTGAAGAGATGCATTTTAACTAACTAGTTGCTTTTTCAAATAAAAGACATAAATTTTCAACCAGAAATGGAATAATTAAATTTTCAGTAAAAGAAATTAATTAAAAAAAAAAAGAAAAAAAAACGAACTTTCGACATAATAGTTAAATTTTCAGTTAAAGAAAAAAATTAATTATAATACAAAAAAGTGTTCTAACAAAATAGTTTCTAATTAATCTTTTTGATTGAAAAATCTTCCTTTCTGATTGGTCATTCAACTTTTCTGTTTAATTTTCGTATTTTTGCATTGATAATTTAACTATTTTTGTAGAAAGCCTAACTGTTTTGTTGAAAATGAACTTTTTTGTTGAAATTTTTTTTTTTAATCAATTCTTTCAACAGAAAATTTGATTACTCCACTTTTTGGTTGAAAATTATTATTTTTTAGTTGATATTCAACTATTTGATTAAAAATTAATGCATTTTGTAAAAAATTCATTTTTTTAAAATAAAAGTTCATCTTTTTTGTAGAAAAATCTTTTTTTTTTGCAAATCAATTTTTTTAAATGAAAATTTAATTAACCTACTTTTTGGTAAAAAATTATTATTTTTTAGTTTATAATTTACCTATTTAATTAAAAATTTTTGCATTTTGTTAGAAATTAGTTCTTTTCGTTAAAAATTAATTGTTTGTGACTGAAAATTTAACTATTCAATTTTCGGTTGCAAATCGTTCTTTATTTCAATTAAAAATATATATACTTTATTGAAAATTTGTCTTTTTCGAATGAAAATTATTTTTTTCAATAGAAAATTAATTTTTTTGGTTAAAAAATCGTCCTTTCTGATTTGTCATCCAACTCTTATGTTTAATTTTTGTATTTTCGCATTGATAATTTCACTATTTTTGTAGAAAACTTAACTGTTTTGTTGAAAATGAACTTTTTTTAAATAATCCATTCTTTTGACAGAAAAATTGATTATTCCACTTTTTGGTTAAAAATTATTATTTTTTAGTTGATAATTTGAATATTTGTGAAAAAATTTATGCATTTTGTTAAAAATTAGTTTTTTTTCGGTAAAAAACAAATTTTCAACTACAGGGATAAATTTTCAACTAATATGATAAATATTTAATTGGAATACTTGAATTTTCAACTACAAAGATAGATTTTCAAACAAATAGATTAATTTTCTATCAAAAAAGACGATTTTTCAACACATTTCATGAATTTTCCATAAAATAGTTGCATTTTTAACTAAAAAAAAAAAATTTTCAAACAAATAGTTGAATTTTTAATTAAAAAAGATCAATTTTTAATTAAAAATGAAATAGTTCAATTTTAAGTTAAAAAATTAATTTTCAACCAAATTGATGAATTTTCAACTAAAATAATGAATCTTCAACTGCAATAGTTGAATTTTGAACCAAAAACATGAATTTTCAAATAAAAAGATTAATTTCTACAAAAAAAAAGTTTTCAATAAAATACGTTGAATTTCAATTAAAAAATATAAATTGTAAACTAAAAATTGAATAGTTAAAACAAAAAGAAAAATAATTATCGAAAAAATAGTTACATTTTCGAACAAGGTGATGAATTTTCAACTAAAATTATGAATGTTCAACTGAAGTAGATGAATTTTGAACCAAAAAGAGGCATTTTCAACAATAGACATGAATTTTAATCAAAAAGTAAATTTTCTACGAAAATAGTTGAATTTGCAACCCAAAAAGGTCAATTTTCTACAAAACCGGTGAATTTTCAACCAAAAATGATGACTTTTTTAACAAAGTTACTTAATTTTCAACCAAAAACTTGCATTTTTATCCAAGAAAGATGCAATTTCTACTAAAATAGATGAACTTTTAAACTAAACGGACAAATTTTCATAAAAACAGTTGAATTTTTATCCAAAAAAGATTCCAGTTGACTTTGCGTTTTAAGAATTTTAAAAGGTTTTAAGAGAACAAACAAATTTTCTTAAGATTCCTGGAAAAATGTCAAATGATTTTTTATTGTGAAAAATTAATTGTTGAAAAAAATTGAAAAATATCTCAAAACATTTCAAAAGATTTCTAAAACGTCGAAAGAAATCTGGAAGATTTTAATGCATTTTTTTATCGTTGAAGATTTTTTCAAAATTTGTCAGAAAAATTTGAGTAATTTAAAAGAAAATGTAGATTTTTCCGAAAAATGTAGGAAAAATTCGAATAATTTAATTTAAAATCTAGATTTTCAAAGATTTCTTAATCAAATTTGAAACTTTTTAAATATTTTGAAAGGTTTCACGGTAAAATTGTGTTTTTTTTTAATTTTTGAGAAAATTTAAAATAACTTTTTATATTGAAAAATTCAATTTAAGAGAATATTTTTTTAAAAAATGTCAGGAAAAATTCGAATCATCTTAAAATATATTTATAGAAGGTTTAGAAGTTTTCAAAAGATTCAGATTTTATATAAAATTTGAAATGATTTCCAAAAATTCAAAACAAAATATAAATTTTTTAATATTCAAAGAAATTGAAGCCTTTTAAGAATGTTAAAAAGTTTTAAGAGAAAAAACAAATTTTCTTCAGATTCCTGGAAAAATTTGGAAATTTGTTGAATTTTGGAAAATTTTTCCAAAAATTTTAGGAAAAATTCTAATAATTTAAAACAAAATGTAGATTTTAGAAGATTTCGAAATAGAATTTGATGGTTTTAAAGGATTATTAAAGGTTTCAAGATTTTAGAGCAATTTTTTGATTTTTGCAAAATTGAAAAAAAATGTTAGGAAAAATTCGAATCATGCCAGAGTATGTTGAAGAAAAGTTAAACCTTGCATTTGATAAAGCTAATGGTGATTATCTTCGTAAGATTTAATAATAGTAATTAAGTTTTAAAACAATTCTATTTTTATTGTTTTGTAAGGATAAAAGTATTTTTGCTAAATGTTGGTTACATTAAACGGAGGTTTAAAATAGTCATTAAATTAAACATGTGAGAGGCAAAAATGAACAAAAATATGAATCTTAATAATACAAAACAAAAAAATAAAGATTTTATAAACCATGTTCATATGCTTTTCATGCACTATTACAATATCGAATCTCAAGTGCTTCCATATAATATAAATATAAGAATAGAGCGCAAAATAAATGATGAACTGTATGAGAGAGGTCTATCAAAAATTATAGACTTTGATATAAAGCTTATACATGATTGTGCTTATCAAATAATCATCAGAGATAGAAAAGCTCAAAAATGGATTTTTGAAGTAGAGTATTCTGAAATAGACAAAATAAATATAATTTCTTCTTTTAGACACAAGACTAATTATTTAATTGTTAATACGCCTATTGAAAATTATATCTGTATTCTTGATGAGAATGATGAAGAACTTGAAAAAATAGTATTTAATAATGAAAATTTATCTAAAGAACAACTTGATTATATAAATCTGAAACACGACCTAATCATTCCCAATGAAGATACCAGAGAAATAATTTTTGAAAATCATCAAATATTAGATTTTGTAAAGAGCCTAAAATGAGCAATATTCCATATATAGTAGATAATAATAAAACATTTATAAAATCAGTTTATATGCTTTTCATGTTTTACTTAAAAATAGAATTAAAAGAGAATTCATATAGTCCAGATAGTTGGATTTCTCAACGGATCGATAATTACTATCTCCGATGATAATACAGATTCCTATTTAAAAATATTGATTGTGTAATAACTTGCAAAAATTAGGGTATATCAGGAAAACAGTATCTTTCTCTGATCTCTCTGTAGCTCAACTGGTTAGAGCACCTAACAGAAAATCAGAGAATCTGGTGTTCGAATCCCAGTGGAACGAGAGGAGAGTGATCCTTTTTTTCTGAATAAATTTGAATTTAATAAATTTTAATTTATACCTCCATCTAGTCTGTATGACAAAAATGATTTTTCTGTATCAGAGGATTTAACTTTGGTCGATAATTTTGATTACCATTATTCACAGTATGTGTGATTGGATTTCTCAACGGATCAATAATTAATATCTCCGATGATAATACAGATTCCTATTTAAAAATATCGATTATGTAACAACTTGCTAAAATTAGCTTATATCAGAAACACAGTATCTTTTTCTTATTTCTCTGTAGCTCAATTGGTGAGAGCACCTTACCGGAAATCAGTTGATCTGGTGTTCGAATCCCAGTGGAGCGAGAGGAGAGACATCCTTTTTTCCTAAATAAATTTGAGTTTAATAAATTTTAATTAATACCTCCATCTAGTCTGTATGACAAAAATAATTTTTCTGTATTAGAGGATTCAACTTTGGTCGTTAATGTAGATTTCCATTATTCGCGGTATGTGTGATTGGATTTCTCAACGGATCGATAATTAATATCTCCGAAGATAATACAGATTCCTATTTAAATATATTGATTTGTAACAACTTGCTAAAATTAGCGTATATCAGAAACACAGTATCTTTTTCTTATTTCTCTGTAGCTCAATTGGTGAGTCGCCGATGATAAGGTTGTTATGGCAGAGTCAATCGAGAACTTGAAAAGAATGTTGAACAAACTGAATACAAGCATGGAGAACTTGAGCCTCAACATTAACGTGAATGAACCTAAAAGTATGGTATTTGAAGGAAAAGGTGAGAAAACAATGGGCAAAATTGTCCTAACTGATGACATAATAGAACAAGCTGATAAGTACATATATCTTGGTAGCCTATTCACTAGTGACGGCAAGATATATGGGGAGTTAGATAGGCTTATAAACGAGGGTAAGAAGGTTATCGGTAGAACAGGGCTCTTTATCAGAAGTGAAAATACATCAAATAAAGCTAAAAGTGCAATACATAGTTCTGTATTTATACCGACTGTATTTTATGGTAGTGAGACGTGGACTTATCAAGAAAACGATAAGAGTAAAATTAACGCGATTAACATGAAATTCCTGCGCAGGATATGCGGCAAAACACTGATGGACAAAGTAAGTAACAAGATAATCCTTAAAGAATATGGTGAGGAGGGGACACTAGTTGACATATGTGAAAGAAATTTGCTAAGATCGTTTGAGCATGTTTAGAGAATAAAAAGCTGAACGACTAAGGAAACAAGTGTATAAAGGTAAATTAAATGGCAGTGTGCCCAGAGACAGACCACGAAGAGAATGGTTAGAATATGTCAATGAGACCCTAATTCGAAGAGATATAAGAAGCCATAGAAACACAAGAGCTTGCATGAGAAAATGAATGGACGAGAAGGAAGCTAGAGAGGTATGTCAAGAAAGAAAAGTGTGGCGACAAATAGTTTATAAAAAGAGTGTCAGTAGAGTGAATGGCGCCTGACACAAAAGACTTTGGATATCTATACCTTAAACCTATATACCTATCTACCCTTCACCTATATACCCATCCACACATCACTACTTTCCAACCGAGCCATTCACGCCCACCCCGAAAGGGAAACGGCCTAATGATATAATAATAATAATAACATAAAATTTAGATTTTGGATTTAATTTAGTGTCATTAAGAAGCATGATATCTATATTATGATTTTTCATGAAGTCTTTAAGTTCTGTGAAGTTATTTCTAAGTCCATTTGCATTCCAGTGGGCCATTTGAATGTCATTAGTAACTAATCTAATAGCTGCCATCATTTATGAGATCAGTGAACACAATAAGCCTATCTAAATCATTTTTTCATAATAATAGTTTAGATTTTAAGTTTGTTATTACCCTCAGCATCTTACCTATATCACAAATATTATTTAGCTCATTGAGCTCAGTCGTAAGGTTGGAGAAGTCCGCTGCACAGCGCTGTTCACGTCGTCCATTTTCTCCATAGTTGCGCTTGGCAGCTCCACATGTAGTAAGCACCTCGGTTGTCGTGCCCCATATGTGCTTGGCTGGTCCAGGGGTCGTAAGCACCTTCGGAGTTGCTGCAGGCCTCATTGAAGAAAAATTTGATTGTGTCTTTGGGGTGGTACCCCTCTGCTGGGAAGTCTGTCAAGCATGGGCTTGGTTTTCCTTGAGTCTAAAATATATTTTTTGCACTTAGAATAATTTGCAGGATGCGCACCTGTACAATTAACACACAGTGAGAGGATCCATGTCCGAACTGTTGACACCTGTGACACTGGGTCACACGTCTGGTATTCCTAAATTTTTCCCAGTACACCTTGACATAGCAGATGTACCTGATGCCACGTACCACTTCCAACTACTTCAAACCATGTTTGGACAGTGAAAACCTCAACACAATTGGAGAAACCGAGATTTGTTATACTAGGACTTCAAACAAACAGAAAAAATAATACCATTAGAAGTTCTAGCAACTTTGATCATTGCAATCTGACTAATGTCAAACTGCTTTTAAATGATAAGTGTTATCCTTATAGTAATTTGAATCTCGACATTAAGCGAAATCAGTATGCTCTTCTTTATGAAATGCACACAAACTTTCAGGTTAATTACTATGGGAAAGAACAGCAACCATTGCTATCTAGAGGAGAATTTATAGAGTATGCACCTCTAGTTGTTATTGACTGCTCGAAACAAAATGAGTCACTGAAATACGGACCAGTTGACGTTCGTTTGGAATTTTAAACTAGTGAAAGTTTTCCCGCGCAAACAGCATATTGCTTAATTTTGCATGATCGTATAGTTGAGTATAAGCCAATAAGTGGTGTGGTGAAAAAGTGGGTATAAAACTGCTGTAACCAAGTAGAAATAGTTTAGTTGCACTCAAGGAACAATTCTTGGTGGATATGCAGGGCTTCAAGTTACCAGTCAATAAATTTGTATTGAAAGAATTGGCTAGATTACCATTATATGATGAGACCTTGGAATTCTGGTGATTTACCGTATTCTCTAGTACCTGTAATACTCGAGAACATTTTAAAAGATGCAACAAGAATTTATGTGAAAGGATTGGAAAAAAAGAATTGGCTGAAACAATTTGGGGAAATATCGTGTGAAATTGTTGATATGCTTGATTTGGAATGTCCCTCGCTACAGAGATTGCGTGAAACGATTGTAATTAATGATATTAAATGTACGCATCATATGTATACTGTTCACTCGTGGAACAGGAGGTTCAACTGACAGTAGGCAGTAGGTATCATACTGCTCGTCCCATCTCTATTCAGAACTGTAAAATTCTCTATTTAAAGTGAATAACATGTTAATTGTCTTCTACTAGTGAATTTTTGCAATAGTTTGATTTTCGAGAAAATTCAATAATATTTTTTTATTTCAATGAGAAATAACATTCTCAATGTTTTCTTGCATATTATTTGCAGAGGAGCCTAGTAAGAAGTAATCTCGCATGTCACAATACATGTGAGCCTGCAATTTTGCACAAATTTTCATAGCATGATGAGGATTTGTAAAAAAGTTTGTATTTCCGCTTCAGTTTTTCGATACTCATTCATCTTGTGGCATGACTTCTTATAGAAATTATTCCTCTGGCTACGCCACCTTATCCTCACTTTAACGTCATAGAACGTGTTTCTCATTGTCGTCAATATTTAAAAATGAGTATAATTACCTAACACATCGTGGAAAATGCAAAGGAGCGATGACTCCCCTTCTTCCACTTTGTGTACAGCAGCCAAGGTATTTCTTATAAAGTTCCTCTTGCTCGATGCGTACGCCAGGGGCGAGTTCGAATGACGCCTTCAACCAGCCAAGGGCAAATTGTTCGTTCTCTTGAATGATATGTTGATGCGCGTGTTGCTGTTGAACTGAATTTGTAGTTTCAACTACTTCTGCAAAGCAAAATGAAAAATATTCGAGTTGATTAAAGAGAGTCAAGAACTTGATTGAAGCTTGTAGTAGCGATATTTATTATTATATCATTAAGCCGTTTCCCTTTCGGGGTAGGCGTGAATTGCTCGGTTGGAAAGTGGTGATGTGTGGATTCTGGTGCGATAGCTCAGGGCTCTCGGTAAATCCTGAAAAGACCAACCTGGTCATTTTCACGAAAAACTATAAAATTTAAGTTGACGCTCCTGTATTTTGCGGTGGGAAGCTGACGTTTTTAGATTCGGTTACATATTTGGGAGTAATCCTAGATAGCAAGCTGAACTGGGCAAAGCACCTGAAGACCCAATGCAGGAAGTTTGTCATGAATTTTTGAATGTGCAGGAGAGCTTTTTGGTTGACGTGGGAAATGAAACCTAAAATGCTTGCATAGCTCTACACTGCTGTCCTAAAGCCCAGGTTCCTACATGCGGCCGTGGTCTTATGGCCATGGGCGGAACTCAAAACAATGCAAGACAGGCTGCAAAGATTACAAACGCCAGCATTTAGGGGTTTGACTGGAGCAATGAGGACTATGCTCACAGCGGCGATAGGATTCATGCTGTGTGAAGAACCCCTACATGTTGCGATAACCGCTAGAGCGGCACACGCGTTGGGACGCCTGGCAACCCCTCTTTATATAGCCTTCGAAGGAGGCCGTCCACAACAATGCACCACAGGAGGGGCGACAGGACACCCCCTGTGGGCATCCCCGTGGAGCTATTTCCCTTACTAGGCCCTTACCCCATCTGGTTTCGAGTCTTCTCCGACATAGCATACTTCCTTTCCAGTGTACAAGCTGGTCCGGCACACCACCTCTCAGAGCCTCTCGACAGATGACTTCTGGAGGAGTATTGCTGAAAGCACCCTCAATATCCAAGAAAACGCCCACAGCGTACCCCTTTTGTTCCAACTGCTGCTCCAATTTTGCCACAACAGCATGAAGCGCAGTTTCTACCGAGCAGCCTGCCTGTCTTGAGACGACTTGGACTTATTCCTCCAAAACATTTGGCTCCTGATAACAATTTTTCTCCCGCAGATCTTTTAACAACATTCACTACAAAATCCACACTCCTTGCAAATAGCACTCCTTCCTCGTCCGCAGTTCCCTCTACCATTGATGATACTAAATTATTCTTTTCTGAAATATCGCAAGAAACGCTAATTACAATACTCTTAGAGGTAAAATCAAATGCTCAAGGTTCAGATGGTATTTAAATTAAAATGATTCGCTTAGCTTTACCAGTCATTTGTCCTATTCTCTTGCATATCTATAACGCATCTCCACATGTGGGAATCTTTCCCGATACCTGGAAAGAGGCGATTATTCGCCCTGTTCCTAAAATATTTAACCCTACCTCTCCCAAAGATTTCCGCCCAATATCTATCCTCTGTGCATTGCCTAAATCTTTCGAACGTATTGTCCATCAGCAACTTATTGCACATATTAAAACTAACAATTTAATGGACCCAATGCAATCTGGGTTTCGTGACAGGCATAGTACTCTTACAGCTACACTGAAAGTAACTTCTGACCTTAAAATGGCAATTGATAGAAGGGAAATAACTCTTGTTGTCCTTTTTGACTTTTCCAATGCGTTTGATACAGTTAACCATAATTTACTATTGTTTAGCCTCCAATCACTTCACCTCTCAAATACGGCTGTTAAATGGTTTGAATCTTATCTTAGTATTAGTTCTGAAAGAGTACAAATCAGCAATGGTGAGCGTTCTGATTGTGGGGAGGTCGAGAGTGGTGTCCCTCAGGGATCCACGCTTGCACCCACTCTATTTAATATCTATACCTCTGAACTTGGTCGCGAACTTTATATCTCATCGCTAGTCCCAATCCCTATTCATACTCCATGTACTCCTATAATTTCAGGTCCAGCTAAAAAAAAATGATTCAAATATTCTGAAAGTAGCCTATCCCGTTTCCAGCCCTAATCCCTATTAATGTCTTAGTGGAATCAGTATCAGGGGTTATGAGACCATGTAGGACATGAATAGATATTAAAAAGTGGAAATGGAATAATCTACTTGTAGAATATTTAGCAAGCCTATTTTTTTTGCTGATTCAGGAATTATAAGACCTTATGTGGTATAAGTATGAATTAGAGCTGGAAACGGGATAGACTACTTTCAGAATATTCGGAAGGATTTTTTTAGAGCTGCTTTAGTGGTTATGGAAACTTAGGGGACACACATAGATATTAAAACTGGAAACGGGATAGCTACATGTAAGATATTTAACAATCTTATTTTAGAGCTGAATCAGGAATTAGAGTACCTTATAGGGTATAAATATAAATTATAGCTAAAAACGGGATGGACTACTTTCAGAATATTTGAGAGGATTTTTTAGAGCTGCTTCAGGGGTTATGGAACCTTGGGGGGTATACATAGATAACAAAACTACATATATGCCCTTTCCAGCCTCATCCCCTTTCTATACTCAATAAGGGTTTATAATTTCTGATCCAGCTTAAAAAAATACATTCAAATATCCTACAAGTAGCTTATCCCGTTTCCAGCTCTACTCCCTATTAGTGTCCTAATGGAATCAGTATTAGGGGTTATGGGATCATGTAGTACATTATATCGTTAAGCCGTTTCCCTTTCGGGGTAGGCATGAATTGCTCGGTGGTAAAGTAGTGATGTGTGGATGGGTATATAGGTGACATATATATAAGTAATACAAGGAAAAATTTTCACGGGCTACGTGACTCGCCCCAGTATTCATAATCTACAATGTTCAGTAACTCGTAAAATGGGCTTTAGCGAACATTGGTTCCATTGAGACTTTTGTTATTCGCCGTGAAAAGAATCTATCCTCATAGTTTCATCAAAATTGACTTAACGGCATTCTCCATAACGTTTGTGCCGGGTCCTTCAATGTTGAATGTTAATATAACATTGCTTTCGTGAAGAAGATTTGTTTTGATGAAAAAAAGTGTGTAACAATGCCATACAGTCTTGGATTCTCAGGATGTGAATCAGAGCATCCAATAATTCAATATACTTATAATAATCATTTTCACAAATCAATTGGCACAGTGACCATTTACATCAAAACTCACACTCATATAGGTATTTCATTTTGGTGTATAATAATTTAGCTATTGATCTATTTAGAACTGTATTTCGTTATGAGCATTTACAAGAATATCGGTGATGTATTTTTTGAATAAATATTGCTAATTATATTAATATATGGTGTTCGTATTTCTATATGTGCCTGTTTTTATAGAAAAACTCTTTTGAAATGATCCTCATTTCAAAACTAGGCTTCTCATTAGTGTTAAACACATTGCTATTTTCTTTTTTTTTTCAAACACGGATAACCACAAGATAACTAATCTACGATAACATGGTAAGCATTCGTTTAATTGTAGCAAGATGCCTTATTCTATCATTGTTGTTATCATATCTAGATTCCAGTATACTAAAGATGAGGTTCAAGAACCGACTTCTAGTCAACATTGGTAGGTACTTCTCTTTGATTTTGAAGATTTACGTAATTTAACGTAATCAAAATATTTGAAAAATGTAGTACCGATGAGACCACTAACACAGCAACAGAAACAGGAATTTAATTCAGCAAAAGTTTGTCATATTTGTGTCAAACCTTTTGGGGTGAATGATATTAAACATCATGACCATTGACATTTTACAGGTAATTACCGTGGTGTAGCCCGCCAAAAATGTAATTTAAATTATAAGAATTCACATATAATTCCCGTAGTATTTCACAATTTATAAGGATATGATTCTTACTTTTTTATCGGAGCTTTAGCTACAAAATTTGAGGAAAAGATCAGTCTATTAGCAATAAATAAAGAAAAGTATATTTCTTTTACAACATATGTGGATAACATAAGCGTAAAACTTCGATTTATTGATTCCTTTCGATTTATGCCGAGTAGATTGGAAAAATTAGCATCGTATCTCGATAATAACGAAAAGAAAATTACAAGAAGACACTGTGAGAATGACAATGAATTTAATTTACTAACTAGAAAAGGTGTTTTTCCATACAATTATATTGACAATTGGCAAAAACTCGAAGAAAAGCAGCTGCCTCCAAGAGAGGCATTTTTTTCGAACCTAAATAAAACAAATATTTCTAGTGAATATTATGAGCAAGCGTGCAGAGTGTGGGAAACTTTCAATTTGAGAACCTTAGGTGAATATTCTACTCTTTACCTCAAAATTGACGTCTTACTTTTATCAGATGTCTTTGAAAATTTTAGGCGTCACTGTTTGACAATATATAATTTAGATCCCCTGCATTATTACACAGCTATAGGACTATCTTTTGACGCGATGTTAAAATATACGGAAATTGAACTCGAGTTGTTAACAGATCCTGAAATGTTACTATACATCGAAGGGACGTTTTTTCAATACGAGTTTTCCAGTATTGAAACTCATTAAGATCGTTATTATTCCGACGCTTTTAATTCTGACATTAACAATTTTCATTAAACATTCAACTTTTGAGATGAAAACAATGAATGAAGAAGCTTCTTTTAAGTTAGAATTCAGCTTGAAATCTCTATCCAGAGCCGAGATAATTATTTCTTGCATTTTTAGCTCTACTAATTAAAATAATCATTAAATTGAAGTAAAACAAATTGCGATTTGTTAAGTATATATTACTGAATACTCGTGAATTTTTTCAAATTTCTGGTACAAATTTTTAAACGTGTGGAGGACTTGAAAGTCGACGTAGTGAAAGTTGAGTCATTTCGCCTGTTTTTTCACACATCCTGTGCCACAGGAAAGTCAACAAATTTTTGACAAAAATCAAATCAACATCCTTTCACAAGTATAATGTTGAAGAATATTTCTGTCTTCGACTCAACATTCTGCGATTTTTTTCACAGAGTAAAAAGCTTCAAAGCCAGGTGTCAGGTCTTTTGAATCCGACTTTAGTCTAGGTATAATTATTATTATTATATCATCAAGCCGTTTCACTTTCGGGATAGGCGTGAATTGCTTGGTTGGAAAGTAGTGATGTGTGGATGGGTATATAGGTGAAGGTTTAAGGTATAGATATTTTAAATTGATCTAGAATTCTCGTGTTACTCATTTAAATGACACGTGCATTCCGCAACACTGCTCCGACCCAGGCTGCTGATCAATCTCTCTAGTGATCACCCTACGTGGAGAGTCTCACAAAATTGTTATGTGTGGCTCTCCACTTGGGCCCATTAGTATCCAAGGTCTTTGTTTCAGGCTTCAACTATTTTGTGGAAAATTCATCTTTATTTGTTGACTTCAACTGTAATTAATTTCAAATAAAAATATGTTGTACCTAAGTAACGTAAAGTATTATATTTTTCGCTGAGCATTCAGCTGTTTTTGATGAAAATGTAATTACTATTTGGTTTGAAATTATGTCTTTTTTTGAAAAATGATGTTGTTAGTTTGACCACGCAACTGCTTTGAAGAAAGGTAGTCTTTTTCCTTGAAAATTCATCAATGTAGTACAATTTTTCTCTCGATTTTTTCTATTAAAAAAGATTTTCGTAATTTGGTTCAATTTCGTAGATTTTTCTCATTTTTGACGAATATGAATTCCAATTCATTACATCCTAATATTTATTTCAATAAAACATGAACAATTTTCTAAACAATAAAAGTGCTTGATGTGTGAGTAAATCATTGGAAAAAAAATTTGTATGATTTTACTTGTTATTAGGCTACGAAATAATGATTGTTTATCATTTCAAAGAATTAATACGTTAAGCTTCATTATCATTTGCGCAACAAATAAATAACTAAAATAAATTAAATAAATAATTTGTAATAATATTTAATTTTCTGGAATATCGTCAATATTATACATAGCATTATACATAATTATCAAAATGATTATAAATTCAATATAAATTTATTATAACTTTACTATAACTTTATTATATAATTCAATTAAAAGAAAATGTTTTTAAACATTCTTAAAAAAAATTGTTTTTAAGAATACAGTTCTTGTATTAAGATTTCAATCACCTTCAACAATTATTGTTTACTATCTTAAATATGTAATAGTGTACAGTTAATTATTGCTTGAGGATTTGTGCAATTGTGTTTTAGATTCATGTATCTGATCAACCAGTCTCCATAATCAAAATAAACTCCCTGCGAATTGAGTGTAACATTACCACAGGAACGTACATTAATGATCATAGGGTGCATACTATTCACGAATTTTTTTCCCTCTGTTCCACCAGGATATAAGATAATAGAAGTTCCGTCACACGTCATTTATCTCCCGGTTGCCGTTAAAACCATAGATTACATTCAATTACGAATAGTTGATCAAGACGGACAGTTGGTTAATGTTCGCGGGGAAGTTATAACAATAAGATTACATAATAAATCAACGCAGTAAAAGTAATGGGAATTGTATATAATAGGAGGGTTGGTTACAGCTATAACAGTGGTGTAACATGTCACAATCAGATCAGTCACAAACGCACTCTCAAAGCGATAACACGTCAAAACGTATTATTTCTACAAAGCCTACATCTCAAGCTCAGACCACACAATTCAAAGAGCAGAGAAGGAAGAGACGTAAAAGATTCAGAAGAATAAAATTATATTGCTCTTGTATTCGTGTATTTGTATATCGCAGTATTATTCTGTGTCATGGAAGAGGAAATTTTAACTATTGAGACCCCTATTGTCTTTGATGAATCTATCGCTCATTGCGAAGTACATGCCCACCAGCCTTACACCTCATCAACATTCAATCATAGTGATGAAATTCGAAACGCTGTGCAACATCAGGATCTCTTTTTACTTCCTCAAAAAAGTTCGCTTCATGTAAACGGAAAATTGTTGCAGTCAAATAGAACTCCAGCGGTTAGAACGGTTTTAGTTAATAACGCTATCTGTCATTTGTTCGAAGAAGCAAGATATGAAATAAATGCAATTGAAATTGATTTACGAACCAGTGATAGTTTCGCACCTCCGAGAGCACCTATCACAAGGACAATTACTTTAACCGAATATTTTGGGTACAGCCGTTGCAACTCCCTTTTAAGATCTTGATACTTCTCCTCCTTTTCGTTCTACTTGGCAGTGATGTTGTAGTCGGCCGGAGCAGAGAATTCGATCACGAATATGGCTCGTTTCTCGAAATCTTGGAGAAAAATATCAGGTCTCGAGTGTGCAACGGAGACTGCTATCGAAAAATCGTAGTTGCAGAAAATTTAGCACTTCTCGTTTTGGACAATTGACTCTATCTCCCTTTGAGCGTCCAGTAGGGCAGGGTCGCGGCCAACACCGTAAGAGCGATAAAGATGGTAACAAAGCACTCTTAGAACCGAATTATGTCTATAGATAAATGTTTTTCCCGCATGGGTGGGACAACCAGGTAGTATGTGCTGGGAACTTCTTGACATAAAATGAGGTCACGGTATAATAAGGTGAAAATGACACCATCCTGGCATGCGAAAATAAAACCCTCCATACCTGAATTAAGCCCTAATGATCAGAGAAAAGCAAAAGTGTGCTCCTTCAACAAGGACTGTTTTTCTACATTTCTGTGAAAATATCCGTGTATTTTCTTGTCGAGCAGCTGTTGGTGGAATTTTTCAAATTATGCTTTCTTCACTTCAGATGAATTTTGGCACATTTATCCAAATCAAAGTCCATCGCAATATCTCCTGTGTACTCCTTGACGATATTTATAGCAGTTTGAAGTTTGCTTTTACCAGAGGCATATATATATAATTAAAAACTAAAGGTTAACAACCACCGCAGGGTCCCACTGGGAGTAACTGTCATCTAAAAAAATCTAATTGTTATAAACAAATTATATTAACAAAATGTCAACATATTGGAAATTTTGCTTGCAAAGTGTATTTGTAAGATGAAATTGCTTGATTTTATCAACAAGATCACGTTTGATCATGAAAATTCGTTGTATTGCACAATTTGTTTATTTTGTAAACAAATTATGTAAACAAATGCATAGTTTAGGCGTTTATTGGCAGAATGTAATCGATTCTCTTTCTTATTACCTTTAAACTATATGAGTGGTAATATTTAGTGATTGAGATTGGTCATTCGATATTATTTATTTATTTTATTAACAAATTTTATAAACAAATGCATATTTTGGATATTTATAGACAGAAAGTAATAGTATTTCTTTCTAATCGTCTTCAAATTACTTAAGTGGTGATGTTTAGTGACGAAGAATTGTCAACCGATATTATTTGTTTATGTTATAAACAAAATAAACAAATGCATAGTTCGACTATTTATAGATAGGAAGTTATCGTTTTTCTTTTTAATCGTCTTCAAATTACATAAGTGGTGATGTTTAGTGACGAAGACATGTCAATCGATATTATTTGTTTATGTCATACACAAATGTGATACACAAGTGCATAGTTTGACCATTTATAATCAAAAAGTGTTCGTTTTTCTTTTTCAATCGTCTTCAAATTACATAAGCGGTGATATTTAGTGACGAAAAATTGTCAATCGATATTATTTGCTTTTGTCATAAACAAATTTAATAAACAAATGCATAGTTTGGCCATTTATGATTAGAAAGTGATGGATTTTCTTTCTAATCGTCTTCAAATTACATAAGTGGTGATGTTTAGTGACAAAGAATTGTCAATCGATATTATTTGTTAGAGAAAACAAACGCCGGTCGCCGCCAGAATTGCCGCCCCGATTGAAAACAATTAGGAACATTAGGAATGGAAACATGAACTCTATACACAATAGAAAATAATTGAAATCGATTAACAGATGGTACACCTATTAGGAACGATTGAAAATGATTGAAATTTTGCAAAATGTGAATCGTTCTGAATCGTGTTCAATTGATTATTTCTAGAAGGGCGTACAGTGGTTTGAGCTCCTCTTTGATACCTTCCCCCAACGTTAGGAGCCGAAAGAGTCCGGTCGTTACCGATCATGCACGAAGTTGAAAAGAGCTTGTTGGCGCGCAATTTAAATGCCTACATTTAAAGTTTGATACCATTTGCATAGTTCATACATTAATTTGGAAAGAAAAGTATTGTCTTTTTTCCGAATGTTTGTAACTATTGATTCATGCTTATTATATATATATAATTAAAACGTAAGGTTAAACAGCCATTGCAGGGTCCCACTGGGAGCAACTGCCATCTAAAAATGACACCGGCTCCCATTAGGACCGCGGAAAATCCCACTCATGGCCACGTCTCACAACCGTGAGATGGGTGGTCACAGGAAACGATGAAATCACATAGACAGGCCGGCGAAACCCTCATGTGTTTTGAGGACACTTAGCGACCCAAGGATGACAGCTTTCTGCATCCATCTCGTAAGTGCCTTGGCATATCTTTGGTACGCGGGTATGGCTTTAAGGTTACGAACCAGCGATAGTTTCGAACCTCCGAGAGCACCTATAACAAGGACAATGACTTGTACCGAATATTTTGGGTACAGTCGTTGCAGCTTCCTTTTAAGGTCTTGATACCTTTCCTCCTTTTCTTTCTCATGTCATTTTTTAGATGACAGTTGCTCCCAGTGGGACCCTGCGGTGGTTGTTAACCTTTAGATTTTAATTATATATACATAAAGGTCTAAAAGTATTAAGTTTGAGTATTTTATATTATAAAACAGCAATCAGTTCGTTCGAACATCATTTTAAAATTCATGAAAAGTTAAAAAACATTTTTTTTTCACTATAATTTTCAGTTGCATATATATTTATTTTATTGCGTTATTGTTTTCTCTCTACACATAAGTATATATAGAAAAGGGAAATAGTACACAACATAAATGGAGAATTTTTTTACCTCTATATGAACTCTAGTGATGAAGACTTTGCCACTGGATAGTTATGACCACAAACATAGTAGCTCAGGACTAGAAGGAGTATTGCTTGCAACACACTTTCCGATTGTAAGACAATCTTTTCCTCTATAACGATGCAGCAAGATATTTTTTCTTGATATAGGGACATCCCTGAAAAAATTGAGAGTGTTAATACATAGATTTTGTAGAATTTAAATCGAAAGCAAATTTTTATATACCTTTTACAATCAAGGTAGGCCAAGACGAATCGTTTGAATTTTGAACATCCACATCTATACCATCAGTGTCCTGAAAAATAAAAATATTCTAATTACATTTAGTTGAATTTTCTAGTTGTATAATATATAATTTCCTTGGAAT
Source organism: Andricus grossulariae (assembly GCA_011634705.1). Lineage (NCBI taxonomy): Eukaryota > Metazoa > Arthropoda > Insecta > Hymenoptera > Cynipidae > Andricus > Andricus grossulariae. The sequence continues at coordinate 245,963,556 of JAABKJ010075445.1, forward strand.
TTAGTGTATTTACACACACACACACACACACATATATATTTCTATCGTAAAATTAAATTTTAGACACTAATACTTACAACTACACGCAGAAAAAAGGAACCTTATATTTTACTGAAAACCAAGTTAAATCTACTGAACTTCCAAGTACGTATATGGACAACACGGCAGTTCAGGCAGGATGTTATTTTATTCATTTCCATTCGAGGATTCTACATTTTCAATGAAATCGTTTTAAAAACGAAACATTCTAAAAATTGAATATGCATTAAATACGACATTTATTTTCATTTTATTGAAATCAATTTTCAAATTTTTTAAATGAAATATTTTAAAAATTACATGTTATTAACAATTAACACGTGATTTATTCATTTAAATTAGTTGAAACGATTTGTTTTGAAACACAGAGGATACTATTAAATGTTTAAATTTAATACTCAATAGTATTTCTTCATATTTTGAATTTTCCCACCCTAAAGTTTGAAACTTTGAACGGACCTCTTCTTCTATCTTCACACGTCAGAAAAAAGAGGTCCGTTCGACTTTCGACATGGTCCCGGAGTCTCACTTTAGGTGATCGAGGTCGCTCGGAGGGATAGTGAAGTTGCGCATTAGACATGTACGCAGCAATTAGTAATGGCTGTTTTTTTAATCTCTGCACACCATCTGCGCAAACGTCAAAAACAATCAGGGTGACTAGTCGTGGGGGCACCAAATGAGGGGAAGATCAAGATATCGTTGGATATCGTGGTTCATAGAATCGAGGTTCGACTGTATGGAGAAACTGTGTGGCTTGATTCTTATCAGATGACTTTTTTCACCTGCGCGTGGCCGCGAGCTACTCATTGTCTATGTATACGTTTTTCTGCTTTGCGTTTTCTGCTGCCATGGAACGGAACCCTACAAGACTGGACGTGCCGTCCTATGAGTCAGAAAACGTCGGCGTAAAGCAGAAACTCATGAGAGTGAAAGAGACAAATAGATCTGTCCGTCACTTTCACTCTCATGATTTTCTGCTTTACGCGGCGAGTTGCTCTATAATTTCGATATAATTATCGATTATTTTCTCCATTGAAATTAAGTTTTCCGTAACATAGATGTTGTTCATCTTTTCGGTTACATTGGGGTTTTCACTTGTCCATTTATGATAAGATAACATGTTGGTTTGGGTTTCAATTGTTAGTAAATTTGCCTTTGGAAAATAGTTTTTTGCGATATAAATGTATTTATCTTTCCATTGAGAAGTTTTATTACCTACAATTTTCATTTTTTTTGTTATTGGTTGAATCTGGTGAATTGGTTCAAGTGAGTCTTGAAAATTCATTCTAGCGTTAAGATTAAATGTGTTATTCAAAGAAAAATTTAATTTGTTGTTAATACTTATAACTTTTTCTTGTTGATTTTTAATTTTTAATTTTCTTGATTTTCATCACAAATCTGTTTGTACTGTCCACAAGGTGGTAGCGAGTATTTGAAGTTTTCTGTTAATTCTGATTCGAATTTTAAAATATATTCAATGTCAAAATAAGATACTAAATAAACGTCGTTAGAGATGATCTTAATTTTTGCTAATGGTTCGAAATAAATGACTGATGTATGGGTAAAAGGATAATTGAGAAAGGATGCGCGTGGAACTGAAAGTCTTTTGATGTAATTTTTTGCCATTATGCCTCTAGCTTCCGGAATCCTAAAACAGAAAGTTTTATTAGTGCTTGATTACAACTTAATGATAAAGAGAAAAGAGAAATAATATAATATATGTTATAGTAAACTCATGCAAGGTAATTGTAGAAAGGAGAGGGAGATGAAACAAATTTAATTCATGGTACTTTATAGTACTCTTTTTGTTGTTGTTACTGGGTTGTATTGTTTATTATTTTTATGCTTATCGAGTATATGTTTTTTTCTAAACCGGGAGAAATCACGAATATTAACCGGGAGAACCGGGAGAAAGCCGGCAAACAAAAATTGAAAAAATAGTGGCGACACTGAATAAGTTTACAAATAAAAAAAGTGTCGGTAAGGTAGGAAGCCGGTCACGTGACCAACTCGTCACTTTCTTGTAAGATACAGTACCCTCCCACCTATCGCGAAAGTCTGGGACTGAGGTTCCCGTTAAGTGAGTTTACCCACCACATCACAAATCTTTCTTCCCTTGCGCTTCATCTACATATCTGATTGGTTGAGAAAATCTGATCTATTCAAAAAAGTTAATGTCAGACAGTTGAGGAAACAAGAAGCAAAAAACATTTAGAGGTTCACAGAAAAAACTAAGTGTAATCTTTACCCGGATTTCGGGGTAAAGATTACCTGCAACAAAAATTACTCCATGTGGGTAAACTTTACCCGCACATCTCGGGCATTATTCTGCGTTTACCTACGTTTAGTGAGTAATTCTCAACAGCTGTTTTGCCAAGCAAATTTGACAACATTTAAACATCGCCACGGTCTTTAAAGTGTAATACCTGATGTAATTTACATGGCCAATTACTTTGATTTTACTCCGTATTTTACGTACAAGAATTTAAAATAGTACAGAGTGGAATTAAAACTCTCCCTCTCTATTTTACTTACGTCCTTAACAAACAACAGAGTCATCAATCTGTATCGTGATCACTGATATATGTATATATAATACACTGGATACAGGATTCCATAGAAAACGCGTGTGCCTACTTGAAGGCGCCCGAGCCGCCATTTTTTATGGATGTTTTGGTTCGGGACCACTCGGGACAATAAACGCGTCAAAATACCGGCCAAACTTGTGAAAAGTGGCCATAAAAATTCTCACCCAAGCTTCACTCAAGCTTGGTACCAAGCTTGGGAGACTTGGACACAATCTTCAACCAAGCTTGACACAAGTTTCGGTGCTGTTAGGGATGGGACTGCGCCCTAATAAACTTCTTCATCCAAGTTTGCGGCAAACTTCCCGCGTAGGAAATTTAACATTGAAGTGCTAACAAATTTTAGTAACTTCCACATGTAAGTGTTCGAAAATTCTAGATTGAATAAAATAAAAATAAGAAGGCCTATAGGTTTCGTACCCGAAATTCGAATAATTGTCTACCCAGTAAAAAAAGTTGAACAGATATAACGCGAAAACGATTTCAGGTTAGGTTTGGTGTATTCGATTTGCTGCCATTATCGAATTGGACCCTTAAATTCAATTCTGCAATGCATTAGCCTCTATTTGGCAGAGTTTATTTTATGAAATGAAGGCAAATTATAAGTTTTTCAGGGTAGCAATGAGTATAATTATGTAAAATAAACTTGTCCAAATACATTTGTGCGGTTCAGGCGAGCGATAATAATTACTTAACTGAACGGAGCGATATTAACCAAACTTTGATTCCAATTTGGCAATACACATGATTTGACAGATTCAATTCTGCAAGGTGCAGGGCGAAGAACGCGGTGGGTTACCAACTGTCGGCAATTAAGTTACCAGTTATCCACCACGTCCATCGCCCTACACCTTGCTGAATTAAGTCTGTCAAATCATGTGTATTATGCAGGGATTGGGAGCGAAATGGCGCTTGCTACTTTTCTCTTCTCTAGGCAAAGGGGAGAATATAGCAGGTCCGCGTGTCGCGTGTGCCGCTCTAGCGGTTATCGCAACATGTAGGGATTCTTCACAAAGCATGAATCCTATCGCCACTGTGGGCGTAATCCTTATTGCTTCAGCCAAACCCCTATATTCTAGCGTTTGAAATCTTTGCAGCCTGTCCTGCATTATTTTGTGCCCCGCATGTGGCCACAAGTCCACGGCCGCATATAGGAGCCTGAGTCTTAGGACAGCAGAGTAGTGCCATGCAAGCATGTTGGGCTCTAGACTCCACGTCAAACCAAGGACTCTCCTGCTCATCCAAAAAGTCATGACAAGCTTTCTGCATTGAGTCCCCAGGTACTTTACCCAATTTAGCTTCCTATCTAGGTTCACTTACAGATATCTAACTGAATCTGGCAACATCAGCTCCCTACCGCAAAATACAGGAGCGTCAACTTTTGGAACTTTAAAATTTTTGTGAAAATGACCAGGTTGGTCTTTTCTGGATTCACCGAGAGCCCTGAGCTATCGCACCGAAGCTCTACGATGCGCAGCGCCAACCTCATAGGACCCATCAGCGTTTCCGAATGAGTTCCCCTGACAAGGATGACAGAGTCATCCGCATATCCCTGAGTATAATACTCCTCTTTATTTAGCTCTCAAACGAGGCTTTTCACCACAATCCACCACAGGAGGGGCGACAGGACACCCCCCTGTGGGCATCCTTGTGGAGCAATTTTTCTTACCTAACCCTCACCCCATCTGATTTCGAGTCTTCTCCGGCGTAGCATGATTTCTATCCAGCATACAAGCTGGTGCGGCACGCTACATTTCAAAGCCTCTCGACAGATGACATCTGGAGGAGTATTGCTGGAAGCACTCTCTTTATCCAAGAATCATGGAATTCACGGAATTCATGGAATTCACGGAATTCATGGAATTCACGGAATTTATGGAATTCACGGAATTCATGCAATTCATGGATTGCAAGGAATACATGGCTTTCAAAGAATTCATGGAACTCAAGGAATTTGTGGAATCAAAAGAATTCATGAAATTCAAAGCATTCATGCAATTCAAGTAATTCATGGAATTTGCGGAACTCAAGGAATTCACAGTATTCGGGGAATTCGATAAATTGACGGAGTAAAGCAATTCATGGAATTCAAGGAATTCATGGAATTCAAGGAATTTATAGAATACAAAGAATTCATGTAACTCAAGGAATTCATGGAATTCATGTAACTCAAGGAATTCATGGAATTCAAGGAATTCACGAAATCCGAGGTATTCAGGAAATTCAAGGAATCCAAGAAAACTCATGGAATTCATGGAATTTATGGAACCCAAACAATTAATGGAATTCAAGGAATTCATGAAATTACACCAATTGATGGAACTTGCGGAATTCACAGCATTCACGGAATCAAAGAATTCATGAAATTCAAGAAATTCCTGGAATTCGAAGAATTTATGGAATCGAATGAATTCATAGAACTCAAGGAATGCATGGAATTCAAGGAATTCAGGGAATTCAAGGAATTGATGAAATTCACGGAGCTCAAGGAATTCATGGAATTAAAGGAAAAGATAGACTCCACGGAGTTGAAAGAATGCATGGAATTCAAGGAATACATGGAATTTAAGGAATTCAGGGAATTCACGGAGTTCAAGGAATTCAAGAAATTCATGGAATTCATGAAATCCAAGGTATTCGTGAAATTAAAGGAATTCAAGAAAACTCATGGAAATTATTTTCAACTCCATTTTTTATGAGGGATTCAAAAATATAAAAATGTACCTTGAGTACTGGGACACCCTGTATATATGTTAGTATATTTATTTATATATTTGCACGATTATATTAACAGTAAATACTTCATATATATAGAGCAAATATTGCGCACTGCAGAGTGTAGAGTCTAATCATATATATAGATAGTCAGATATAGAGTGTAGAATATAACTATATATATTTAGCACGAGCGTAAAGGTATAGGCTACAGTAAGAACGTTGTAACATGTAGCAAGTACTGTGTAGCCAGAGACTATAGAGCATAGAAGCGCTTCAACTACACCTGTGACGTCAGCGATGTAGACAGCGAAGCATTGTAGAAACCGGCCCTATAAAAACCCAAAAGACCAGCATGGGTCAGTTACTCTATTTTTCAACGATTTTCTCCGATTCAACTCTCCAGTGTCTAGTGTCTCAAACCGGTATGTCTCGCGTGTTAGTGTGTGTGCCCTTGTGACAGTGTTGTGCACCGGGAAACCCGAAGCTGGGATTTCCCATCTTTTAGAATACTTTGAACGAATTCCATCTTGAATTGGACCCACCATTCTTAACCAGTGAGCCCCTTTTAAAAAACCCAATTAAGGATTCACATAATTCTGAATACACATCAAGGTGCACAACCCCTTCTTACACACCACTACTCGGAGATCTCAAAGGCTAATCATCATCTAAATCTCATTTGATTCTTCAATCAAATCGATACATCGGTAAGTCTGAATTCTAATAAATCTAAAAATTCATTGATCTAACTCCCTTGAGCCATAATATATGAGTTTCCTTTATTTTAAAGGTACTGGCCAAGGATTAGAATACCCATCCACACATCACTACTTTCCAACTGAGCAATTCACGCCTACCCCGAAAGGGAAACGGCTTAATGATATAAAAAAAGCTGTAGAAAAGTAAGAAACTTTTTCTTTGCGGTTTCGTAGATTTTAATTCAAAGTTTCCATATTTAATATTATCAAATGGAAATCCCAAATTCAATTGTTTGCAATATTTTGTTACTTTGGGATTTTAATTTGAAAATATTCCATTTGGAAACTTTATATTTGATTGATAAAAAAATTTTGCAATAGTTGTAAACTATTGCAAAAGTTAAAATTATATATTATAAAATTATTCAGAGGGTGAATTGTTTCAATTTGTGAGAAATTTAAATTTAAAACCAAATAATAACTTTTTTACCTTCCAAATCCGAATTCAACAGTTACAAATTTATGTAATTAAAATTGTACAATTCAAACATTTAGAGTCTAAACTCTAAAGTGATTCCACAATTTCAAATTAAAAGTGCGTCAATCGTATAACTGTAAAGATTTTTGAAGAATTTCGAAACCAACTCGTTCAATCTTACATTTTACATTAAACGAAAAAGATAAACAAAAAAGAAGGCAAACTCCAAATATACTTCCTTCTTTTTTCTCTCGTCTTTTTTATTCTTGAAATCAGAATAAAAAACATTTAAAAAATCTTCCAGCGTTTCTTAAATATCAAGCTATGATTAATAAAGATTCAAAATCTTAGTCATTTCTAGGTTTTCCCGGTTTCCCAAAGTAGCCACCAAGATTATATTTAAATGTATATGGAATCTTTATAATTAGGTACTTCACTATTTCTGATAAATGTTTATATACATATATATATATATATATATATATATTACTCCAAGAGACAAACAATTTATCACAGTGAAATTTTTCGATAAAATCAAAATTATCAGAGTTACAGCATTTTCAATATAGCAAAAAACAAACAAAAATTAATATTTTAAGACGAAAAACGCATGATATGGAAGAAAGTTGTGACAAAAAAAATGTTTCTTTTCGAGAGCCCTACGAAATTATCATAACAGCTTTTTGAATTTTTTCGAAAAATCGAAAATTCAAATTTTGATTGCACACAAAATAATTAAAAATTAAAAATTCCATTTTGCGGTCAAACTATGCAAGATACAGAAAAAGATGGAGATACAAAAATCGTGCACTCAAGAAAGATCTACAAATTTGTTACAAATCACGTTTTGATAGGACGCATAGTTTTTGTTTCATTCGTGAAAAATGACATAAAAAAAAATCAATGTTTTGGAAGACGACACAAGGAAAGAAAAAAAATAATAGGCAAACTTTTTCACTTCAAGATGATGTACAAATTAAGTTAAATTTTTTAAAAATTACACAAGAGACGAAAAAAAATGAAAAGACAAAAGTTGTTCATCCAAAAAAGATCTAAAAATTGTTATAAACACTTGCTATAAAAATACATCAAACATTAAAAATTGACTTTTTGGAAAAAAGACACAAGCTGCAATAATTTTAAATTCAACTACATTTTTCGCCTCAATTATATCCACAAATTTGCTTAGAACTACTTTACACTAGTATGCGTATTGTCAGTTCAAATCATAAAAAAATAACTGAAAAAAACAAGAAATTAATTTATGGAGAAACAACACAAGTTGCAATAAAATGTATAATAACAACATTTTTTGTATAGGATGCACACTTTTTTATAATTTCAATCACGTAAATGATCTTGGTTTTCAGATCCTGGAGGACAATATCAGGCTTCGTAGCACTGATACGTTGAGTGGTAGTGAATGAGAATATCGAGTAGATCTTACACTGATCATTCTCCACGACGGACTCGAGTTCTCCCTGGGCGTATGGCAAGATTGGCAATAGATCAACACCATAGAAGTGCCTAAGATGGTAATATAACACCTTTAGAGCCGCATTGTGTCTATCTATGTACCTGTAACGTGCATACTTTGAGCATCTACTGAGAACATGTCCAAGTGTTTCTGGCTCTTCCTTGCACGCTCGGCAGTTATTATCGCCTACAGGTATATTCATTATGCGCTCGCGGTAAACTGAGGTGTCTATAACGCCGTCTTGACAGGCAAAAATAAATTCCTCAGTCTCCGATCTCAATCCAGCAGACCTGGCAAACATGTGGGACGAACCTAACGAGAGCTCTTCTCTACATATAATGCCGTAGACTTTACCATGAAGGGGCTTCTCAGCATGTTCTCTTAGTAGAAGCGTATGTTCTGCTTCCTGTACACGACTTTGGAGCACCAACGGTGTTAGTGATGCTAGGCCATGTGTAGTGTCGCTAGAATCAAATGAGAGGCCACGGTATAGAAACGCCGCAACATTGATGATTTCATGTTGATGTACGAGTCACATGAGAGAATCTTCACTAATTAGAACTGAGCAGGCAGTAGCCAGAACCATTCTTCGATGAAGACACTCCAAGCTTAGCAAGCCTCTACCCCCTTTATCTTGAGGTAAGTATATTCGAGGTACGGAAGATCTAGGATGATGACTTCGATGGATTGTCATCATCTTGCGTGTGCTTCGGTCAAGCGATATTTCGTAAACGCCATACGTAGCAATTACTGAACCGTTTGCTGCCGAAAGAGCGTAAGTAGTCTTCTTGACTTCCTTTTTTATGAACGAACGCGGGAAAACGCAAAGGTCAGCGCCCGTAACGATCAAATACGACATCTTGCTATCTTTGTCCGTTATGAAGAGGCGGCGCGTTTGCTGGCTCGGGACGCTAGCCGCCATTAACGAGTGCCCGTTACATTTCCCGAAAAAGTGCAAGGTCGGTTGCAGCGGTATGAGTTCCGTCGGTCTCGCGCGCGTGATTCTCTATCGTGCTTTTCTAAAATCGAGCAGATTTCTTGCTGAACGTCAAGCTTCAGCTGGGCCATTTTAATGTTCAACAGACTTTCGATCGACGCGGTATTTTGCACTTCACTAATCGCGGGAGCTGGCACGCACGTCACCGCGATCGAATCCGCCAATTCGGCGGCTGTCTCTAAAGTGACGTTTTTATGCGCGGCCAATATTTGCTGGACGGTTTTTGGTAATCCGCTCAACCACAATGTGCGTATAATGGTTTCGTCTGCACTCGTCCCCGCTAATGATTTCAAATGTCGCAAAACCTGTGACGGAGTTCGCGAGCCAATAACTTCACGTTCGAGAAGTTGCTTGGTTTTCTGCTCTTGACATACCCCAAGCCGCTTCATGAGTTCAGTTTTGAGGGTAGTGTACGGGGTTGTCACGTGAGGAGTTATTATGCAATCGCGCACTTCTTTAGCGTAACGAGGAGTTAACGCGGCTGAAACGCGACCGAACATTGTCAATTCATCCGTAATTTTCGCGATCGCGAAGCTTCTCTCGATCAGATTAAACCACAGTTCCGGATCGTCGGCCTTGAAGATCTTTAGAGGCATTGAATTTTTCGATGATTTGACCAAGTACTTCAACACCAGCTTTATGATATTTTTTTTCACACTGCAGTTTGGTGACTAAGACATCTGAATCTTTTTCGCTGTCATATAGATGATCTTCATCATCGTCAGAAATCATTTCATGATCCTCAGTATCTACCTTATCCCTACCAAAAGGCTCTGCAATATCAGCAGAGTTCAAGGATGATATTTCTGCTGAGTTGATGGGTTGGTATCTACATGAACTGCAAATTTAAGATCCTTCTGGTAGTGCAGGGAATTTGCCAAATTTACGGGACTATTTTTGCTTTTTGATAGTGGCGGGCCCCATGATGGGCGCCAATTGTAACACGGCCTTTTTCTTAAGAGAATATTTGAGAATATTTAATAATATTTATAATAAGAGAATATTTGGTCCCTTAAGGCCTTGCACAAACGTAAATTGAAATAAGATCAAATATTCCATAGCCCGGGCGCCAGCCTTCCTAAAGGCAATCCTAAATAAATCTGAATAGCTCGGAACCAAAAACGATGATAAGAAGCGGTAATAGAGCGACAGACGATAAACATATTCTGAGAAAAACCTAGAGATCCAAAAAGGTAACGGCTAGTTCGGTCCTTAAATTAGAGGGGGAGGTTCGAATAAATATTTGGCAAGATTCCATTTAAATATTCAAATTGAAATGTCAAATTTATTACTGAGAGTATGAATGTAAACAAATGTGGCCCAAATGGTGATAAAATGACAATTCATAATAATATTATTATATCATTAAGCCGTTTCCCTTTCGGGGTAGGCGTGAATTGCTCGATTGGAAAGTAGTGATGTGTGGATGTGAGAAGATACTTGGATAAGAGCAGGCTAGAGCTGAATGCGGAAAAGTCCAAGGTTATGGTTTTCAGAAAAGGAGGTCGGAGGTATAAGGGAGGGGAGTGAAAGTGGAAGGGACTGGCGGTGCAGGAGGTGAAAGAGTTTGTGTACTTGGGCTTTGTGTTTCGAAGGAATGGGGGAGTGGATGGTCACATTAAATAGAGAGTGAGGAGAGCAAATGTGGTGATGAGGCAGGTGTGGGGTTTGGGAATGAAATTATTTGCAGATGATTTTGAAAGGAGAATTGAATTGTTTGACTTACTAGTGATGAGTGTGCTATTGTATGGAGTAAAGGTATGGGGGTGGAAGGAAAGTGAAGAGGTAAACAGGACACAGGAGAGTTATGTAAAGTGGACATTGGGGTTGGCAAGGAACACGCCTAATTATATTGTCAGGAGGGAGACGGGGAGAACGAGTATAGGAATTCTGGAGGGGAGTCGGGCGTGTAAATATGAGGATAAATTTTTGGAAGAGGAGGGAAGTAAGTTGGTTAGGGAGTGTTGGTGGGAGAAGGAGAACAGAAGAGGGGGTGGAAAAATGGAGGCTGAAAGGGAAAGGTATTTTGGAACGAATGGACTACAGGTGGATGAAGTGAGAAGGATGCATGAGGAAGGAAGAAAGGTATATGAGTTGGTTAAGAAAAACGGCATGGTGAGAGAGAGAAGAGAGCAGGGGAAGAGAGAATAAGAGAGTCAAGGTTTAACGGGAACTATGTGTGGAATATGCCAACGGTGAGAGCGCCATATTTGTGTGAGAAAGGAGAGAAAGGAAGTCAGGAGCTTATAGCGAGGATGAGATGTGGGTGCATGGAGGATTTTAGATGTTGTAAACAGTTTAATTAATCATTAGTCGATTAATTTTGTTCACAATTTTGAACTGAATGAAGATTGATTAAAATTTTTTTTTTCAATTAAGTAAAATAAATGGAGTATTCACTTTCGGGTTATGTAATTGAATGTGGGCTTTTATCTTAATAATAAAAGATTGATGTTTCTTTAAAATACGTCTATTAGAATCACATAATCTTTTCAAATGTCCGTGATGTTGTTGAATAAGTATCTAAATTGAATTTTTTTAATTATATGTACAGATATTTTCATTGTGTTTGAATTATTTAAAAAGTTTATTAATAAATCAAATGTATAGAAATGCAATTTCGAATTTAAGAAGAAGAATATAATGTTAAATTTTTTTTGATGTTTCAATGAAAATAATTGTTTAATTCTTTTTATGTTGTCAACTAATTAATTAATTATTAAATTATTCTATTGAAACTTACATTTTCTGGAATTAGTTTGAAAGGTTATTATTGTATCAAACTTTCATAAATTAAAGTATAAATTTTTTTTTAATATCATGTAAATATTATTCAAATGTTTTAATGGAAATTATAGTTTGAAGCTTCTTATTTTGTGAAATGATCTATTCATTATTAGCTGATTAATTTTTTTTGCCGTAATAAATTAAATAAAGATCAAAATTTTGTTTGGGGAGCATAAATTCATTATTTAGTTAAAGATTATATAATTAAAAATTGGATATAATCTGTATCATAAAAGTTTATTTATATTTGAGATAGCCCTATTGAAAATACACAATTTTTCAAATGTGTCTCACGTTGTGAAATGATTATCTGAATTTAATTTTCAAAATTATATGTAAATAAGTTTTAAATACATTTTCATACTTAAACAGACACTTTTTATAATCATTAAAAGTAATTTTTCTTAAAGCAGACCCTTTCACACCTCTCGCTTTCTTTTTCTCACACCTTTCATTTCAGATTTTATATAGATATGATTTCGCCTTCAATTCAACAAACTCTGTTATAATTTTTCCGCTGCACTCGTCTTTCATTAAACCCAATAATTTTTTATTTTTTAGCGGTATTCCGTAAACATTATCAGGAGGATAATCTGTTGTATCAAATTTGTGAATATCCCGCTTAATGAAATCATAAATGTTTGGAACGGTGAAATGGTAGATGAGGCTATCAGTATCGGTATAAAGCAATTTTGCGTTATTTCCAAAATTTGGTAAAATGTAGTTGTAATGAAAGTCGTAGCTAATTATTTTTGAGAGATCGGGAACAGCAAATCCTACATAAATTGGTTTATTGAATTTAACTTGAAGTCTTTCTGAATCAATAATAACCATATCTTCATCGAATATGGTGCAGCTATGAAAATTTGGCTTGGCAATCAGAGCTTTTGCACGTTACCTTCCATCCCATTTTGTTATCAACCTTACATCTTTATATTTTCTAACATTCTCCATTGTTTTGTCAAAGACAGAATTGTTCATCAGCTTGTAGAAATTTTACTCAAAATCATTGCTAAACACTTTTCTTTTTTCTGTATTTATGTCAATGTACTTTTTTAACCAAGGCTTTTGCTCAAGCTTTAGGGTTCGGTGAATTTTAGTTACCTTTAGCCCCAAACTCAAATACCTTTTCAAATTTCTATAGTGGACTACGTAATTTTTCTTTGGCAATAAGCTCGTTATCAGCTTTGGTATTTTGCACGAGAACCATCCCTTAACATTCGAAAACTACCCCTTACCCAAAAGTACTCACAAAGTGCAGGAAAAAGTATTGCATCAGTTCGGAATATTTTTTAGTTGTCCGAAAACATCAAAAACGTATTTGAAAACCACCCCTCAAACTCGAAAACCACCCCATGAAGGAATTTGACATTAAGCTATGAATGAAATATATCAGCAGTTTTTGCTTTTCTTGTACCATGCATTTTTTTTTTAATGCAGAGCCCAAAATTTGGTCTTTGGGTATTAAATGAGCCTTAAATGAGCCATTAATTCTAATGTACTCACTTTTTTAATTAGTGCATATTTATTTTTTAGGGTAGTTTTTCTGTGATAGGGGTTGTTTTTTAAAAATTGCGCCAAAGATCATTTAAGAGCCTTAAATGCGCCCTCAATTCCTGGGAAAGAAAAAACTTGATTTGACCAATATTTCTACCATGGTACTGCTAGCTTTACGTAAAGCTGGCAGTACCATGCATTTTTGTTTTAATGCAGAGCCCAAAATTTGGCTTTTGGGTATTAAATGAGCTTTAAATGAGCGCTTAATTCTGGTATAGTTTATACTCTGTTTGTGCAAGGTCCAAGAAAAGCAATAACTGCTGATATATTTCATTCCTAGTTTAATGTCAAATTCCTTCACGGGGTGGTTTTTTGAGTTTGAGGGGTGATTTTTTAAAAGGCTTTTGATGTTTTCGGACAACTAAATAATATTCCAAACTGATGCAATACTTTTTCCTGCACTTTGCCAGTACTTTTGGGTAAAGGGTAGTTTTCAAATGTTAAGGGATGGTTTTGGAAAATTGTTTTTGGGGTCGTTGGAGAGCCTAAAATGAGCCCTTAAAGGTTTCGGACATATTTTCGTTAAAATGTACACTGTGATACCAAATTTTAATGTAAAATTGAATGAAAAAGATGTGGAAGGTGCTGAATTACGACATAAAAAGGTGGAAGAAAACACTATTTGAGAGTTTAAAATAAGGTGGTTGAGTGCAGTAAACAATATACCAAAGGGAAAAAGCAAGGACTTGTTGACCGGTATGTAGAATGCAGGTTATGTTTACATCTTGTACATTCATGTACTTGGAACAGTAGAAAAAATAGTGTTTCACATAAAAGTGAAATTATCTGTAATGAAAAAAATATATGAAAAAAGGTTGATGAAGCATTTCCAAAGAAATGCAGTTGAAAATGTAATAGCTGTCATTATAAGTGGGTTGTCAGTTTTGAAATTCATATAGCTTGAAAAATAGTAAATAAAAATACAAAATATTCTATTACAAAAAGGGGCATTTTTTCTAAAAACTAGAATACACTAGGCATGCTTTTGATATGCGAGATTCAAAATTCCTTCTTTCACAGTCCTTGAATATATAATTAATTTTTTAATTTTACCATAAAACTTTCTTGCTGGATTTTAATTTTAATGAAGTTGTAAAGCTTTTCAGACAGACCACTTTCTCCCACGAAATGCAATCAGCAAAGACACTTCTCTGCGCGCACATAACCTCAGCCACATATTACTTTTACTGCATTCCGCGAAATTTTGAACATACATTTTAAGTGCATCATCGGGAAATATTTTTCGAAATATTAAACAGGGTTTTGTAAATGAAATAGAATAATAGTTATATTCCAAGTACGACTTGCGCCGTGACTGTCACTTTTACAATTTCCAAAACAGCACTTCTTGGTAGATTAATTTTATAAACAATAGTAATTGTTTCTCTAAACAATATATATTTATATATAATAAATTATATATTAGGGTGGTCCAAAAAAATTATTTTTCTGTTTTTTTTAAATCTCACCGTTAAATTTTAAAGATTATTTAAATCTACCATGTGAGCAGTATGAAGCCTGAAAAATTTGTTAAAGGATTTAATTTACCCCCAACTTTGCCAGAGCACACCCCTGAAGACACTAAAAAGTGATTTGTAAGTGTCTTTTCTGAATTTTATGAAAGTAAAATGAAAATTGAAGTGGAAAATTTATATAAAAAATTTTATTACACAAATATGAAAAATAGTGCCCTTAAAATAAACTTTTTCCCCTTTTCACCCTTAATAATCCATAAAAAATTACCCTTCCTTTCTTCGGAACTTTTTTTCAATATAAAGAAATTTATATTAAATATTTTTAATAATCAGTTTTAAAGGAATAAAATGTAATTTTTTAAGGATTATTAAGGGTGAAAAGGGGCAAAATATTTATTTTAAGCGCAATATTCTTCATATTTGTATAATAAATTTTTTTATATAAATTTCCACTAAAATTTTCATTTTACTTTCATAAAATTCAGAAAAGATACCTAAAAATTACTTTTTAGTGTCTTAAGGGGTGATATTTTGGAAAGTTAGGGGTAAATTAAATTTTTAACAATTTTGTCAAGTTTTGTACTGCTCACAAGGCAGTTTTACATCATCGTTGTAAAGTTTTTACGATTCTTTTTTAAAATTCAAGAGCTTACTGATTTTTTAACGCTTAGGGGTACTTTAAAGGCCGTGCCCTGTCTCTAAACATGTTTTTAAAAATCTCAAAATATTAGGAAGGTCTGTCATCACACACTCAACAAGTCAAAGCTACTGACCATCAGGCAGCATATTGTTGACAGAATACGATTACTATGTAGCGCTAGGAGAAGTCTGGAGCGGAGAGAGAGGTAGGTCAGAGAAAATCAAAAGTTTTTGTGTGACCCATCTCGACTTTTCCAAGATCCTCCAGTTATTGTCGTCCACACGCCCACATCAGAGGAGATCAAGGCATTTTGGAGAGAAGTCTACAAAGTCCAGCATCCACCGAAAGAACATTCAAAGAATATAAATACCTTCAAGGATCTGTGCAGTGCCCTCATAAAACCTGAGGAGGAACGCTCACCTATAACTACCGAGGAGGTGAAAAACGTATGAAGAGGCATAAAGAACTATTCCGCCCGGGACCAGATGGTATCAAGACCTACAGGTGGAAGAAGTTTCCTCCAACCCGCTAACATCTGGCCCGAAATTTCACCTCATATCTAAAGTCGGAAAAGCCATTCTGGAGTGGTTAATTGAAGAGCGCACAGTGCTCCTGTCGAAGACGTGCAACTTAGCTGATCCTAAAAATTACAGGACAATAACTTGTCTGAACACACTGTATAAGATCTTTACAGCTCAAAGAAAGGCGTAGCAGGATGTCGAGAGAACCTGCTCATCGATATATGCGTCTGTAAAGACGCAGCGTTCTATCAGCGTTACCTATCGATGGCCCTGATTATTATTATTATTATTATATCATTAAGCCGTTTCCCTTTCGGGGTGGGCGTGAATTGCACGGTGGTAAAGTAGTAATGTGTGGATGGGTATATAGGTGAAGGGTAGATAGGTATATATGTTTAAGGTATAGATATTTTAGATTGATCTAGAAAATATTACCGAATTGGAAAATTCCAGACAGAAAATATTCAACGTAAAAAATTCCCGAATTATGGAATTCCCGAACTTGAACATAAAAAAATTGTTTTTCAATGAATATTATTTATTTATTAAAAATACAATAATCAAATATTTTTATAAAAGAATTTTTTTAAATTATTGTTCGAATTTAAAAGAACAATGATTGTATACAAATTGTATTAAACAAGAAATTAAAGAACACATGCACTTCGAAAGAAACAAAAATTTCTCCCTAATGTTCTTCGAACCCAATAACATTTTTCAAACAAACTTTGCAGGATTCAATTCAGTACCGACTTATATATAGAAATTTATTTAATTAATTTTTTTTAAATTTAAACATTCGATTTTTGAGAACGTTTTTCGTATTTAAAAAAAATACTATGCACATTTTAAAACAATTTTTTCATCCAGGAATATATATATTTTTAAATTATTGTTATTTAAAATTCAAACAATAATTTTTTTAAACTTCAAACATTAAAGAAATTTCTTTGAAAAAAGTACTTTATTATGTATTTGTTATGAATAAATAATATTTTGTAAACAACAATTTTTTTAATTGTTTAAATTCAGGAATTTTCTAGTTCGGATATTTTATGATTCGGCAATTTTTGTCGGAAATTTTCAAATTCGGTAATATTATATACTTTCGGGAATTTAATTATTCGTAAATTCAATTCAGGAGTCTTATATTTCGGCACTTTTATAATTTCGGGAATTTTATTATTCTGGAATTTTGCGATTTGCGAATTTTACAGTATCGGGAATTTTATTTTTCGGGATTTTTCAGTCGCCTCTTCCGAAAAATTAAATTCCCGTCACTGAATTCCTTCAAGTGTTTTGAATTCTGTAGAATTCTACAGGATTCAAAATATTCGAAGAATGTTAAAGTAATTCAATGTGCATTCTAAAGATTTTAAGTGAATTAAAAATATTCAAAAGAAGGAGTTCAAACTAATTCAAGATGTATTCTAATGACTTGAAGATAATTAAAACACATTTTTAAAACATGCAGTTTATTTAGAAGAATTCAGACAATTCAAAAATTATCAGAGAATTCAGAATAATTCAGGAGAGTTCATAGAATAAAAAATTCTTACAGAAATTCAGATCAATTCATAGTGTTTTATAAAAATTCCAAGAGAATTAAGAAAAAAAACTGAATAATTTCTGTAGAATTCTTATGAATTCTACAGAATAAAAAATATGTAAAGAAAGTTAAAATCATTCAACGATTCAAAAGAATTCGCAGAATTAAAAAATATTAGAGCATTTCAAAAGAATTTAGAGAATACAAAAGAATTCAAAAGGTTTCAGAGAATTTTAAAGAGTTCAGATAATTTAAAAGAATTTAGAGAATTCAAAAGAATTCACAAAGTGCAAAAGAATTCACAAACTTCAAAAGCATTCGCAAAATTAAAAAAAAAATATAGAATTCCAAAATAATTCAGAGAATACAAAACAATTTATAGAATTCAAAAGATTTCAGAAAATTTGAAAGAGTTCAGGGAAATAAATTAATTCAGACAATGGAGAAGAATTCAGAAAATTCAGAGAATACAAAAGATTTGGAGAAATTCAAAATAATTTATGGTGTTATAATGATTTGATAAGTAACAAATCAATCCTTTTCTTCGACCGACGATGATTAAGAATTTTAAATTGTGAATTTTTTACCTGCCACATACACGCACTATATAACAGATTTCATCATTTTTCGACCCCTCTATCTCTAAAAAAAGACATTCAATTTCAAGTCGAAGTAAGTTTTCTACATACGTTGAAGATTGACTTTTCGCTAAATGAATTATAAAAATTTCACTGAACTAGTTTTCGAAAGTACAGTTTGAAAACAAAATTGAATGAAATAAATGAATAAGTTTTTTCTATAGTTAGGGTTTTATAGGCTACGCAGGATCCTTTTTTGCCGCTTCTAGCTTCCACAGTATTTGTGCTAGAGGGTTACAATTTTTCATCAGTGCTAACCCACAATAGTACATCAGGGAGAAAATATTTAGAGCCGATTATTTCCTCATAGTTTTTCAATACCGGTAAAAAAAAAGTGTGTCTCTTTAATTCTCATTTTCATACTCCAGTACTTCCACCTAATTAAATTGTCCATGCCATATTTCATCTTTACATATTTTAAAATGTTTCATCAACCGAACTATGCTTCTCAAATTTAGAAAAAATTAAATGAAATATGTGAATTAACTTTATCAGTTCTATTAGCCTAACGTGTTGCTAGAAGTAAAGTTAAGTAATGCAACTTACCGGGAAATCTTGCAAAAGTAGGTAATTGCAATTATCTTCAAAATTCATAAATATATAAGCCTTCAAAATAATGTATAAAACACAAAATATTTGGTAGAATAAACATTAATTACCATTCAATTACGCATGCCTTCGTTCTCTCCATCATGAAGAAAATGAGGGTAGCTGCTATTCTGGTCTGTTCTGTAGCGGTTCTCGTTAATTCTATTGGTAAATAAATAATATTATAATATTTATTATAAAAAGCATTTGCAGATCAAGGCAAAAAAAGTGTTTCTTTTTGCACGCCCTACAGGATTATCATAACGACTTTTTGAATTTTCTTGAAAAATCAAAAATTCTCATTTTTAATGCACAAAAAATAATGAAAAATCAAAAATCCAATTCCATGGTCAAACTATGCAAGATATGACAAATGATTATTAAAAATGGTAAAAAAAAAAAAAAAGAGTTTTTGGTCCCATGTCTGGAGGTAGGCCGGGAATTGGCAGATAGGAACATATGAACTCCTATCTAATACAACGCTGCTGAAGGCTGGTGACCTCAGCATAAAACAACAACCAATTGCGACTCTATCGGTTTCCTTTCCTTGCCCCCCCCCCCCCATAGTAACAGAAGTTTTAGTGTGACGGACGTTGCACCTGGACTCTCCACCATATGACGAATCGCTACTTAACTTGGACATGATTTCGCCTCCCAACACGAATTTCGCGCATAAAGGTGGTAGTTGGGTGTACAATCTAAATAATGAATGATACAAACAATAAAATAGTCTCGGAATGGACTGAAGCTTTGGTTGATGAAATAAATGCGCACGGTAAACATAAAGGTCGTGTTTCAGGCGACGAATGGAGACTGGGTGTTTGGAATGCTAGAGGAGTGAATGATCTCATGATGAGAGAACTACGAGAAACTATGCACATAAGGAAACTAGATATTCTATGTGTACCCGATACGAAGAAAAAGGGTTGTAAAGTAAATGGTAGTATGCCCAGAGGCAGACCGCGGAAAGAATGGTTAGAATGTGTGAATCAGACCTTAATCCGAAAAGACATAAGAAGCCATGGAAACAGGAGACCTTGCATGAAAAAATGCATGGACGTGAAGGAACGAAGTATCAACGTGTTATGACCACTCACGTCATTCACGTCGATTACTGAAGCAAAGAAATTTTTCCGAGCCTCGTGTTCATTTCGAACGCAGTACAGTCGACCCCCATCCACGGTGCCCGACTCGACGATTAATATCATCGGACATCGGAAGACATCAGAACCGACGAATGGGAAAAAACCCTCGCCAGCGCAAAGCGCGTTTCGAAGCTCGTCGCTACGAAGCAGAAATCCAGAGGCTTCGCACCGAGGGATACCAGACAGTGTCGACGACCAAGGATGTCCATCCTCCAACTATCGAGATCATCACACCAGAAAAGACGTTCGTGGCGTGTCCAATAATTGACGTATCGACACCGGTCACAAGCCGACCACCGTCGGTCGAAGGTCCACAGTACTCACTGTACACTTGAAGGACCGTTCATCGATTGTTCCCGAAACCCAAAGGTCGGTTAACGTTTCCGCCGGAAAACTTGGCTTATCCCGGGGATTTTGAAGGACACGATCCTATCTTCCGCTGCCGTGAAGACCAGGATTTTATGATTGGAAAATACTTCCGGGAGATGCGAACACCATCTACCTTCCCCTTGTATATGGACACAGAACAGGATCATGGAAAGGAGTAATCTGAGAAAAAAAAAAAAATTATCACGTCAGCCGGAAAACGCACGTACTTGCCACCACCGACGAGCCAGAAGAACCGGCCCAGCGGGATGCAGGAACTTGACGCCTGGCCTCTTAACACCCAAGGGTTCGTTTATGTAGAACCTCTCCCAAAGCAGAGATCCATCAATAAGAAGCGAAAGGAACTATAGACCATTCTGATCGTTCGAAACACAACAACGGCCCTTCTCAAAATTAAAGGGTAGGTCGAATGAATTTTTCAAATTTAGTTACAATTCCAAAGCCTATTCATATCAATGTGAATCAATCTTGAAAATTCAAGGGAATCCAAGTTTTTTGATATCCGATTATATCCTGGGTAGTGCAAGTGAACTGAATTCTACTTAGGTCAATCGATACAAATTCAAGTACAATTAAAATAAATTCAAAGGAATTCTGAAAATCAAAGTTAATTCAATCGCATCCAATTCAATTTTTCGTCAAGTTCAATCGAAATCATTTCAGCACATTCTCTAAATTAAAGGTTAGGTCCAATGAATTTTTCAAATTTAGATACAATTTGAAAGCCTATTCATATCAATGTGAATCAATGTTGAAAATTCAAGGGAATCCACGTTTTTTGATATCCAATTATATTATGGGTAGTTCAAGTGAACTGAATTCTACGTAGTCAATTAATACGAATTCAAGGCTAATTGAAATAAATTTAACGAAATTCTGAAAATCAAGGTCAATTAAATTGCATTCAAGGTCAACTTTTTGTCAAGTTCATTCGAAATAATTTCAGCACATTCCCTAAATTTAAGGGTAGGTCAACTGAATTTTTCAAATTCATATAAAATTCCAAAGCCTGTTCGTATACATGTGAATCAATCTTGAAAATTCAAGGGAATTCAAGTTTTTTGTTATCGAATTATATCCTGAGTAGTTCAATTGAACTGAATTCTGCATAGGTCAATTGATAGGAATTCAAGGCCAATTGACAAAAATTTAACAAAATTCTGAAAATCAAGCAGAATATTTGCACTGTTTGAAATTTCCCCCATTTCAAAGAAAAAAAATTTGCACTTTTCATACTTCCCCAGACATGAGAACGTTTTCGGGCATGGCTTGCAGTGGCCTTGGTCCTGAATTGGAAAAATCCAAACTCAAAAAGGCAGGGTCGCGTGAACCATTTCTGCGGCATCTGAACGAATGCTAGCGGCTGACATAACTAACACACTGAGAGTACTGCCCTCATGTTGCCTATCACGCTTGACTGAGCACCGACTCTTTCTGGGTCCCGCGGTCCCAGCATCTTCAAAATGTCGAGGATTTAAGTTCTAGAACTATGAAAAGTGAACATGAATAAACTGAAAGATCGAAGCTGGCGAAGTATTTTAAATTTAAATCTAAGCGTTTCCAAACACAAAATTTTAATCTGTCAGAAAAAAGTATTTGTAGAGGATTGTGAATAGTAAATCCTTGGGTTTGGTTGAAAAATGTTTGAAATGTTTATTTGAAAATTCATTATTTTTGTTGCAGAGCTCATTCTAGTCTTCTTCGTCAAAAATTTCACTATTTCGCTAAAAATTCGTTTTTATGGCACATGCATGATTTCAGCATTTTTCGACGCCAGTGAATCAAAGCTGAAGCTCTACCTTCTACTCCCTAGGGACTGAAAAGTTACGTCAGAGGTGAATAATGAAAATTATACATGTATAAGCTCGCATTTACGATTATCAGCCCACTCACCGTACAAACCATGTAGGAGTGTTCTTTATGTGCACACGCATATATGGTATGAATTACGTATCAATAAGACCACTTTCCGAATTCCATTTTCTGTAGCACACGCAGAAATTCAGAAAAAAGTCGTAGTTATTTCGGAAAAACTCAAATGGAGTTTAATAGATAATAGCAATTGTGATGGTATGATGATTCAATCGCACACATTTTGAAGGAATTCGTGGAATTGAAGGAATTCGTGAAATGGAAGGAATTCATGAAATTCAAGGAATTCGTGAAATTCAAGGATTCGTGGAATCCAAGGAATTAATTTAATTTACGGAATTCACCGAATTCATGGAATTCGTGAAATTCATGAAATTCAAGGAATCGATAGATTTCATGAAATTCACAAAATTTGTGCAACTCAAGGTATTCATGAAAGTCATGGAATTCATGCAATTCAAGGAATTCGAGGAATTCATGGAATTCAAGGAATTCGTGAAATTCAAGGAATTCGTTGAATTCATGGATTTCAATAATACAAGGAATTCGCAGAATTGAAGGAATTCGTGAAATTCAAGAAATTCGTGGAATCCAAGGAATCCATTGAACTTACGGATTTCATAGAATGCGTGAAATTCACTAAATTCCTGGAATTCATGGAATTCAACGTATTCATGGAATTGAAGGAATTCTTGAATTCCATGAATTCCACGAATTTAATGAATTTCACGAATTCTATGAATTTCACGAATTCTATGAAATCCGTAAATTCAAGGACTTCATGGAATTCAAGGAAATCGAGAAATTCATGGAATTCAAGGAATTTGTGGAATTTAAGGAATTCGTGGAATTCATGTAATTAAAGGAATTCGTGGAATTCATGGAATTGAAGAAATTCGTGAAATTCAAAGAATGTATGGAATTCATGGTCTAAATTAATTCAAAATGTCATTATTATTTTCAATATAACCTCATAAATCGCAATATATATTTTTGAAATTTCAAATTAATAATCATAAATTCGATGTAATAATCATTTTTCAGTTATTCAAACATAAAACTATAAGTTAGAAAGTAAATAATCATTTCACAAAATAAGAATCTTTAAACTATAATTTTTATTAAAAAATTCAAATAATTTTTACTTAATTTTTTTTTAATATGAAATTTTATTTATGAAAATTTGATTTATCTATAACCTTTTAAACTAATTACAGAAAATGTAAGTTTCATTAGAATAAGTTAATAACTGAATAATCATTTAACAACATAACAAGCATTAAACAATCATTTTCATTAAAACCTACAAATAATGTTTACATTATATTCTTCTTTAATTTTGAAAATGTATTTCTATACATTTAATTTATTAATTATTAATAATTTTGATTATTATTAATTGTATAAGAGGTATTTTGAAGAAATATAAAACTTTTATTACAAAAATAATAGCCCACAATCAATTACTGCACCTCAAAGTAAATAATCAATTTATGTTACTTAATTGAGAAACAAATTGGATTCAATCTTTATTTAATTTAAAATTTCGAACAATATGAATCGACTAATAATAATCAATTAAACTTTTTACGACATAAAAACATCAAACCATCATTGTCATGGAAAGATTAAAATACTTTGCACTTTATATTTTTTTAAATTTTAACATGCGTTTATGAATATTTTATTTATTAATAAGCTTTTTATATAATTCTAGAAAATTTAAGTCTTAACAGAATCAATGAATAATAATATGTATAATGATAATTAAAATAATTAATAATAAAATAATGCTTAAGACTATTTTCCTTGAAATATTCAAATAATTCTCAATTTATATATTTTTTTGAATTGAAGATTGCATTTCCGAAAATTTGAATTGATAATAACCTTTTGTACTAATTCCAGAAAAAATTAAAACGTATGTCTATATAAGAAATAAATATGATATACATTTGATATAATAGTGTTGAACATAATGTAGAAAAGTTCAGATTTTAGAAAAAATCGAGTACGAAGCACGAGATACGTTATGAGAAAATGTTCGTTAAAGCCAAAGGAGCTTTAACAAAAGAGAAGTCACAATCACCAAATTACAGTTGTCGATGAGAATGTGCGCGCGATGAGAATGTGCCCGTAAAGCGGGCAGATTTTTTTTTATTAGAACAATAAACAATAAAAAATATGAAAATTTAGAAATTGTTTTTATTTTATTTTCATTTACATTTTCAAAGATTATGATATCCTTATACATTTAACTAACAATACACAATTATGAACATTCAGAATTTTTTTTTATTCAACTTATGTAACGTTATTCTAATTGTAACTATTATTCTAAACTTAAACAATTGAAAATATGAATAAATCCTAAGCTAATTTTTTTTAGAAAACATTCAAATTTGAATTATTTTAAGAATTTAAAGAAGTTTAAAAAATTAAAAAAATGTATTCATCCTTGGATCATTTATTTTTAAGGCCATGTGACGAGTGGGTCACGTGACCGGCTTCTTGCCTTACCGACAGTTTTTTTTCTTTGTAAACTCATTTTCACACAAATAGCCACATCGAGTTGAAAATCTGGGATAATAAAGAAGAAGCACTAAGAAACGCGGCTCTGATCCTAAATTTTTATAATTATAAGAAAAGAAAAAAAATTATTTACAAAAATTTTTTTTTTATAATTATAAAAATTTAGGACCAGATCTGTGTTTCTTAGTGCTTCTTATTTATTGTCCCAAATTTTCAACTCGATGTGGCTATTCGTGTGAAAATAAGTTTACAAATAACTTTTGTAACTCCACGGTTGAAACTAAGAAGCAATCGATCATTTATTTTCGTATAATTATAATTTGTATTAGTTAGACTAATTTGTACATAATTACTTACATAATCATTTATAAAAAATTCTATAATTTTTTATGACAATTGTGATTAAATTATTTAGCGATTTCATAATAAAGTTATGAAATACTAAAATGTTGCATCAGTCAAAATTTAATTTCGAGTTTTGATTCCCTTTACTTTTATTCAATTTTAACTTGTGATGTTTCCTTCAATATTCTATTTGAAATTGTACAAATAGACATGTCTATTTGTAATTCTACATTAAAGCATTTTATTTTGGTTAAAAAAATACTTTAAATTGAAAGTTTTGAACATTGAAAAGTTGAATAGCCGGGAATTTTTTTCTTAGTGTAACTTTTCTCGAAGAAAAATTAAAAAAAAATTAATACAATTACATTACAAACTTTTGGAGAAAAATAATTATTAAATGCCCTTTTCAATCTTTTTTTGGTTGGAAAATTAATTTGAAAAAAAAACGTTACAAAAAATGCAGTCGGTAGGAGTTATAATTTTTTAGAAATCATTTTTGTAATTTTGAAGTTTGCTCTGTGAAAAGAAGCTCTTAGATTTCAGCAAGCACTCTGAAAATATTTAAAACTATTTCGCTTGATTTTTATGGTTTTCATTATTGTTAATCCAAAGAAATAAAATTTTTAATTGCAGTAAAATATTAAAGCGCGTAAAAAATATAAGAAAAAATCAATTTTAAATAGAAAAATAGATGAAAAATAAAAGTACCGAATAATAAATGCCCGAATTTTAATATTTCAGAAGTCCAAATTCATCGAATTCTATTCAGAGGATTTGAAATATTTTTGAGTATTTTAGAAGATTCCAAGGCATTTTCGAAAGCTTTAAAAAGTTTCAACTTTCAAGTAATTTTAAAATATTTCAAATAAATATGTAAGGAATTTCAAAAGACTCCAAGGCATTTCCAAGAGATTTCAATCATTTAAAGGAATTTCAAAAAATTGTAAAAGATTTGAGAACTTTTAGAGTATTTTAAAAGATGTCAAGACAATTTCGAAAGCTGTAAAAAGTTTCAAGTGATTTTTAAAGAATAGAAGGATTTTTTTATTTCAATAATTTGAAATAATTTTAAAGGATTGGAAATATTTTAGGGTGTTTCAATTGATTTCAAAACATTTCAAAGGATATGAAAACGACAAGAGTATTTCAAAAGAGTATAAGGAATATTTAATTGGTTTCAGAGGATTTGAAATATTGTAGAGTATTTAAAAATATTTTAAAGCATTTTCAAGAGATTTGAAAAAATTTGTATGTAGTATTGTATCTAAGAGTTTCCTAAAATCTCGAAAATATAGATCGATTTCATAGGATCTATGCCGCAAAGGTATTTCGATTAATTTTCCAGGATTTCAGATAATATCAACAGATTTCATGCAATTTCAAGGGATATTATAATATTTCAACAGATGTCTAGGAATTTATTCTCAACAATTCATGGATTTCGTATGATTTCAAACAGATTTTCAAATATTTCAAGGTGTTATCAAAGATTTCAAAGAATTTGAAAGATTTTAGGATATTTTACAAGTTTCCTAGGAACTGTCAATTAACTCAAAGAATTTGAAATATTTGAGGTATTTTTAAAAACAAAGGGAATTTCTAAGAGCTTCAATAAATTTTAGCATAATTTCAGATTCGGGTCATACGGTGCGGTACAGTGTAAATATAATGTTTTATCCCGATAAAAACCACTTTGGACCTATTTTATGCTTGAAAGCAGCCGCTGGTAAACGGGAGTTTTGCATACCCTGTAATAAAAGTTATTAAAATCCAGACACCCATAGCTGCTCTAATAAATGCAACTCATGCCATTCAATACCTCCTTGCAAATCTGGGGAAAACGTAGTATATAATAATGCACCGGAAATAAAATGTAATTCGTGTAATAGATTTTTCTTTGATACTAATTGCTTACGTAAACATTGCGAAAAAGGTTCCTTTTCAGGTGAAGCAAGTGTATGTTCTGCCTTACAGATATGTAAAAAGTGTTTGATGATAGTCGATTTTTATAAATCTAAAAACCATGAGTGCGGGACGTTTCACTGTAAAAACTGCAGATGCGTACGTGAGTATAACCACGAATGTTACATATCTCCTATTATCGAGAGTCTAGCTCATACCCCGTAGCGAATCTGTTTCGTGTTTTACGACTTAGAAACTCGAGAAACGAAAACGCTTCAAGGGGATAATCCTGTTAACATCCATGAGCCGAATCTCTGTGTAGCTCAGAAAGTCTGCTTTGATTGTTTATCGGACGAAAATATCAATGAATCGTGTGTACATTGCGGTGTCCGTCAACTTATTTTCAAAGGGAAGAGTGTTATACAGGATTTTATAAAGCACGTAACACGCGAGGAGAAGAATTCAAGTCAAACTATTTGTACTGCACACAATGTAAAAGGGTTTGACCTGCAATTTATTCTCCGTTACTTGGTGGAGGTAAAAGGTACCAGAATCCGTCCAAAGGTGATCATTGTATTTTTAGATGTAGCTTGTGCCAAATTCAAGGCCACAGAGGAGGAAGTGCTTTCCCACACAAGCACAATATTTGGCAATGCTAAAGATTGGGACGGCAATCGCAAACAACGAAAAACATGAAGTATATTATCATAATTTCTAATAATTAAATAATACAGTTCAATTTATCTTGAGTCCTATTAATTATTTAGATTAAAAATGCCCCGTAAGTTTTAATATAACTCAATCGGGATCTGATAGGGTACCGTCTTGTCACTGACTTGGCACACCGATCGGGCTAACAAGTTCGGCCCAGACTGGGCCGTGCGTTCCATGATGGGTCTAATCCGACCTGGCTTCCCGATCTGGGCCAGATTGGACCTCGATCGGGGCCACGACAAATTTTCTGCGAGGGGTTATTCGCATCAAAATACCAAAATGAAATTCCAACATAAAATGTTAAATCTTCATTTTCTATAGATTTATAACTTTTACAACAGTTACAGTGCGATACCGACATATTAGATCTTTATTTTCCCGGAACAGAATAAGTTTTTTCTAGGAAAACTTTTTTATTCTCATTCTTCCTCCCCATATTTCGGGAGCGAGTTTTTATTATTTTTAAAAATTGATAAATAGATTTTTAGTCGCTATCCAAAAACGATTTTCAAAACCCATACAATTAGGACCGCCAAATTCTTGAATGATTTACTCTGAATTGGTTAACTTTTTCTGGGCAGAACTCATTTTCTCCCAATTTAGCAACTCAACATATCGAGAGAAAATGCGTATGTTTTGTTTAAACTGAAAATTGCACTTTTTATCGTGATCATCAACCGAGCCTGTTTCATTTTGAGGTTCCTGTCACTTCCTTTATACACCTGTTTGGTCAGTCGTTCATCTTTCATTCTTTCAAGATGCCCGAACCACCTTAACTGATTTCTTTCCCATATATCGACTACTCCCCTATACCACATTCTTTGAGAATTATCTCGTTTCAGACTTTGTCCATCAGTGTTTTCTTGCATATTATGCGCAGAGGCTCCATGCCAATCGCGTTAATTGTACCCTTCTCCTCTTCTTGACATGTTCATGTCTCGCTACCGTATAGTACAGTCGGCGCAAATAAAGTATTACATAAGGTCATTTAAGCTTTTTTTGTTTTCTTTTTATTTCTGAGAATAGACCCTGCTCTACCGATAGCCTTCTCACCCTGATTAATACGACTATCTACCTCCTCATCTATTTTTCCGTCGCCAGTGAATAGGCTACCCAGATATATGTATTTGTAAACTTGCTCTAATCTCTCAGCAGTCAGTAAAATGTTGCACATTGTTTTCTCACTTGTTTCTTTAAGCAGCATTACCTTTGTTTTATTTACGTTAATTTGGAGGACCATATTCTTCATGCTTGTATTAAGTTTATTCAACATTCTTCGCAAATCCTCGATTGATTCTGCCACGACAATCTTGTCATCTGCGAAAGCCAATCCACGCACCTTCACTCTGTCGAGATCTACACCTTCTTCGTCGAAGAGAGCCATTCTTAGACACTTGTCCATAAATATATTGTTTGTCTTGCTTGTAGGAGCCATCCATGGACCCCGCACTCTTTAAGGACTTCCCAAACTTTACTTTTAAAATCCTAATTATATCAATAACCTCAATGACGCAGACATTTTCAATTGGGTTTTCTAATGTATTATTTTCTATCTCGCAGCTCTGTATATATATATATATATACATAATTCACAATAATAAAATACAATTTGAAAGAATATATTTTCCTATTATTCCCCTATTTCAGTCAATTATCACCCTATTTCCCCTATTTTGAAAGAATTTTCGGCTGTGAAATTTGTGAAAATGTAATGATTGTATGTTCTGTGTTTTAATTTATGCGTTTATTAAATTATGTCACTCTGGGGCATTTGAGCTTTGTGTGATGATCTGTGACCATGGCGGGGACGTGTGGAAAGTGTTCAAAACAGCGTAATGAAGTTTTTCAACGGCTCATTCAAAAAAATTTTGATTCAATGAAAAATAAAGCCTGTAGGCTTTTTTGAACAGTAAATTCCATTTCTTGACCACTGTTGAGCACTTGCTGACTTTCTCAACACTTTTTCAGTTTGTCGAAGAATATCATATTTTTTTACATTAACATTACCGTTACTTTCTCTAAGAAATTTCAGCCGTTAGGTATGTTTTCCTATAAAATAATATCCTCAGGTTAAGGAAACATGTATTGCCGTGATTGCAGTGCTAATATTGTCGCGCTAAGACCGAAGTTGACTGTGTTCTTTGTAGCCGAAGAGCTCTGTGTTTGATTGATTTGTGACACATCTCTTATCCATTCCGTCAGTTCCGGTATATTCGTGTAAGCAGTGGGATATTCATAGCCACAAGAATCACTCCACGATGCCATACCTTGAAAAAAAGATTAATCGAATTTTTTTTCTATCATTACCCTCCTTTATTTTTGAGAAATAAGCTATAAAAAAAATGTATCTGCTAAATAAAATAAATCTAAATACTAAACATATATATATATATATATATATGTATATATGTATATATATGTACATGCATATTTAATGAAATGTGTTATTATTATAAACAAATAACATTAACAAATTTGCTACTTGTACAATTTTTAAAAGTTTGGGGTACTTTTTTTTGGAAATTTGTTTCATTTGGTCTTCCAATGATATTCCGGAATGGTAAATTTACACTTTATGAAAAATGTGTTTGTTGTTAACAAATGGCATAAACAAAGTCGTTGTTTGTGCAATTTTTGGAAGTTTTGGAAATTTGTTCTAACTGGTTTGCCAGTAATATTCCAGAACAGTACATTCACATTTTCTAAACAATTAGTTCATGCATATTATTTTGTGCAAAAGGTTCTTGACAAATTATATTTCTAGACTTTTTTGCAGAATTTTCTCCTCTGACGATGTTCGGATATTTTTGCCATGCAATTGAGAAAATGGCGGGATCGCTTTTTTCCAAAAATAATTTTCATTCTTATTTCTTAAATTTCTGGATTTTAAATAAAATATATTTGTTTTTGCTTGAAAGGTAAGGTTGGTTGAGGCTCACCGTCGTATGCAATTATTCTGCAAGACACACTAATAAAGTCTTCATTTTTCAAAATGCTTTTTGCATAGCATAGCATAGTATTGCATAGCATTGCAACATTTTCATGCAAAATATGAGATCGGTGGACCTAATAGTTTCCAAGCTAGGAGTGTGCACATGATCATTTTGAGTAAAAAAGGGCTACATTTTCATGTATTATTTGTAATGTAATGTATTATTTTATAAGTACTTTTTAATATTATCGACTTTTTTCACCGGACCTTCTTAAAAAGATATTTGCAAATTCATAATAGGTCGGTAAACCCAACAGTTTCCGCGCTGGGCGTGCTAGCGGATCTCAAATAATTTAAAAGAAAATTGATACTTTTGATGATTTCGACATTAAATTTTGACTTTTTATTTTGAAAAATTGAATAATTTTAATAGATTTTGTCATGATATAATAGAAGTATAAGAAGACTGAAAAAATTGCGAAAGGGATGAGTGTCTGACTGCAAAATCCCGAAAAATGAAATCTCCGACACTATTAAATTGCCGAATTAGAAAATTTCCGAATAATAAAACTCCCGAAATTATAAAATTGTCGATGTATAAGAATCTCGAATTTGAAAATTGAAAACACCCAAATAATAAAATTTCCGAACAGATTTTAATATTACCGAATTGGAAAATTCCAGACAGAAAGTATTCAACGTAAAAAATTCCCGAATTATGGAATTCCCGAATTTAATTCTAAAAAAATTGTTTTTCAATAAATATTATTTATTTATTAAAAATACAATAATCAAATATTTTTATCAAAGAATTTCTTTAATATAAAAATATTTTAAAATTATTGTTTGAATTTAAAAGAACAATGATTGTATAAAAATTGTATCAAAAAATAAATTAAAAAACACGTGCGCTTCCAAAGAAAACCAAATTTGTCCCTAATTTTCTTCGAACCTAATAACTGTTTTAAACAAACTTTGCGGGGTTCAACTCAGTACCGATTTATATCGAAATTTACTTTATTTATATTTTTTTTTAATCTAAACATTCGATTTTTGAGAACGTTTTTCGTATTTAAAAATAATACTATGCACATTTTGAGACAATTTTTTTCATCCAGAAATATATATAATTAAAAACTAAAGGTTAACAACCACCGCAGGGTCCCACTGGGAGCAACTGCCATCTAAAAAATGAAATTAGCCTTAAATGAGCCCTAAATAGTGATATAGGTAATATCACAATATTACAATAGTGTTGTGCCACCTTAACACCCCTCAATTTTGAAGAGTTACAATTGACAATTCTTGAATGTTGAAAATTTGGAATGGCCAATTATTCAATTTTCAAGAATTATAGTTGAATCGTGTGTAAATTGGAACACTTTTTTGGAATAGTACAATTTCGAAGACTTACAATTCAAAAGTCTTCAATTTTAGCAATTAAAAATTTAAAACTTTTCAATTT
Organism: Andricus grossulariae; assembly: GCA_011634705.1. NCBI lineage: Eukaryota > Metazoa > Arthropoda > Insecta > Hymenoptera > Cynipidae > Andricus > Andricus grossulariae. The sequence continues at coordinate 245,995,597 of JAABKJ010075445.1, forward strand.
TAAATGTTTACAATTAGAAACTCTTTAATTTTGAAAGATGTACGAATAGCAATTCATAAATTGTCGTGATTTTGAAGATCAATCTTCCAAATTAATGAAATTTGGAATGTAAATCATTCAAATGACAACATTTTTAATTGTAAAATTAAAAACTTGCATCATTTTTAAATTGTAAATTTCAAAAATTAAAAATTCTTCAAATCTAAAGATTTGCAATTCAAAGTTCTACAATTTTAAAGATTTATAATTCAGTCTTCAATCTTAGCGATTTGCAATTGAAAATTGCAATTCAAAATATTTGATTATTAAGCATTACAAATTATTCAATTTTCAAGAACTATACTTTAAAGGTATGTAATTTGGAACATTTTTTTGCAATAGTTCAATTTTGAGGACTTACAACGGAAAATTCTACGATTTTAACGATTTGCAATTTAAAACTTCTTAATTTGGAAGATTTTCAATTGGAAACTCTTCAATTTTCAAAGGTGTTTAATTAAAAATTAATAAATTATTACGATTTTATAGATCGGAAGTCAAGAGTTTTCAATTATAATCTTCCAAATTCATGAAATTTCAATTGTGTCAAAATATCAATTTTTTCAAAACAAGGGTTTGTCTTTCAAATATTTATCGATCTAAAGATCACGCAAAACCTTAATTATTTGGTAAGTTTCCTTTCTTTCGTTCTCGAATACGTGCGGCAAAATAATGATTGGGTCAGTGCTCTACGGATACAAAAAAAAATCAAAGTCAGATTTAACCAATACTCTTAAACGAAAAAACGAGAAAAAGCGGAAGTTTCTTGAAAACAGGAGAGATAAAGAAAAAATTCTTTTGAAACCAGGGGAACTTGTAAAATAAAAGCAAGTACTCTCACTTTTTCAAGCATTTTAGAGAATTGTAATTTACATTTATGTTTTCTATATAAAATGTCACATTCTGCATTTACTTCAAACATATAAATTTAATATCTAAAAAATTAGCCGCAGATGGATATCCAGACCACTTCGGTCCATTCACCGTTATTATGGAAATGGAGACTGGCTCTTATTTTGTGAAAAAACTCAAAGAGAAGGAGTTTTTGGCAAACGAACTACCCGCAAGCTGGATGAGGTCTCGAAATAATTCTACTTCTTTTGACGATTACAATGTTTTTATACAAACTTCAGGGAATCGACATTTCGTTTCAAAAGCCAAGCGCCTACGTCACAATGCAGATACTGGTCATCTTCCACGTCTGCCTTTTCCACATATGGCTTATGTACATTTAGAAAAGGATGTATGGCTTGAAACTAAATCTTTCCAAATCTTCGATGTCAATGCTCAACAACGTAATCGTGATTATAGAAACAGAATTTTCGTCACAATACAAGGAACTTATTTTGTCTATACTGCAAAACTAAAAACAATTTTCAAACCACAGGCACCACAGTTTCACAGTTCTTTGATACTCGGGAGAACGATGATCTAATGACAGATGATAATTTTCTACTTGATGTAAGCGATGCCCTTATTCTTTAATTTCTATGTTCAGGGTTGCTACAGAAGTCTCGTTTCAAAATTTGTATGACTTTTTTCTGTTTTTCTAGACCTACTTTTGAAAAAAATGCAGGTCTACTTTTACAAAAAAAAAATCTCCAGTCAATTCAATTTCAAAACATTCTACTGATTGCAGACTAATTTACCAGCAATTTCTGTAATTTTCAAACAAAGGTTGGAGTTCTTTGATTTTTAACGCTTCGAGTTTGAATTCATTCGTTCTTAAAGTTTCCAATTAAAAAGAATATCTTCAACATCTAAATGACACTGCATATTTATACAAAAATCTCATTTTTTAGTTTCTAAAATGTATCCAATGGTCATTTACCGACGCACCACTAATCAGTAAGATAGATCCCGTGCTAACCGAAATCGATCGGATATCTAGCCGGAACCTACGTTACCAACCTATGGTAGAGTGGGAACCCACATTACCGACCATTAAATCTCGATAGACAAAGTATAAACCTACGTTATCCAACTCCCTGTCAAATTCCTATTTTACCGACTGGAGCTAATCTGAATCCCTACTTTTCCAACTGAAAGCAATCTAGATTGCTACTTTACCAACAGCGGTAATCTAGATTTCTGCGTTATCGGCTGCAGGCAATCTAGATTCTGATATTATCGACTGAAGGCAACATCAATTCCGACATTGTGAGCTGAAGGCAATGGAAATGTCTGTCTTATCTTCGGTCGGTAATGTATGGTCTTACTAGGTATTCGAATAATGTCGGTTAGGAAGGGATCCAAGTTATTGGTTTGCATGCCAATTCAGCTAAATCGAATGCTTGGGCTCCAATATAATTGTCTGTCACTCCAAAATCGATTATTGCGTTTACTGGGCAATTTACTTTTTTAATTTTCGCGTGCATTTTGTTTAGGTTGACAAATCAATGAAGGCTGAATTTAACCAGTCGGACCACGAGTCGACTGACGACCTGCACTCAAATTTAACACCTAATCCGGACAAATTTTATGGTTCGAATGATATTTATGGATGCCTTATTTGAATTTCACCTGAAAATTTCATTTTGGTATTTATTCCGACCCAATTGATCAACTTTATATCAATTACTTAATTCTTAATTGGAGTAATTAATTTTTTGTTCGCTTAAGTAACTTTTAATTAGGCAATGTTTACAGATTGAATTAATTTTCAATTAATTACTCTCCCAATCATCAATTAATTTTACACCAATTAATCAATTCCGACCTTGCTCAGTTTTTCAAGCCTCGCGTTGAGCGCCATTATAACCTTGGTTTCTCACATTTTCATATTATCGAGATTATTGGCTTAGACCTAGGCCAATCAGAAATCCCTACCTTTATTTTATTTTCTATTGGCAATGCCTAATCCAATACTGATTCGGAATTTATAGAAGTTATCAACTTCAAGTTAATATTGTATTATTTATCCGAGAGAAGTTACCTATCGGAAATTATATTTATACTTACAAGGAAGGTTACCCAAGTGTCCGCCTCCGATTTTATTCGTTCTGAAGTATGTTTTAGAGCACTCAAAAGTAAGGTACACGTATTTTTTTATACGTGCCAGAATTCATATTTAGGGGGTGAAATCACCCTTCAAAGTTTTCGAATAATTGGATGAGTTTTCAATCTTTTTCGGAAGAGCAGCTTTTGTCTATACATATATATATAATCGTATGCGTCGTTTGTCAAAAAATTTAATTTTCTGATTTTTAATGGTGTTTTTTACGAATAAAACAGAAAGTACGCATCCTATCAAAAAATCATTCGTGACAAATTTTTATCTTCTTTTTGGGGTAGCAATTTTTTCTTTCTCATTTTTTTCTGTACCTTGCATAGTTTGACAGCAAATTATGTCAAGCAGATTAAGTTAATACCTTCTCATTATGATGAGAATATAATAATTAATTATTTTTTTGCGAACAAAATTTAAATTTTCGATTTTTAAACAAAACTCAAAAAGAGTTTATGATAATCTTGTAAGGCTATCAAAAAGTAAGGTTTTTCTTTCTTTTAATTTTTTTCATCTCGTGCTTTATTTGGCTTAAACTGTTAATTTTTTATTTTTTTTTTATTTTATTTTCATCGAAAAAAGTCGTTAGGACAAATTGTTTTAATTTTTGACTATTACGGATAGCCGTGCATGAAATTTCTGAATTTTGAAAAAAATGGTAGAAAAATTTTTGAGATGTTTTAATTTTTTGAATTTCTATCCAAGATAGCTAGTTAACGAACTCGATCTTTCTTTTTGTTCCCTGAAACTGTGTGCCAAAGTACAATCCAATCCGATCAGTCTTTCAAAAGTTATCCGGTATACAGACGACGACGACAACGATGACAGACAGACAGACAGACACAGATGTAAAAACTAATTTTTCTGACTCAGGGAACTTCAAAACGTCGACATTTGATGGAATCCACGAAAGTCATTTTTCACATAAAATCAATACCTTCTCATTATGATGAGACCTGCAGTATCTTCCTTGTTAGTCTTATGTCCCTAATAAGCTAAAATCATATGTGTATTCATAAAATATACAGTCAAGAAATTTAGAAATATCAGATCGTTTAGAATTTAAATAAATAAATTAATAAAATTATGATTTTTGCTCTTCTGTTTTGATTATTTCTACTTCTCACTCTACTCAGTAACCGTAACAGTCTATCGAAGAAAAATAAGAAGAAGCAGAAAAAAATTGAAATTAATTAGTTACAAAATCATTTAATATTTTATTTACAAAGTTACTCAATATCTTATATAAAAATTGAAAAACTGAACATTAAAAAAAAACATATATTCCAATAATTTTTCATCTCCAGGTCTATGTGATCTTCACAACTATATAATTGGAAACATATTTTCAAAAGTCTCCTAATTAAGTAACTTGGAAAAGTAAAAAACGACAAAATAATTGATCTCAAAAGTAAAGAACTAGATAAGCAAAAAATAAATATGATTCAAAAAGTTCCGAAACTCACAGGCTTTGTATTCATCATAACTTTATAACTAAAAACATATTTTTAAAATGACTCTTAATTAAAAACTTAAGAAGTAAATGAAAAATTTATAAAAAACTTGAAAAATTTGTAAATGATGAAGGTGAAAACTATAATATCTTGTCGATACCACAACAGAAGGAAAATTAATCGAAAGAAAACATTCAAATGATTAAAAGTGGGAAATTGAATAAATAAATTATAAAATCAAAATTTTGCTGAATCAAAAAATGTAACCACGCCTGGGGACCCTGGTGTGGTTACATTTTTTGTTCGGAAAATTTTAAATAATTTAAAAGTAGTAGATAGTAGATAGTAGTAATACCTCAATTTTGAAAAATGATTTTTGGACAAAACAAACTACTCCAGAATTTCGGGCTATTTTCGGGCTCTTGAAATACGCAAAAATCAATTTTCCAAGATCAACCCCGATTACTGACAAGTACCCCCCAATTATGAAAAATACTTTTTGAACAAAAGAAATACTACATAATTTCGGGTTATTTTCGGGTTAATTTTGGGCAGTAATGCCGATTTTTGGGCTCTTGTATTTTTCTCAAAAAACAAAATTTTTGGGTCAGTGACATGGATTGTTTTTTCGAAATTTCTTTTTGGGTATCTCAAGAGCCCGAAAATAGCCCGAAATTCTATAGTAGTTTCTTTGTCCAAAAATTATTTTTCAAAACTGAGGGTTGGTTGTCAGTGATAGCCTGAAATTCTGGTATGATTAGATTTTAAAACTTTAAGGTTGTTCTTTACTGGAGGTGCTAGCTGCTCGGGCAGTCGGCACCTCCAACCAAAATTTCGTTTTATAAGAAAAATACAAGAGCCCAAAAATCGGCATTATCTCCCAAGATTAGCCCAAAAATAGCCCGAAATTATGAAGTACTTTTTTCTGTTCAAAAAGTATTTTTCAAAGTCGAGGTGTGGTTTCAGTGATAGGGGTTGATTTTGGGAAATTGATTTTTACGTATTTCGAGAGCTCGAAAATAGCCCGAACTTCTGGAGTAGTTTGCTTTGTCCAAAAATTATTTTTCAAAATTGAGTGTTGGTTGTCAGTGGTAGGGGTTGATTTTGGGAAATTGATTTTTACGTATTTCGAGAGCCCGAAAATAGCCCGAAATTCTGGAGTAGTTTGTTTTGTCCAAAAAGTATTTTTCAAAATTGAGGGTTGGTTGCCATTCTTTCGGCGGTCTACCTCTGGGCATTCTGCCATTTACTTTACCTTTATACACCTGTTTAGTCAACCGTTCATTGTATAATTTTCATTATTCACCTCTGACGTCACTTTTCACTCCCTAGGGTGTAAAAAGTACAGCTTTAGCCCCGCTTCATAGGCGTCGAAAAGGGCTGAAATCATGCATGTGTTATAAAAATTTAATTTTGTGAGTTGAAATTTAATCTCTTTTGTTAAACATTAATGTTTGTTGGTTCAAGATTCATCATTTCAATTAAAAATGTATCTCTTTGGTTGAAAAGTGAACTATTTTGTTGAACATTCGTTTTTTCTTTAAGAGAAAATTAATTTTTTTCCTAACTGAAAATGTAATTATTACAATTGAATATTCTAACATTGTAATTAAAAGTTCATCTCTTTAGTTGAACATAATAAAAAATCTTAAATTGAACCACCCAATTTCAGATTGAAAAATTACCATTTTTATTTGAAAATTAAACTATTCCAGTCAATGATTCATCATTTTAGTTAAAAATTTATAAGCTTGCTTGAAAATTAATTTTTTTAACCGAAAATTGAAACTAAAAAGTTGAATTTTTATGTCGAAATCTGATCTTTTTTGTTAAAAAATGAAATATTTCGTTAAAAAATCATGTAATCTGTTGAAAAATCGTCTTTTTGGTAGAAAATTAATCTTTTTGTATAAAAATTAATTTTCTTGTTTGGAAATTCATCTTTTTGGTTCAAAATTCAAGTATACCAGTTAAAAATGTACAAGTTTAGTTGAAAATTCAACTTTTTGGTTGAAAATACAACTACTTGGTTGAAAGGTAAACTCTTTTGTTAAAAATTCATTTCGTGACCGTATATACAAGGCTGCTGAAGCAAGTATGGTGTCAACGTAGAACAGCCATTGGCTGTTCTTAAAGAAGGAGAAGAAGATGTTGATCGCGCATTTATTTGAAATCATTGATTATGCAAATGAATTTTTCGCAATATATAATAATCATAAAGTACAACAAAAATAATATCAATTATTTCACATTTACATTGATGAAAAAAGGTGTTCCTTCGTTTGAATTTAAAAACAATAATTTATTTTTAAAGAGTACAATCAAATCATTATTTCACCGTGCACTCTAAAAGACTATTTTGTGTCCTGACAATTAATTTTGATTATTTCCACAATGATTATTATGATAAAAAATTGATCTACATATTTACAGCCAGTGAGACTGCCGATGCAACGCATGCGCAGTGCAGTTGGGGAGCCGAACTGGGAGCACTGGTGTGCGCTGGAGTTACAACTTACAGTACTCGCCTTGCTTGCCAGTTCAGCAGTTCGCCGCTTCATTAGCATAGAGATATTACAGCTAGAGGCGACAAACCAGCTCGAAAACCGTCCGCGTGGAAGAGAGAGACAGAGTCAGAAGCATAGGCTGCCTTTCTCTAATGACGCATGCGCGATCGATCAGCTCTTAGTTTCAAGCTGAATCACAAGCACCTGCAAGAACAAGCAGCCTAAATATAGCTTACTTATTAATGTCTCTAATTACTTTGACGCAAATTCATCAGTGCCACAATTACTATATATGATTTATAGTTTGTTATAAAAATCGTAACACTGCTTTACACGACCGAACTGACGAGAGATCTCGAACTGACAATTCTGTGTTTACGTTTTAAGCTGGCTTGACGGTTGGTCGCGCTTTATTTCTTCAATATAAAACCGGGCACTCTAATAAAAATAAACCTACAAAAAATGTGTAACACAACAAGGTGGCGACTTGACGTGGAACCTGGAAAATGACCTGTAATTTAATTACAAAATGTTGTTTTTTTTAGTAGTCACTTTTGGAAAGATTATATCATTTGGAATTTTGTAAACTTCGCAAAAATTTGGAAAGTGACTTATAATATCAGAAGATTTCAAAACATTTAAGAGAAAATGCAGACTTTTTAAGATTTTGAAATTAATTTTTTAAGCTTTTTCAGGATTTGGAAAGGTTTAAAGATAATTAAAAAGATTTCTTAGGATTCCTGTGACAATATAAAGTGATTTTTTATCTTAAAAAATTATTATTTTGAGATAATATTTACGAAGATTTAAAAACAAATGTTGATGTATAAATAACAATTGAACAATTATTAATACTACTTTAAAAAGTGTTCAGTTAAAAAAATGTAATCTTTCCATTTTTAATGTTTCTAATTTAAAATTGCTCAAAATGACATAATTTTGAAACTATTGTGATAATTAAAAAATACTTGACATCATAATTAAATTTATTTAAGTTGACCTGGAAAATTGAGCAACCTTGACCTGGAAAGCCCTTGAAAATGATAGCGTAGTTTTATATATATATTTTTTTTTTAATTTTTCAACTGTAAAATTTTCCAGGTCAGCTTAAATTAATGTAATTATAATTTAAATACTTTTTTAATTATCACAATAGTTTCAAATCCCCATAAAAATAAGGTGAGACTTTTGTACATACTTTTCTCGTCAGAACTTAACGCAATAAACAAAGAGGAGGTTGCTCTTTCTATGCTTTCTTGAATATGCGTGGTATCAAGGGGTTGTTTTTAACGTTAAGGAGCCCAAAAATCGGACCTGGTATTTTTAAGGAGCCCAAAAATCAGACTCTATTTACACAGTAAAATTCTGAAAAATATTATTTTTTGACAAAGTCACATCTGCGTGGTATCAAGGGGTTGGTTTTTAACGTTGTGGGTTGGAGCGCAAATATCGATGTTGGAATTTTTGAGGAGCTCAAAAATCAGAGACTCTATTGAAACTATAAAATTCCAAAAAAGATTATTTTTTAACAAAGTCACATCTGCGTGGAATCAAGGGATTGCTTCTTAACGTTCAGGATTAGAGCACAAAAATCTATGTTGGAATTTTTAAGGAGCCCAAAAATCAGACTCTATTAACAATGTAAAATTCTGAAAAAGGTTATTGTTTGACAAAGTCGAATCTGTGTCGTATCAAAGGGTTGTTTTTTAACGAACCAGTTAAGAAGTAACTATATGTAAACAGGGTGGCGATTTGGCGGACGATTTCAAATTCCCGGTAATTTCCCGGTTTTTCCCGCTCAAGTTTTTCAATTTTCCTGGTCAACTAAAAGTAACATATTCATATTTTCCGCTAAACGCTAACATTTATTTGAATTCATGACGTTAATTCTAAACATCCTTTGACACAACAGAGCAAACCATTGCAATATAAATGAATTTTGAAAAAATACTTAAATCGTTAACTAAAAAATATGACTTTTTTGCAAAAAATGGAATAGTTAAACTTTCAGTTGAAAAAATTAATTTTCAATAATAAAAAAAAAACGGATTTTCTACAAAATAGATCAAATTTCAACCAAAGTGATGAATTTTCAACTAAAATAATGAATATTTAACAATTAACCCTACAGTACAGTCGCTAATGACCCTGGCAGTTGATGCGACTATAAACATTCAACTAATAAAAAAATTTTTATTCTCTTAAAACGCTTGACAATTCTTGAAACGTTTATAAATTTTTTCTAAATTTTCAAAAATCTATATTTTGTCTACAAATTATTAAAATGTTTTCAAATTTTTAATTATTTTTGAAACTTTTCAAAAACTTAAAACCTTCTAGGTAAATATCTTTAAAAATGATTCGAATTTTACTCAATTTTTTTTCAACTTGCATAATTAAACTAATTACCTTACAGTCTTCAGAATTCTATTTTCACAATGTTAGAATTTCTTTGAATGTTTTGAAATATTTTTAAATATTCTCTTTAAGTTAATTTTTTTTAGATAAAAAAAAGTTTTAACTTTTGCCATGAATCTAAAGAACAAATTTTTATTCCCTTAAAACATTTCGAAATTCTGAAAACGTTTTCAAAATTTTTTCTCAATTATCAACATTCTACAGTTTGTCAAAAAATTGATGTAATGTTCTCAAATTTTCAATAATTTTTTAATCTTTTAAAAATTTAAAACCTTATAGGTAAATATCTTTTCAAATGTTTCGAATTTTTCTTACATTTTTTTTTTAATATGCCTAATTAAAAAATAAGGTTAACAATCACCTCAGGGTCCCACTAGGAGCAACTGCCATCTAAGAACGACACCGGCTCCCAATAGGACCGCGGTAAATGCCAGTCACGTCCACGTCTCAGACCGTGAGACGAGTGGTATACATACATATATATATATATATATATATATATATTCGGTTCGGTTTTGATTCCTTAGGAATCGAACCGAAGGGCCTATGACAATAAATTAATTTGTGATTTCTGATCAAATTGTGAAGCTCCAAAATGTAAAGGAAAGTAAAAACAAAAGCAGCTACTACAAATAATTTATTTGAAAATGCAAGTTAAAAAAATACTTCCAGATAAAAAACACTTGAACCTGAAATATTCCATCTTTAAAGTTGAATGTGAAAATTAGGGTGGTCCAAAAATGCATTGAAAATTTTTTTTACTCTAGTGGGCAAGACTGTCCCCCTCCCCCCCACCAAACAAGTTTCCAGTTCTGGAGAAAGAAAATCCGTTTTATTTTCTTTGAAATACTAACATTAAAACGTGCCACCGGGAACTTGAAAATCCCATATATTATACATGGGAATGTTTTGAATTTTCGAAAAATTGGACTGATACTTCAGGGTTTGATCGAAAGTTTCTAAACTTTTTCAGGAATTGAAGAGGAGATCCTGGAAAATAAAACCATACCCATAGCTTTTAATTTAAACGCTACTTATTGTTGAATACTTACATAATTTTGTTACTTTTCTTCTAATGCTTAACAAATTTCTATTTTATTAAACAATTTTTATTCGCTTAAGCAGCTTTTTGCAAAAAAAATTTAAAAAATAATATAAAATGGGACACATATAAAGAATATAAAGAATATAAAGAATTATATATAAGAAGAAGAATTATAGAAGAATTATATATAAAGAATTTTTAAAAAGATTTAAATTATCCGTACTGAAATTGAAGGGAAATTTTAATTAAACAATAATTAATTGTTTAAACAATGACATACATTTCTTAGCAGAATTCACCACTCCTCAAAATCATTCAATATTATGTTTAATTCAGAAAATACGATTTTAAACATATTTTTCGACTACAACATTTTCTATTTTCTTTCCGATTTTCAGGTTACACCGTTACAAAAAATCAAACTTTAGTATTTTAAATTAATCATAAGAAATGAAAAAAATGTATATTGTGATGTTGACTTTATTGTTTCTGAACACACCATGTATTATATATTTAAAATGAAGTATGCTGAATTTATATGTTTGCAAAATATTATTTATATACTTTTTACAATCAAAAATGACTATTAGGTAATTCCATTTTATTTCGTTGAAGTCAGCTGCGGCATAATATTTGAAAACATTGATACTATACGCCATTCTTACACTCATAGCCATTCATTTCACTAATTTTATGATTTTTGTATTCATTGTTGGTTTCTTTAAAATTAGAAGCTCTCTCTATGGTGGCTTATATGCATATTGACACATGAGGATCCCCTTCTCCGGACTTACGAGAGTGAATATTTCAGCCGAATATTCTATTTCAAATTTATCATTTTTCTCGCACACAGGTGCATGCCTCAATGGGCCTACACGTTGCATTTTCTCGACCGGAGGGTGAACAATATCACATTCATGATTTGGCAACAGGTTATTCCATCGTACCATTTGTCGATTTTTAGTTTTCTGTGTATTCGAATACAACAAAATTCTACACTCAAGTATATCTTCAAAGGAAATATTGATTAACCACGTTCGCAAGCTAGTGATGGTCCAGATAATTGCTAAAAGTTCTAGTTTGCTGGACTGATCATTCTTTTTCGGGACGCTAGTACGTCTGCTAATAGCATATACGAGATGCTATTGGCAGACTATGAAGTGGTCACTAACTGAGATATCGACTTGAATTACTTTAGCTTTTGGTGTACTTTCTTTAACTTATCCTTCTTAGCTCTTGACACCTTCGGATTCTGTCGCGGTCCAAATCAGGAATTTACTATCGAGAAAAGTCCACAGTCTTCAGATTATAATAGATTTACAATTTTTTCTAATTGTAGATAATTAGATTTCTAAGAGGTAGGTGGAGCACAGTTATTCAATTTAGCTTTTTCTTTGTTTATTTATTTAACCCAATCTGTCGAAAAATCAGCAATCTTGCAATCTTCACCATTGAAAGGAACGATAGCGACCAATATTTCGGATTTTGAATTCAATTCAACAGTGTCTGTAGAATTCTGAGAAATGCAGAGAACTAAGTATGTAGCCGGCCATTTACCGACAAAGAGAAAATGGTTCGTGGCTGTGCTAAGATGCCAGTAGTAGATAAGTTGTTACTGATGAGAGATCGTGCCAGCATAATGTGAATTAAATTAGCGGTAAATTCAAAGTTTCTCATGGGAAATGTAAATTTGCAACAAGGGCGGCAAATTTAAAAGTTTTACCAGGAGCAAAAGAATTGTCATAATGTCAAGCGGGGGATTTCGACGGGAGCGGATGCCGTTCTAGAAAATTGCACCCGCTACCTGCGAAATCAGGGTAACCTTTCAGCTGTAACCACGTCTCATGACACGGAGCAAGTTACTTAGCATTTCGTTGACAATTAGGGATGTTTTTCAGGCCATTAAACAGTAGAAAGATGCCACATAGGAAAGAAAAGGGTACTCGGATACCGAATGAGAGGCCTGCGAAATCCAGCCCCACCACTTACCACCACGGCTATACGCGACGTGTCCGTGAGCTCCACTTCCTCGTGCATAAAAGTGTAGTGGTAAGTGCAGGGGGCGCTTTTCTATTATAACAATTTTATGAAATAGTAATTTTAATTTACACAGTTTTCAGTATTTTGCTATTTAGATATTCAATATTTTATTGAGTTAATGTTTTTGTGTAAACTAATTCATTTTGAACAATTATCAAATATAATTTGAAAAATATAAAGGAAAATTTTCTCACATGGTAACTTTGAAATGATTCAACAATGGTACTACAACCACGAACTAGGTTTTCTTAACAGAACTAAAAAATATTGGTGTTGGAGATAATCCTATAATCGACCTTTTACGTGGGTATTGTGACAGGTGCCTAAGAGATCTTTAACTGGATAGTGCTAGTGATTGTGAGGCCCGAGTGCCCCACGACTGTAAAGAAAGTTACATTAGGTAGGTATAGCCGTCAATGCTATGGTTGTTCTTCTAACAAAATGTCCTTTTTATGTTAGAGAAAGCTTACTTGAAGATTGAAATGCAAGTTTTTGAACACTGTGCTAATAAAGGTGTAAATATGAATGAGAAAATGGATCTTTTTCTTGAATACCTTTTTGAATTCATTTGCCTCACACTATACTTTTTCCTATCACCAGGTATTGCAGTTTACAAAAAAAAATTTGAGGTTTGCAATTTTGCTTTTACCTGAAAACTATCTTTAGTCTCAAGAAAATATTCTGCAAAAAAAATTGGGTACCGAAAGCGAAAAATGAACATAAAACAACGATTTTTTGCCTCATCAACTAGTTGTCTTTTTGGGCCCTAATCGGGTGCTGGCTAGCCCGTCGTGGCTGAGAATTTTTACATGCTTTTTGGTTCTACTTACGTATATAGTTGAAAATTATGTTCCAGTGATGTATTGACGCGAGCGCGTTCGGCAATTTCTTTAGTTGAAGAATGATTTTGTTAGTTTGAGCATGCAACTGCTTTGAAGAAAATGATTCTTCTTCTCTTGAACGTTGAAAGTAGAAATTTTTTTCGATTCTTGGTTAGAAACTAACTTTGTTTGTTTCCAAATTTACCTCTCCTGGTGAAAAGATCGCATTTATTTTGGTAGAAAATTCAAGCATTTTCGTCTAAAATTAATCTCACTTTTACCGAGGATGCGCATTTTTTTCCATTTTTTTCTGGTTGAAAATTTTACTACTTACTTGACAGGTGAACTTTCGTTGAAAATTCATAGTGTTAGTTTGACGAGGCAACTGTTTTGTGGAAAATTCATCTTTTTTCTTTGAAACTGCAACAATGTCTTGGTTCCATTTTCGTTTTAAAATTTGTCTTTTTTTGTAACAAGTTTTTTTTTTTTTTCAAACTTTGAAAAAAAAAAATTTCAACCACAAAAAATTTTGGTTAAATGTATTATTCTTCTTTTGCTTTAATTGTTTCCTTGCGAATTCTGCAATTGTGTTGAAATGTCATTTTCCTTCGACATTGAAGATTTTTTTTTCAAAATTGATCTTTCTTGGGTTTGGAGAAAAAATGGGGTGTAGAAGTAACTTTGATACACAAAAAATGGTTGAATTTTGAAGCACAGGAAATGCGATTTTTTCCAAAGGAGATGAATTTTTAAAAGAACAAGCGGAATATGTAACCAAAAATTGAAAAACATTTCTACTAAATTGTTGAATTTGTAAGGAAGAAGACTAATTTTCTTCAGAGCAGTTGCATAATGAAAGTAACAATATCATTTTTCAAGAAAAGAGTTACTTTTCAACCAAGTAGTAAAAATTGTAATTGGTCGAAAATGTACCTAGTTGGTTGAAAATCTACCTTTCTTATTTAAAAATTCAAGTATTTGGTTTGAAAATTCGTCTTTTTTGGTAGAAAATTAATGATTTGGGTTGAAAATTCAATGACTTGATTTCAACTTAAACTCCTTTCTTTAAAATTCATTCTTTTTTTTTGAAGATTTGATTTTTTTTAAATTAAATTTTTCAACCAAAAATGTATGTACTTTGCTGAAAATTCGTTTTTTCGTTTGTTTACAAATTAATTTTTTAACTGATGATTTAAGCAATCCAGTTGAATATTCCACAATTTTAGTTAAAAATTTATTCATCTCTTCCACGGTTGAAAATTCACATAAAATCAGATTTTGAGGCTGTAAAATAAATTTCACATATGAAACTTTTTTTAAGTTATACTAGACAACTAGACCTACAAATTCTACTATATTTCGTAAAAAGTATTTCTTCACTGTAAAAAAAAGGTACCTGGAAAAATTAGCTCTTTTGTCCTGGAAAACCTGGAAAAAATTACATGTATGTAGTAAAAGTTTAACTACCGTTATTCATTAAATTATTTTCGTCCTACAGACCGTTTTTCTTGAGTTTGTGATATATTTGTGTTAGAAATAATAATAATAGAATTATTTAACTAAGCAACCGTATGCCTGATGGTGTTCAGTATACTCACGGAGCTATCGTTGGCGGCGCCTGATGCTTTATTGTAAAATGTATATTTCCGCCAATTTTCAATGAATCGATCTGAAAATTTCCAAAAATCATCCTTTAATAGTTAGGAACAAATATCTCACTGGACGTTGTATCAACTCTAAAGTTCCCTCGATACTTTTTGTCAGCCAAACTATGTGAGGATCACATGAATCTCAAGACAAGCGATCGTAATACAGCTACATATAAATGATGAATTATTTTCAAAAAATTGAATTTTCGAATTCAATTTTTAACATACATTGTTTCTAAAATGTTTTTAGATATAAAAACAGATTAAAAGAAAGAATTTCTGTAATTGATAGTGGGCTTGTCCCGGAAAGAGTTTTGTAAGGAGACATTTAAAAAACGTAACTTTCATGTAATTTAATTAAAAAGCATGGTCTTTGACACATGTTTGAGTAAAAATTCAAAATTATTGTTATCACGGTTCCGTTCCAAAACACCAAATATAGCAAAAGTGGCGAAAAAATGTCTCCTAGAATAATAATATAAAGAGAACAAAACCATTTCCATTCATCAATTTTTTTTCAAATTTCTCAACAAATTTTGTCTACAGTGTGTATAGAAAAATATAAAAAACGTAACTTTCATGTAATTTAATTAAAAAGCATGGTCTTTGACACATGTTTGAGTGAAAATTCAAAATTATTGTTATCACGGTTCCGTTCCAAAACACCAAATATAGCAAAAGTAGCGAAAAAATGTTTCTTAGAATAATAATATAAAGAGAACAAAACCATTTCCATTCATCAATTTTTTTTCAAATTTCTCAACAAATTTTGTATACAGTGTATAGAAAAATATAAAAAACGTAACTTTCATGTAATTTAATTAAAAATCATGGTTTTTGAAACATGTTTGACTAAAAATTCAAAATTATTGTTATCAATGTTCCGTTCCAGGACACCAAATATGGCAAGGGCGGCGAAAAAATGTCTCCAAACTTTAGTTAACTGTATAGCAATGCATTAATTTATTTGATTCAAACTTCTGCGGGCATTCAATATACGCAGAAGAATAATATTGCACATTATGCTGCGCAGTAGAGTTCCGTGGAACTTGCAATTGCGCAGTAAAGTCAGAGGGTAATTATGTGCCCGCAGTAGAGTTTCGTAGCACATACGTATGCGCAGTAGAGCTCCATGAAACTTGCAGATGCGCAATGGAACTACGTCGCAAGTATATCTGCGTAGCACAGTTATGCGACGCGTTTGGCTGTGCAGTAAGATTAGGGAGTACTCAGGTGGTACGAAACACAAATTTTGGGTCAGAATTAAAATGTTCCAAAATTTGAATCATGAAAGTCATAACGAAGGGGTTCTTCAAGTTTGAGCACGTCCTAGGCGTTCTCAAACTTGCGAGCGAAGTGGTGAGATTTTTTGTTTAAAAATTCTATCATTTGCTAAGGGCAACTTTTTGAGTACCCGGTTCTAAAAAACATAACCTTGAAATAACATACCTAATTTATCATTATATTGGTGATTCAAAAGATATTTTTTAATTCATTTCACTTATGAAAGGTACACAAATCTATAAATTTAGTGGATTTTAAAGAATTAATTCAAGAGAAGTCAGGCATTTTGTAGGGTTTGTAAGATTAGAAGAGATTTGAAATGATTATTTTTTTAATTCAACCTGAATTCTCATTAATTTATCCTTTATTCTTTTAAATCTTTGCAACTCTTTTGAATTATTAAAATTCAGTTGTGTTCTTTTAAATGTACTCATTTCTACCTAAATAAATAGATTTTTTTGAATTTTTTAAAGTTATTATTTAATGTATCATGAGGAGCATCTGACAAAATGATGTAAGGATTTGAAATATTGTGAAGTATTTTTTGTTACAGGGTAGGGGGGAGGGGGGCAAGGAAAGGAAACCGAGAGTCGCAATTGGTTGATGTTTTGTGCTGAGAAGGTTAAATTTCTTGAAATCGTTCCAAGGTTTAAATTATTTTTGAAATTGTTTCTAAACTTCTCAGTATCTTTTAAAATAAGTAGCATTTCCCCAAAAAAAAATTTTATTCGGCAAAATGAAAAAATCGCCTTAAAATGTCCCACATACTTTTCTGACAATTTTGGAAATTTTTCGAAATGTTTCGAAATCTCGTTCAATTTTATCTAGAAGAGTTTTTCATTCTCTTGAAACCTTTCATTCTTAAAAAGATTCGAAATTTTTTCTTGAAAATCTTTAAAAATCGATTTTTTTTAATTTTATGAAATCGACATTTTGTTTTAAATTTTATAAAATCTTTGCGAAACGTCTTAATAGTTTTCAAACTAACACGAATTTTTTGTGAAATGTTATACGCGTGCAGAATTGAAAAATGTTGCTTTAAAATTTTCTACATTATTTGTTGGCATTTCAGAGAATCATTTTTAAATATTCTCCTAAAATTAATTAACTAAATAAAACATAATTTAAATTCGACCAGGAATTTTAAGAACACTTTTTTATTCTCTTGAAATCTTCAAAATTCTCAAGGCAGAATGTTCAGCAAAAATCTCTCCATTATTCTCGTTCATCACAAAAAAAAACTTGATAAAATTTCAGTCTAAAAAGCCTTAAAACTTAATTCTAAAGCAAAAAAAAAAATTTTTAAGTTTGTTTTTATAATATAAAAAGCACAAAATTTCACATTTTTGACACTTTCCCCATGCATTTGAACAATTTTCGGCCTAAAAGTACAGCCAGCGGGACCCGGCGGAAGCGCACCAAAGCGACCCAAGACTTAACAATCGACTGGAAAAGTGTTGGCGTCAGTTTTTTGGAAATGGAGGGGTATGTTGTTCATCGACTGTTCATAAGAATGGGAAAAAATTAACAGTGGCTCATACTGCGCATTGCTGGACCGAATGAAGATCGAAATCGCAAAAAAACAACCCCATTTATCCAAGAAAAAATACGACTTTTTGGAAGACAAAACACCAGCCCAGAAATCGATGATAACCATGGCCAAATTACACGAGTTGGGCTTTCAATTTATTCCCCCCCCCACCCCGTATTCTTCAGATTTAGCCTCAAGCTACTATTATCTGTTCCCAAACTTAAGAGAGATGGCTCCAGGGACAGAGATTTGCGACGAATGAAGAACTTTAATAAAAAATTGAGGGCTATTTTGAAAGCCTTTAGCAATCTTGCTATTCAAAAGGCATCGAAATGTTGGAAAATCGTTAGACTAGGTTTATCGAGCTCAAAGGGGACTATGTTGAAAAACAAAGAGTAAGTTTGACCGAAATCGCTTGTTTTATTTGTTAGGCCGGGAGCATCTTAAACAACCAGTATATATGCATATATAATTAAAAATAAGGTTAACAACCACCGCAGGGTCCCACTAGGAGGAACTGCGATCTAAAAAATGACACCGGCTCCCAGTAGAACCGCGTTCAATCATACGCATGGCCACGTCTCACAACCGTGAGATGGGTGGTCACAGAATACGATGAAATTACAGCCTCCCTGTTAAGGTCTTCATAACTTTCCTCCTTTTCTTTCTCCTTGGCAGTGATGTTGTATTTGGAAGAAGCCGAAAATTTGATCACGAATATAGAGTCCTGGTAACGCAGGGTTATAGAGTGCAGCGGGGTGAAGCACGGCCTCTTCTGCCACGCGTTGTCGAGCCCCGCGGAGACGTTCCGCACGTTCTTATTCCCCGCGTTGGATCTCTAACTGGTACGCTTGCTCTTCAGCAAGTCGTCGTGCCTCGGCAATCCGGCGAGCCGACGAGCCTCAGCGTCTCTCCTTGCTCGAGCTGCCGCGATACGTTGGCCAGACGGCGTGCCCGTGCCTCCGGCTCCTCGTTTGCTCGGCGAGCTTTACGAATACGGGTCCGTAGATTACCACGCGTTGGTTTACCGCTCCCTGTCATCAACGGGTGTGTCGGGTATACTCAGCGAAAAGTCACATCCCGGACGGAGGCACTGTTGCGAAGTTAGGGGAGGGGGGGGGAGCGTCAAAATAAAAGAGACCTAACAATTTTGAACAACTACGAGGGCCGAGATATTGCGAACAAAATTACGCGGGCCTAAACGGAAGGGTTAGCAAAAGAAAAATTAATCGCGACGCGTCGACAAGGGCCTAACCAGGAGGGTCAGCCACAAATTCTATACCACACGGAACACGAACGGGAGGGCCTAACCTGCAGAGTTAGCCACACAAAATAACACGGGCGCGTAATTAAGGACCTAACCTCGGATGGTTAGCCACGATTTTCCGCAACACGAACGGAAGGGCCTAATCTGAAGGGTTAGCCACAAAAAATAACACGGGCGCGTAATTAAGGGCCTAACCTCGGATGGTTAGCCTCAAATTTCACTTATCGCGAAATGAACGGAAGGGCCTAACCTGAAGGGTTAGCCACACAAATAACACGGGCGCGTAATTAAGGGCCTAACCTCGGATGGTACTCTCAGATTGGTTGCGGATATGCTCGAACAGACAACATTTTTAACTTCACAGGAAATCAAATTCTGGTTCCATGTCCCGAATAGGTCCTGGATAGACCTGACTAAGCGTACACTGCAAGACTTGGTCGGATACATTGTCTATATATGATTCTGCACACAGAGCCAATGCTGCATAATCATCTAAATATTGTGGTCTTTTCTTTGGTCGAGAACTTCTGCGAGGTGTTATCAAGTTCTCTTGATCCTCTTCCGGATCATTATCTTTAGGTGCCGAGCATACCTTTGGAGATTCTAAATTTCCTATTGAACCTTCGTCTTCTTGGTGATTTTGGCCAGTTGACTCCGTCTTTTTGATGTCCTTGCAAAACCAATTCTCGCTATCGTGAGAGAATTTTGCTTCGTTGAAAATCACATCTTCTCCTGAAACTACTCTTCCTTCAGCAGGGTCCCACAAACAATAACCATTTGGCAAATATCCCATCATGTAGACACGGACAGTGCCAGTAGCATGCAGCCCAGTAGCATGCAGCATGCTCTTTTAATTATTATAGTCCGATTCATCCGTTTGGCTTTTCCATTTCTCCAGTTCTGTGCAATCGGAATCTAAAAACCATATGAAAGATTTACCCTGATCAGATTAAATCACCGCAGGGAAGCAATAGTGTTCGTTTCCATCTATTTCTTCCGTCGCCGATGCCATTTTCGCTGAACTTGTTCCTGAGTTTTGACCACTTTGTCGTTTCTTTTTACATTCAAGACTTGTATGTCCATATGCTCCGAAAATATAACATTGAATGCGATTTAGTGGCTTATCTCCGCCTGTAGAATATGTTCTTCTTTCTCCGCCGAAAATGAGGTGCATAGAAAGATTAATGCCGCTTTGGAAAACCAGATTTACAATCTCATCTGGAAAACATCGTGTGATCACTCACCTTTCAGAAAGGTGTGTTTCAGGGCGACACCATGAGCTCTCTCCTCTTTTGCTTCACATTATTGCCACTATCTCTCGCACCTCGCCATTCCAAAGAGTACCTCTGCGGCAAACCTGGAAATCGAAAGCATAAGATCACTCATGTATTTCATATGGATGATCTTAAGATCTATCCTAAAAATAAAAATAAACAACATCTAGCTCTAGAAATTATCAAAGAGTACAATCCAGAGATTGAAATAGAGTTAGGGTTAGAGAAATGCGCCAAGGTTAGAAGGAAGACTCAATGGCATCCCCAAAGATCCTGAGCTCGTCGACAGCAGCTCTATTCGACACCTTGGCGCTACAGTGACCTATACATACCTGGGCGTGCCACAGAGCCGCATTCAGGACGTAATATCTATAAAGGATACTCATCAATGTAGATATAAAGTCTCATCCGGCGGATATGGTCTTTCGAACTGTCGGCAAGAAAAAAAGGATCTGCGACGAACATGCTTGCCGTCTCAGTAGTACTCTCTCCATTTGGAGTGGCTCCATAGACGAAGGAAGAGCTCAGATTTCTCAATATCCGGTCCCGCAAGGTTATGCACATGAACAAAAGCATGCACCTTAAGTCTTCTGTTTCGCGACTTTACATTTCACGCTGTCAAGGTGGTCGCAAAATACTGAATCTTGAATGTCTTCACAACATGATTATTCTGGGTATAGCACATATAGTCGCAAATGGACGAGACCTTCTTCTAAAAATGATCAGGAAACACGAAGAAGTGGGAACGAAATAATTAAAATTTTTAGAATACAGTTTATTTGAAAAAAGTGAATTTTAAATTAAAAAAAAACTTATTTTCTGTCCAAATAGACGAATTTTAATAAAAAAGGATGACTTTTTAACAAAATACTCGAATTTTCAACAAAATAGTTGAATTTTTAAGCCAGAAAGATATATTCTTTACAAAACAGTTGAATTTTCAAATCAGAAAATATAAATTTTCAAACCAAATAGTTGAATTTTCTACCAAAACAATAAAATTTCTAAGCCAAACAGAAAAAAGTTCGAAAACACTTGAATTTCGATTTAAGAAATTAATTTAAAAGAAAACGATTGTTGAATGAATTGGTTCGTTGTTTATCCGAATAATAGAATTTTCTACCAAAAAAGATGAGTTGTCAACGAATAATCTAATAGTAGATATTTCCAATAAAAAGTATGTCTTCTTAATACAATTGTTGCATTTGCAACCAAATAATAAAATTCTTAACTAAAAGTATAATTGTCAGGAGAAAGCATAAAAAATTAAAATACAAATCAAATAATTACTAACAAGAATGCTATATATATTGCCCTGACCATTAATGTTTAAATACCAGAATCCTAATATTGTAAACATTTGACCATACAATCTTTCGTCAGCGGAATAAAACAATTTCAAATTAAAATCAAACATTTTTAATTTATTATCCTTGACATATATTTAAATTGCCTCTTACAGAAATTCTCTGACTGCATAACTCAGTCAAATTTTAACCAATTTTGATCAATAAAAGCTCATTTAAAAATCCAGAATAAATTAGAAACTTTGAAATATTTTCTATCATAGCTTCATGATTTTCACCGTGATAGAATGACGTCCAGAAATTATCACATATGAATCACAAACTAGGAAACATGCGGGCTAGCGCGATAGTTTTGAAAATCGATATTTGATCATGCCAGGAAACTCTAAAAGATTTCTGCCGATATTGTAAATGCGTTCACCAATTCAAGATTGACTAGTTAATCGGGTTCCAATTCACATGCGAGTGACAGTAATGAACCAGAGTTTACCACAAATGTGAAATTACCGACTATGCATCTCGCAGAGTTACGCGGAAGTTAAGATACGTGGCTCGTCTTTTATGACACATTCAAGTCTATAGTGCACGATAGCCCTTGAAGCATCAGAGAACAATTACAAGGTCACGTGGAAGCTACTTCAGGATCGTTACAGGCTGTGATCACTCAATGCTTTAGGAGTGCAGGCGTATATTCGACGGTGACGCCGCCAAACGAGCCCGCAGGTTTTCAAGATAAGATAATAGATGCTTGAAGTTATATCCAGATGATTTGTAGATAACTTAATCAAAAAACTTAATAAATTGAAAAAAAAAACAATAGAAAAACAAATAAAAATACATAAATAATTACTGGGATAAATATTTATGTATTTTGATTTATTTTTTTATTGATTTTTTTGCATAAAAACGTATTTTAAGGAAAATCCAAAGATGATGGAAGTATGTTTGAAACGTGGTTTGAGAGCAGTTTTTATTTGAAACTTGTAACAATATTTTTACGAAGTGTTCGAGGGCCGGTACGTACATTGTAAGAGAACATACACTTTATTCTCTGTCTATAACGTTCGGTAATTTTCTATATTTCGACTGTCCCGAAGAATAAGTCACTAACAAAGTTTTCCCTATACAGAGTGTATCAACTATATCTCAATTCCAGCGCATGGTTTCGACTGTTCTCCAAATATAATCTTTAATGGTTTATGATCACTGATGAGCTTAAACTCCTTTCCAAACAAGTACATTTTGAAATGCTCGACGGACCATACAAGTGCCAAGGCCTCCTGCTATAACTGCTATAACTATAACTCCAGTTCTGTCCTTTGGGTTGTAGTACCCAAGTGTGGCGATTGTGGATAAACTTTGTTTCAAGTTTTGAAAGGCATTTGGAAGTTCTCTGGTCAAAAACTGTTCAATGTTAGTCGCTTTTCCCAAATTCCTTTGCTGTAATGGCCTAAACGGGTCAGTTAAGGTAGCCAAGTTCGGAATTCATTTACCTACGAAATTTACTAACCCCAGAAAACTTTAGATTTCTTCTACAATCTTAGGAGGTCGACTAGATTTTACGACATTAATATACCTTTTCAATGATTCAATACCCTCCTCTGAGAGTTCACGTCCCAAGAGTTCTATTCTTTTCGTCTTTTGAACGCGTTTTTCTTTATTAAGGAGAACATTGTTCTCTTCCAAGACTTTTATAACCTTGTTGACTCCTTCATCAACATTGTTCTCTTCCAAGACCTTTATAACCTTTTTGACTCTTCCATCATGTTCACGTCCATTAGATCCATGAACGATAATCTGATCGATGAAATTTTCTGTGTCATTACAACCTAGTAACATTTTTTCCAAAGTTTTTTGGAATATATCTGGAGCACATTTTATACCAAGCATAAGTCTTTAATATCGGGAAAGTCCTTTGCTGGAGCTAAAAGTTGTTATGTAACGAGATTTTGGATCAATTTCTATCTGGTGAAATGCGTTTTTAATGTCGAGCCGTGAATCTTAACACTTCTTAACTCCTCTTCCAGATCTTTCTCCCTTTCCTGCACTTTCCTCTCACACATCAAGCTAAACTCCCTTATCTCTACGTACTCCTCCCTCTTCGCAGTTTCTTTCCACTTCTTGTACTTCCTTCTCACATTCCTTTTCATATTTTAACATTCCCTATTCCACCGCGATTTCACCATTTCTTTCTTCTTATTTCTACATACCTTCTTTTGCACACACCCTTTCACTTTCTCTTTCAGATCCTCCCATATCTCTTCCGTTGACTTCCCTTCAAAGCGTTTCTTTCCTAACTGCTCCTGATATTTCTCTATAGCCTCCCTTGTTCAAATACCCCCCCCCCCCTCGTCGACACCTCTTCCCAAACTTGCTTTCCACCGCCCTCCTCCCTTATCCACAACCTTAACGGCTGATGATCTGATTCTACCCTCCCTACTACTCCGAATCTCTCTGTCTCTTCCCAGCCTTACATATTTATGGCCACATAATTGATCACCGATATCCCACCTTACTCACATACGCGTATTCTCTCTCTTTGTCCGCTGTTACCATACCATTCGCTTCCGACCAGCCTCTACCCTTCATCCAGTTCCTTAAGATCTCCCCCACCTTATTTATTACCTTATCCTTTGATCTTCTTTCAGAACTCTCTCCTTCCTTTCAAGGGGCAAATGTGATGATGAGGAAGGTGTCGGGGTTTGGAAAGAAGTTGTTTGTAGATGATTTTGGAAGAACAATAAAAGTGTTCGACTCAGTAGTGATGATAATGCTGTTGAATGGAGTGGATGTGTGGGGCTGAAAGTAAAGTGAGGAGGTGAATAAGATACAGGAGAGGTATATAAAGTGGACTTTTAAATTTGCCTCTCCTCTGGCTTAACGTCTAGGAAAATGCGAGTATTTCTCATAAAGTCGGTTGCAGGCGTGGCCTATTACTGGATATGATTATTTTCATATATTAACTCTAAATCCTTCTCAATGAAATCAAAATTTTATCAGGACATTAACCAATTAAGTAGAGACGTCTGGAGATAAACATACTCGTGCTAAGAAGGTTTGATTATACCTAAGAAGTGAGGAGGATTCGTGGGTAGGCCTATATTTCACTGGGGTTTTCTAATAGAAGCATATGACCACAGCTTGAACCGCAGTTCTATGAGTCTGAATAAACAGCAGCAAAATATGAGTTTGAGAAAAAAAAATCAGGATAAAAACCCCCTAAAAAGTTTGAACAAAAAAATCCTGCCGAAGGTGTGCTCGCCTTGGCGTGGCAGCGTTAGCTATAGCATTGCTACGGACAGGGTTTCCCATGCCAGACAGGCAAAGAACGAAGAGAACAGGAAGGAAAAGGAACACGAAAATCCATAGACTTTATTCGCATTTCGTTTACTCTAATGGGACAAAATGAGATCGCGTTTAGTGTTTCAGATTCTCAACAGGCGACGCATGAATTTCAAAAATATAACAAAATGGTAGCACACTAACAGGGCCCAGGAAACTTGTCAACTTGGCGCGTCGTAGCACGTGGTAGCACGCTAGAAAATTTTATGATTTTCAGTATTTTATATCAGAGGAGAGTGTTTATCAGAAAATGTTTTGCTCTTGTTGATGTAAATTATGGTGTTAACTTTTCTTTTGTGATACAAGTTTATCGGTGCACCTTTTAGAAGTTTCGAACATCACTGCTAACCTTAAAATGTTTTGCGTTTTCAACCAGAAATATGAATTTCCAAACAAGAATATTAAATTTTATACAAAAAGAATAATTTTCTACCAAAAAAGAGGATTTTTCAACAAAATACATGAATACTTAACTGATATACTTGAATTTTCAACCAAAAAGATAAAGTTTCAAACAAGAAGGTTAATTTCGAAAGATAAAGAATAATTTTCTACCAAAAAATACGTTTTTTTTAAAGAAAAGAGATGAATTTACAACTAAAAAAGACAAACTTACAACCAAATACAGTGAAACCTGGATTTAGCTCCCCTGGATTCAGCTCCCCTGGATCTTGCCCTTCCGAGAATTGACGCCGCGCCGTGGGGATACGTGAGAGGCGTTTACGGGGGGATTTTCGATATACACTCAGGCATGACAAAACAGAGAGAGAAACAGGAGAGAGATAAAACAGGAGAGAGACAATATAGTTCCGAGTCTCTGGATTCAACGTCAAGGTCAGCCCCAAAGCCGGCGCTAAATCCAGGTTCTACTGTAGTTTAATTTTTAGTTGAAAAAATTAATGTTCAACGAAAAAATTGCCTACAAAAAAATACAAACAAATTTTCAGCCGAAGTGATGAATTTTTTAATAAAATTATGAGTATTTTACATAATTAGATGAATCTTCAACTGAAATAGATAAATTTTAAGTCAAATAGATGAATTTTTAACAAAAGAGTTTTTCTTTTAATCAAGTAGCTGTATTTTCAATCAAAAAGTAAATTTTCAACTAAAATTGTACATTTTTAACTGGAATACTTGAATTTTCAACCAGAAATATGAATTTCCAAACAAGAATATTAAATTTTATACAAAAAGAATAATTTTCTACCAAAAAAGACTACATCTTTATCGAATCTAAGCGCCTCCCAAGTTGCCTCATCTATGCGTTCATTTATCTTATTCTGAAAATCTATAATGAATGAAATTCAAGAAAATCACAGATTTCATGGAATTCGCGAAATTCACGGAATTTATGAAATTCACAGAATTCATAGAATTCACGAAATTCGCGGAATTCAAAGAATTCACGGAATTCATGGAACATAAGGACGAAATTCCTGGAATTCGTGGAATTAAAGGAATCACGAAATGTATGGAATTCAAGGAATTCATGCAATTGCAGGAATTCACAAAATGCATGGAATTCATGAAATTCACGGAATTCAAGAAATTCATGGAATTCAAGAAATGCATGGAATTCAAGAATTTCAAGGAATTCATGAAATTCACGGAAGTTACGAAATGCACGGAATTCATGAAATTCACGAAAATCAAGACATTCACGTAAGTCAAGAAATTCGCGGAATCCATGGAATTCACGCAATTCACTGAATTCGCGCCATTCGCCGAATTCATGAAATTCACGGAATTCATGGAATTCAAGAAATTCAAGGAATTCATTAAAATCACGGAATTCCTGGAATTCAAGGAATTCATGAAATTCACGGAGGTGACAAAATGCACGGAATTCATGGAATTCGCGGAATTTAAGGAAGAATGGACTTCAAGGCATTCACGAAATTCACGGAATTCATGGAAACAATGGAATGCACGTAATTCAAGGAATTCATGGAATTTAAGGAATAATGGAATTCAAGACATTCACGAAATTCACGGAATTCATGGAAACAATGAAATTCACGTGATTCAAGGAATTTATGGAATTCATGGAATTCAAGGAATGAATGAAATGGAGAAGAAGGCGACCTGGCCCTTTCACGAAGAGGAAGCTGCTCAGGAGCCTCAGGTGTACGACGAGATGGAGAAGATTGACAGTGATCCAGGCGGGGAGTATCAAGGGAATCTCTGCTTGACTGCGAACTCAATTCTACAAAAAGAAAGAGAGTATTCATGTTTTGTGTTGAATAAATTTAAAAAGAGCTTGAAACTTAATTTTTATGTTTGTTATAAAGTACTTCAAAATCATAACAAAAGGATTCTTCAAAGAAAAGTTGTGCCGCAGAACTGTCAGGTTGAAAATGGCAAGGCTCAATGTGTTTGAATTCAACACAACATATTGCTTTTTTTTCTTCGTGCAATTTATTCTGAATTTGGTTCGGGTTGATATTTTGTATTTCATACAGATGGACACAAGTGTAAATGAAGACTCATTTTTATATAATAACATAATTTGGAATGTTAACCGTAAATTTTTCTCTATACACGAAATGTCTATTTCTGAGAACTCTGTGTATTTCAACGGCAAAATAAATGCCCCAAATATAAATTAAATTGCCACTATCTCAACTGTCGCTTATGAGTTACATTTACTTGCGAAGCCTAAATGGTCTGCGCCAGGAAAAATACCTTGAAATGATAAAGAATGTAGAGTCAGGCGCTGTAAACTTAGAAAATATTTATATGGTTTTAAAAGGTCGGTTTTTGCCGATTCGAAGGGGGCAAAATGCCTGGAAATAAAAAGGATCTTTTCTCCTGTTAGGTGAGTCCAAGAAGAGGCAACACGAATTGTCACTGCTGAATTCACTAGCGGGTCTGAATAATCCTAAAGAATTTTGAAGAGAGGTCAACAGATTTAGGTTGCGGTCTATTATAAAAATCAGTGAAAACCATTAAAGTAATCCCTTTCTTAATTAATTCAATTATTTAATTCCATTCAAAGTCTCAAAATCAATTCACAAATATAAACTGGTATAATCCACCCATCTAGCAAAGTAGACCTCAACACCCTCTATTTTCCTTCCGACTTTCAGGCTACACCGTTACAAAAAATCAAACTCTAGTATTTTAAACCCTGCTTGCTTCTCAAATTCTGGGAGACACGACCCCCCTCTACAAAGGCATGCCCGCGACTGATTTTGAGAATAAAGGGTGGTCACATGTCAAGGGTCAGTCCACAACAACGTCCTTCTTCAAGTCAACTGTTGGAAACATTGAAGGCCTTAAGTGGACCCCTCTGAAATATTCTCCAGAATGTAAAAAGAGAAGAAATTCCTAAAATACTGTGGATGTCCTGACCTGCTCTGAGCAAATCAACTAGGAAAAATATTGGAACAATATCATAAAATTCAGTGAAAACCATTGAATCAATCCCTTTCTTTCTTAATCAATTATTCAATTCCATTCAAAGTCCCAAAATCAATTCACAAATACAAACTAGTACAATCTACCTATCTAGCAAAGTAGACTCCAACACCCTCTATTCTCTTTCCGATTTTCAGGTTACACCGTTGAAAAAAATCAAACTTCAGTATTTCAAATTTTGTTTGTTTCCCAAATTCTGGGAGACACGACCTTCCTCTACTCAAGCAAAGAGAAGGAATTCCTGAAATACTGTGGAGGTCCTGACTTGTTCTGAGCAAATCAACCAGGAAAAATATTCGAACAATATCATAAAATTCAGTGAAAACCATTGAATTAATCCCTTTCTTTCTTAATTAATTTCCTAATACTTTCTATCAATCATTTATTTTTTATTAAGAAAATATGTTATTCAGGGGGCCCATGCACTTTTTTAATCGATACGATCCCGAAACCCTTGCACTAATGCCCATGTACTTTGTATCGGTGAGGTGGTCCCGCGCTGTGGATTACAAAGTGGAGATACGCTAGTCAAGGTAAAGGGTTGAACTACTAATTGGTTCGAACCATCCTAACATTTGATTGACCATATAGCAATGTATTTATCTGTTTGATCTAACCAAATTTGTGTTGAATCAACCAAGCGTTCTTCTGTGTGTAGAACAAAAAAGCGCTCGAACAGCTCAAGTATAAAATGGAATTTTCTCTCGATTTTAAAATGTTCTTTAGAGCTAGTGAACTTTTGAAAACGTAACCATATGTTTCTTTACTTTCGGTAATTCTTTCACGTTTTTCACTTTTTTTCTGGAATATATAGGGGACAGTGGTCCTAAGTCAATATAGTAAGAGGTTTTATCGAAAACAGGGGGAAAACACGGTTGAGTAGCACTTCAATGTCTTCAGTCAGATACCACGATCCTTTATCTACAATAATGTGTCGTTCGTAGCAGTGTGGAGTGATTTTTGCAGTCGCAATGCAGCGCAAAGTAAAGAAGTATATTTTTGCTACATCACAAAATGGTAATCCTAAGAAAGTACCCCCTGGTCTTGAGTCGTTACATAATATTTATCTCTCAAATTCAAGAAAACAGTCAGATTATTTAAGTTTCAGGAGAAAACCGACAAATTTAAACCATTGACGATGAAAAAACATGTAGAGAATATAATCAGCGAAAAGTCAATGAGAAACACACAGAAAATAAAAGGACACCTACCCAACAATGACATTGAAAATTTCGATATTGAATTATCTGAAGAGAAATTTCTTTCCCAACAATGTCAAATGCACTATCGACTTCAATAACAACAATGACATTGAAAATTTCGATAGTAATTTTTCTCAGGAAAAATGTTCTGAAGAAAAATTTTATCCTCAAATATGTAAAATGCGCTATCGGCTTTAATAACAACAATAACATTGAACATTTCGATAGTAAAATTTCTGAGGAAAAATTTACTGAAGAAAAACTTTTTCCCCAACAATGTCAAATGCACTACCGACGTCAATAACACCAATAACATTGAAAATTTCGATAGCAAATTTTCTGAGGAAAAATTTTCTAAAGAAAAAATGTTTCCCCAAAAATGTCAAAAGATTTATCGGTTTTGAAAAAAACAATAACATTAAAAATTGCGATTGTAAATATTCTGTGGCAAAATTTTCTGAAAAAAAAATTTTCCCAAAAATGACAAAGGCACTATCGGCTTCTATAACAACAATAACATTGAAAGTTTCGATAGTAAATTTTCTGAGCAAAAATTTTCCATAGAAAAAATTTTTCCCCAAAAATGCCATAAGCGCTACCGGCTTCAATAACAACAATAACATTGAAAATTTCGATGGTAAATTTTCTGAGCAAAAATTTTCTGAAAAAAACGTTTTTTCCCAACAATGTCAAATACACTGTCGACTTGATTAACAACAATAACATTGAAAATTTTGATAGTAAATTTTCTGAGGAGAAATTTTTTGAAAGAAAAATTTATTCCCAGCAATGTCAAATGCACTATCGACTTCAATAACAACAATAACATTGAAAATTTCGATAGTAAATTTTCTGAGGAAAAATGTATGACCTGTGTCATTAAACGTAAAATTTTCCGCTCTATCGATTGCCGGTATAAAAAGGAGGGTTTCAATTTTTTTGAAATGTTGACCTTGAAAATCCCTTGAAGGTCATCGTCAAGATCAAAATAAAGATGATCATCGCATTCCTCGTTGAAAGTGACTTCAAGAATGACTTTGACCTACTACTACTTTATACTGATAATTGAATATTTAAATAAATTGTTTAAACTATCTATTATTGTTTTTAGCAATTTTCTCTCAGAATAGAGCCAGAAAGTCACAGTTTTTTCATAAATTTTCCACTTTTTGTTCAATTTTCAAATTTTTGTAAACTTTTCAATTAAAGTGAAGTAATAGTTAATTCAATTGAACAAAAATAATGTTTGAACAATTTATTATTATTGCTAATCATATTATCTTTGCTTGATGGTAGAAAGTTGCGGTTCTGTCTGAAATTTCTAACTTTTTGTCTACTTTTTACTCGGAGTGAGTTAATAATTATTAACTTTAATTAATTAATTATAATTAATTCACTTTAGCGAAAATAATTATACTAAGAATGTATTATATTTTATGAGCCCGAGCAAATAATAATTAATTGATTATCACATCTCACAGGACAAGGTAGACTTTCAGAGGAAAATAAATTATTTAAACAATTTTTGTAAATAAACAACAGAGTAACTCAGTCACTTAATTTTCGCTAGGACATAAGTGAACCAGGTTTACAGGTTACGTGATGATTAAATTTGAAAAAAATATATGTTTTAACAAATAATTATTGTTTATAATTATCCTCATCAATATTAATGCCAGATAGTTGCCGTCTTTTTCTTGAAAATTTTAGCTTTTTGTATTATTTATAAAAAAAAACTAAGAGTCATATCGAAAAACTAAGAACACCTCTAGATTCGTCTCCGAAATAGCCAGGTGCTGATTTTTTGTTTTTTGTTTAAACAATTTGTTAAACAGTTACATTATTTTTTATATTCCTGCATTTGTTCTAAACAAACTAATCGTCGGATCGAAAAACCAACAACACTATTGCATTCGTCTCGAAAATATCTAGGTGCAGTTCTTTTTGTTTTTTTAAACCATTTTTTAAGCAATTAGTGCCTTTGTTGTAAAGCGAACATTTTCTGCGTACCTGTAGATATGCATTTGAAACTTTTGTCATTATTTATAAAAAAAACTAAGTCAAATCGAAAAACTAAGAACACCTCTAGATTCGTCTCCGAAATAGCCAGGTGCTGATTTTTTTGTTTTTTGTTTAAACAATTTGTTAAACAGTTATATTATTTTTGATATTTCTGCAATTGTTCTAAACCAACTAATCGCCGGATCGAAAAACCAACAACACTATTGCATTCGTCTCGAAAATATCTAGGTGCGCATTCTTTGTTTGTTTGCTTGAACAATTTGTTAAAAAATTACAAATTGTTTTGCAGGAAATTCGTCTTTTTTGATAAGAAATTCAACATTTTAGCTGAGATTTTTTTCTTCATTTACTGAAAAATCTTTCTTGGTTAAAAATTGTACTCTTTTGATCAAAATTACTTTTTTTTTTTAATTAGTCTGTTTTGGTTGAATCTTAAGTTAATAAAAAGAAAACGGAAGTGCCAGTAGTAAAACTCTCGAGCCGGTAGTATCAAACATATTATTTTTGAAAGGAAGAATAATGATTTTCAAAATTTGCCGAATTAAGTTCCATATATAAAATCCTTTAGAATTACTTCAAACTATTGAAATCTACTACAAATTACCTAGGAAATTTTAACTCATATAAAATCTTTTGAAATCCCTTGACATTTTTTAAAGCTGCCAAAAATTACAAGGTATTTTTAAAAATACCCTGAAATCCTTAAAATTCCAAGGAATTTTGAAAAATACACTAAAACCATTAAAATTTCTTGTAATCCTTTCATATTATTGGAATCAATTCAAAAGTCCTTGGAATCTTATAAAATTCATTAAAATTATTAAAATCCTCCGTTCTTGAAAATTCCTTGGAATTTTAAAATACCCTAAAATCTTTAAAATTCCTTGAAATCCTTTAAAATTTTTGAAATTATTTGGAAATTCCTTGGCATCTTATAAAATTCATTAAAATATTTGAAATCCTGTGTTCTTGAAAATTCCTTGGAATTTTTAAAAATACCCTAAAATTTATAAAATCCTTTGGAATCACTTTAAATTATTGAAATCTATAAAAAATTACTAAAGAAATTTAAAATCCTATAAAATCTTTTGAAATCCCTTGACATTTTTTAAAGCTGCCAAAAATTCCAAGGTATTTTTAAAAATACCCTAAAATCTTTAAAATTCCAAGGAATTTTCAAAAAAATACTAAAATCTTTAAAATTTCTTGTAATTTTGTCATATTATTGGAATCAATTCGAAATTCCTTGGCATCTTATAAAATTCATTAAAATATTTGAAATCCTTTGTTCTTGAAAATTCCTTGGAATTTTTAAAAATACCCTAAAATATATAAAATCCTTTAGAATTACTTCAAACTATTGAAATCTACTACAAATTACCTAGGAAATTTTAACTCATATAAAAAACTTAGTTGACAGAGCTCTAGGTTTGTCCCACATTTAATTTCACAAAGAGAATTTGAATATTGTTAGGAATATCCTTTTTCCTAATCATTACTCACAAACTTTAATTGAGCAACAGATCATAATTAGAATTCAACAAATCAAAAACAAAGTAACAGTTTATCTACAGATAATCAGCAAAAGTTGAGAGAATAAAGTTCTTTTAATACTTCTGTTCTTCCTTTTTTTGGTTAAATTGCGAAAACTATTGAATTTATGTTAAAAAAATTTTAATATTCATACTATTTTTCGTGTACCATTTGAAATGGATTCAATATTAACTTTTTGTAAAGATGCTTTAGAAAAATTCGAAAAAGGTGATTTTTGCAAGATCACTTGCAAGATCTGTCAGATAACTTAAGTGGAGCAGACTGGCAGACCTCTCAATACTAGAATGGAGGAACACAAAAGTGATAGACATACAACAGGGTTTGTTGATGTTGACCATGACTTTGACTGGGATAATGTTGAAATTTTACATAGTGAAAGTAATGAGAGGAAGAGAGAATCGATGGAAATGCTTTATATTCAAAAACAAAGTAAGTTGTCTATTAGTTTGGAAACTGATTTGGATAAATTAAACAAAAGTCGTTCTAGTATGATTAACTATATAGCAATAGGTTTTGATGAATCTTGTCTTTCTCTTATTTCTTGTTCATAACGGATTTGCCTTCCGACCCACATGTAGTTGCCTTTTCATTTTACTTTCCTCTTTTCTTATTTTCATCAAAAGAATCAAATTTTGTTTTGTTTTCAGGAACTGCAATAGGAGCATTTTTTGGTGGTTGTCCAAATTTGATCGTTTGATTCTTGGGAATAATAAAAAAAGTTGATTTTTAAACAAATTACCATTTTATTTGAAGTTTATTTCCTTTTTTTCAAAATTAGAAATAGTAAAGTTGCAGGGAATGTTTCTTCAGAAAGAATAAGCCACGATTGATTAAAAAACAAAAAATATTTTCAACAAATTGGTAAAGAAAAAATTGCACCAAAAGAAATATTGTACAAATAATCATTTTTCTTCAGCTGTACGATTTTCTTATAACAAATAATTTGTTTTTCATAAAATATGACTATAATATTTCATTTCTTAAAATCACAGAAAACTCTTTTGAACTGTAAAGGTTTACAATATTTGAAATTCTTCTATTTCGAGCAGTGAAACTGATAGTGTTTTTTGTACGAAAATTACATTATTTTGTTAACAAAAATCTGCGTAATCACTTCGAATTAAAAAATTTATAATTTTGTAGCTTGAAATTCTAATATTAAGAAGTTCAGGACAATTTGACTAATGATTCTTCTAGAATTGCAAAATTTCATTTCAAGGCCTTGATAATCTGTTTTTAAATTTAGTGAATTTAGTTTTGTGATAAAAAAATTTGAAGTAAATTTTTCCGGTATAAATTCGAATCAATGATAAATCAATAAAATAATTTCTGAAATTCAGTCTCAAAAATTAGAAAACATTAAAATTAGGCATTGAAAATTTCATTATAGAGGTGAAACTTCTCTAACGGAAACCTCTCTCTCTCTCTCTCTTTCTGACAAGTATACTTTCTATACCTTCTCTCTGTTATCGAGCCTCCCATTTGTGCAGCGATTTGCAATTCCTCTGGAGACTTCTCTTCGATATCCCCACTACTGCCAGGCTCAACAAAGCCTGTAAAAGCCAAAACCGCGAATATTAGGTCGGGGAGTTGAAGTCTATTCAAATAAATAATTACAATCACTGGAAATTCTGAGAGGAACTTCTAATTATGTTTCAACGCAGTTTTGATTTTGGGTTTGGAGGTTCCCAATTCCTTCACAAATGTCGTTCACAATTTCACGTGTCTTTTACAACTTCACTTCACTTGCAAATCAAAAAATGACACATTTAAGAATTTAAGTTGATTTCATTCCTAAATAAGAGTTTGATTCTACGTGAGCGCGAAGGATGGTAAATTGTATCGTGCCTGTAGGTGAATAAATTATTATCACAACGAAGTGCAATTCTTCGTAAACCCGGAAAAGTTGAAAAGGTTGATAGCTAGGATCGGCGAAAATATCCAGCAAATCAAATCAGATGCTCTCCCGAGCTGACATGCAAGATTATTAATTAATTAAAATTCAAGAAATAGCCGTTATTAATTGATTGAAATTGAATCTAAAGTTAGTCCAATGATTGACTCAAATTTTGCAAGAATTCTATAGAACATTTTGTTCGAAGTTCGATAACGATTTCAAGGGCTGGAAGGCTTTCTTCTGACGTGGATGATTTCATCCTTGACGTCACACATTAAGGCCAAGGTCGGTCCAAGCTGATTCTTTGATTGCACTTCTTGAGCCAATCCTTCCTTCCTGTTTATTGCATATTTTTGGCGCCCTTCTGTCGGGAATTTGTCTCGACCGGATATCCTTAACTACTATGACTAATATCTATGGTAGATTTTTATCTATAAGAAAGAGAGAGAAAGAGAACGTTTCTTGCTATTGAACCTTTCGTGATATTTAATGTTCAATTTATTTCCCTAACCATCGAATAAACACAATTGTTTTTTTTAAATTTCAAATCAAAATCTTTTGTAGTTACAATATCAGCTATTACATTTTTCATTGAGAATTCATCTTCGCTGGTTGAAAATTCTATTAAAAGTTGAACTGAATTTGTTGAAAATTCATTTTTATTTAAAAATTCATCATTTCAGTTGAAAATTTGTCTTTTTTGCTAGAAAATTAAAATCTTTTTGGTTTAAAATTCACCGTTTTGAATAAAAATTCATCATTTTAGTATTTTGTTAAAAATCAACTTTAAAAAAAATCATATTTACGGGTTGAAAATTTAACTATTTTGTACAAAATTTGTCTTTCTGGCTTTGAAAATCAACAATTTGGTTGAAAAGAAAACTGTTTTGTTAAAAAGTCGCCTTTTTTGATAAATTCAACTGTTTTTTAATTTGGAATAAAATTTTTTTTTGGTGATGATATTAACTATTACATTTGTCGTTGAGAATTCATCTTGTTTGGTTAGAAAAATTTAAAAATTGAGTTAGAAGTTTGATTACTTTGTTAAAAATTAATATTTTTGGTTGAAGATTCACAATTTTAGTTGAAAATTTTGTCTTCTTTTGTTATAAAATTAAAGTTCTTGGTCAGAAATTGCCCCTTTCGTTTGAAAATTTCTAACTTTATTCAAAAAGTATACATTTTTGAGACGATACATTGACATTCTAGTTGAATTGATAATTTAGATGAAAATCTTTAATCATAATGTGAAATAAATTTTAGGCAAATTCTTATGATAAGATATCTCGATTAAAATCAAACACAGAAAGTGTAGGTGTAGATAATGTATTTAATCTTATAATAGAATGAAAGTGAATTTAAATTAATTTATTATCTGTAAGGTTAGTCAGCACGTTCATTAGAGATACCTTTCGCTACAATCTAGAATATATTTATTTTTCGAAATGTATAGTATTTTTTTGGCACCTTCAAGTGCCTGAGGGGACGCTAAACCAGGGATGCGCGGACTGTGTTTTCTGGCTGCCAATACATGCCAGTACTATATTTAATTTGAAAAGTTCCTGCAAATCATCAGGCCCCAACCCACACCTTTTTATATGCATTTATTGAAGAAAATTCGCAAATGGCTCTTTAAGGAAAAATTTTCTGTATCTGCCCTTGAAACTTTTCAATAGTCGAAGGCCAAAAAAGGGACCTAATTTAGGTTCAACTAAATATTTTACTAAACGGCGAGTTTCGTATTTACTTAAGAAGGTTTTATATTATGATATCATTTTGAACCAATGTATTAGGTGTACAAATAAGTTATACCCATTTCAAGCAACTTGTTCTATTATTTACAAAAACCTAACAGAATGCAAGTAATGATAATTATAGTGGCCATTAGCTTCTACTACTCTTCGCCAACGCTTAGGCAATTAATGCATTCGATGACGAAAGAAGGCTTGATCTTTTGACACTATAAAGTCATTCACCATTTTTCGCACTTCATCTTCAATTCGAATTTGGTGTTCAGCTAAGCTGTTTTGTAACGAGCGCAAAAAATTTTAATCAGACGGGGCAATGTCTGGAGAGTAAGCCAGATGTAGCAGAATTTCCTGTTGCAATGTTAATCTTTTCAACCGCACCGTTTGGCGAAAAAAAATCAAGAAAAGAAATCATATTCTGGGCATGGACGAAGATTGCAGCACGACAACGCTAGACCACATAGAAGTTACGTGGAAATTTCCTGTTCAATTGTGGTGATTCCAAGTTTGGTGTGCAGAATGGAGGTTCTCATACCTCTTTCTGCATTAATTGCCATACGCAGGAACTCATTTCGTACTCTTTGGAGTTTTTATATATTAGATTTGCAGGTCCTTCCCCATATGGGGGCAGCATATAACAATATAGGTCTGATAATCATTTTATACGTAGTGAGTTTATTTGAGATACTCATTTTGCTCTTGCTACATAGAAGAGGATAAAGGCTTCCTATAACTGCCGAGGCCTTTCTGTGAGCTGCTTTGACGTGCTTTGTGTGCCTAAGCTTAGAATCTAGAATCTCACCTAAATATTTTGTTTCTTTCTCAGGGGTAATATTTTTGTTACACATTTTAATATTAGAAACTACTTTATCACCAACATTATTCGAGAATATCACGAGTTCAGTCTTATCAGTATTTATCTTTAGTTTTTACCTAGATTCTTTCTAGTATTACAATTTGTCCCTGTAGCTTCTTCACAGCCTGTTTCTTACGCCAAGATGCATAATATAACACCGGGTCATCCGCAAAAAGAGCTAATTGCACATGCTTGGATTTTGGTATGTCATTCAGTTAATATAGCAATAATACTGTTTCTAAACTCCCGCTACTATAGGTCTTTCTGTCGAGGTTTAATTATTTCTTTCTTTCACAAACGTTTTATCACTTAAATAATTTTCAATAAAGTTAATTAAATATATTGGTATATCGCATCTGTTTAGCTTAACTATAAACCCCTTTTTGCCATACAGTCTCGAAGGCCTTTTCTATGTTGAGAAAAAGGGCACCGGTACTATGTTTCATATTAAAGGGTAGGCTAATATAATCAGTGTTCCACACAGTGAGAGGCAAGGGGACTTACTTTACACAAGCACTCTGATGGGAACAGAAGCTGCAACGTCCTTTTCTTCGTTCCTGGGTTACGCTAGTAGCAGCAATATATTTGGACAAGTTGTAGTTGTTTGAATTTATAATTTCCCCCTGAGTTTGAAACATTTAGAGTAACAGTTTAGGTTAACCTATCATATGTCCACTGGTTGCACTTTATAACATGCATTTTCTGTTATTTTGAGCTAAATATGACCTTTAAATGACCTAAAACTGACCTTCAGGCATCAAACGAACAACGGATGCGGATTCAACAACCCCAAAAAGGTTATTGAAGTTTATTTCGCGGCTTTTCCTGTGAGTTGACCTTGAAATTTCCTCAAGATTGATGCGCTGGAGGTAAATGGGCCTCGGATTTCAATTCAGTGACCCCAAAAACATATGTAAAAGGTTTATGAAGTTTATTGAGCGGCTTTTCCTTTATTTGACCTTGAAATGACCTTGAGCCTGACGTGATGGAGGTAAATAGACTTCGGAACCATATTCAGCGCGTCAAAATACATAAGGATAAAGTCTTCTTGTCGAATAGTCATTACCTTTTTTTTTTGTAAACCAGTGTAATTGTAGGTCCGGCAAAACTACTTAAATTTTGCGAAATTCTTTCACATCTCTTCAGATTTTTTTTGTGCCTTCAAACCCTTCGAAATTTTTGTAATTTCTTCATACCCCTTGCCAGTTTTAAATTCCGTAGAAATACCTTGAAAAAAAATTTCAGCCATTCTCTAAAGTTCTTTAGAAATACATTAAAATCAGTGGTGTAGTTCTAAAAGAAAAAGTGGCCTGGCGGTACTTTTCATTTTAAACAATTATGTTTGTTAACTTGCTTTAATTATTATCTCACTTTAATTGAAAAGTGGACAAAAGGTGAAAAATTAAAAAAAAAACCGCAACTGTCTAGTATTATTCTAAAAGAATATCATAAAAAATAATAATCAATTGTGTAAACAATCATTTCTGTTGAATTTTATTATTTATTGCCTCGCTCTGAATAAAAAAATGAAAATAAGTTGAAAATTCAGAAAAAAAACGTGGCTTTCTAACTCTATTCTAAGAGAAAATGGCTACAAACAATGATAAATTTTTTGAACAATTTAAGTAAACATCTAATTATCAGTCGTAAGTAGTATTTCATGCATTAGAAACAATTTGCATTCCAAAAACCGCCAAAAAATCATAATTAGCACCAGAAACTCGCAAAACCCAATTTTTCACTTATGGGGTTTTTTGGTATATTCAAACAGTTTGAAAGAAAAAACGCATTTATTTCTTGTGAATTCGAACATAGAGAGCGGTGTAAATGAAAATTCGAAAAGGCAGCCTAGCTGACTTTAACCAAAACAACCAAAAAATATCTAAATTAAAAATAATCATACAAATCAAATTTTGAAGAAACTGGTTGATATCCTTATCACTACAGTAATATTCACCAACCCCCAAAAAAACACCCTAGTACGATTAGCGAAACTGAAAACGCCCATAAATTAAAAAATTGGAAATATTATATCATTCACGTTCCCAAGACTCTGATAGATATTTCCATCTCCAGAGTAATAATCAACAGTTCTAAAAAAACCAGTGTCCTTCTCAATACACTAGACCTAATTTTTAGGGATTGTTGAATGATATTTTCCGGTTAAGGATATTACTTGACAGCGTGAAACTATAATACGAACATAGCTGCATTCTTATTCTCTAGTGTGTCATTTTTTTTGCAACTCCAAACAACACACAATCAGCGTATTCTTGAGGATCGGTATTTTTCTGTGTTTGCACTCTTTTTAAATACAAATTTAATGCTTTGTCATCATTTTATTTTAGTTATCCCAAGAAACGTATACGAATCAAAGTTTTTCTATCTAATTCCATGATGTTGGATTGTAGGTTACGGGACAAAATGGTAAAATTTGTGTAAATATTGACAGAGGGTGAGGGGTTAAAAATGTTAAGATTTTTTTGGATATCATCTATTTCGGCGATTCTTAGCTCTTTCAATAGCAATAGAAATTCTTGGTCTAGTACCATTCCAAAAGTTCTTTGAATGGCCCCACATATAAAAATTAAGGCAAATGATTCAATTTTTAATAAAAAATGATTAAAAGAGGAATCTTTTAGAACACAGTTGAAATTTCCATAAAAAGGGTTGATCCTTCAACAAAAAATTTCATTTTCGACCAGGAACATTCCTACCATGAAATATAAATTTTCTACTAAAAGAGAAATTCTTAAGCAAAGTTTTAAATCCTCAAACAAAAGTAAAATAATTATAGAAGAAAAGATTAATTTTGGAAATAGATTCGTCTGCTTGATTCGAAAAGTAATCTTTTCCTTCAAAATGTTAAATAGTCAATTTTCCAAGACAGAAATTTGAAATTTGATGATTTTCCTACTAGAAAAGATAAATTTTCTACAAAAAAATGAATTTTGTATAGATGGGGTCAACTTTCACGTAGCAACTTTGCACGTGCCCAACTGTGCACGCCGATGGCCAGGCGGACAACTGTGCACAAGTAAGCCTTGGAATAATTGAGCCTTGAAATAAGTATGCCTTAGAATGAGGGAGCCTTGGACTATATTTGCATTGGTATAATTGAGTCTTGAAATAAGTAAATCTTAGAATAAGAAAGCCTTGGAATAAACGAGACTTGGAATAAGTGAGCCTCAGATTAAGGGAGCCTTGGAATAAGTAAGTCTTGGAATAAGTGAGCCTTGAAATAAGTTATTCTTTGAATAATTGAGCCTTGGAATAAGTGAGCCTTGGGATAAGTGAGCCTTAGAATAAGTGAGCCTTGGAATAAGTGAGCCTTGGAATAAATGAGACTTGGAATAAGTAAGCCTTGGAATAAGTGAGCTTCGGAATGAGAAAGACTTCGTATAAGTAAGCTTCGGAATAAGTGAGCCTTGGAATAAGTTACTCTTGGAATAACTGAGCCTTAGTATGAGTGAGCCTTAAAATAAGTAAGCCTTAGAATAAGGGAGCCTTGGAATGAGTAGGTCTTGGAATAAGTGAGCCTTAGAATGAGTGACCCTTGGAATAAGTGAGCCTTGGAATAAGTAAGCGTTGCAATAAGTGAGCACTGAAATGAACAAGACTTGGAATAAGTGAGACTTGGAATACGTGAGCCTTGGATTAAGGGAGCCTTGGAGTAAATAAGCCTTGGAATAAGTGAGCCTTGGAATAAGTAAGAGTTCACTGTAAAAAAATGGTCGTAGGACACAATGACAACAAATTTATGAAAATCAATTCTTTTTTTAAATGTTACTTTCCTAATGTTAATTTTTTTGAACTGTGAATTTGCAGGAACGAATCAGTTTCTTTGGACAATAGACTCTCTTTTTTTTACATTTTTTCATCGAATTTTCTAGCGTTTGTAATTTTCGCAGCCTGTCCTGCATTATTTTAAGTTCCGCTCGTCGCCACCAGACCACGGCCGCATGTGGAAGCCTGGGTTTTAGGACAGCTGTGTAGAGGCATGCATGAATTTTATGCCGTAGACCCCACGTCAACCCAAAGGCTCTCCTGCACATCCAAAAAGTCATGACAAATCTCCTGCATTGGGTCTCCAGGTGCTTTGAGCAGTTCAGCTTGCAATCTCAGATTACTTCCAGATATCTAACTGAAAATGTCAGCTCCGCACCGTAAAATACAGGAGCGTGAACTTTTGTAACTATATAATGGTTGCTGGCTGGTCCGGCACGTCACTTCTCAAAGCCTCGTGACAGATGACTTCTGGAGGAGTATTGTTAAAAGCCCCCTCTATATCCGAAAAGGTGGCCACAGCATACTACTCTCATTCCAACCGCTGCTCCAATTTTGCCACAACAGCATGTAGCGGAGTTTCTTCCCAACAGCCTGCCTGAAAAGCATGCTGCCTTCTATGCAGCGTGGAGGCCAAGATCACCTCATCCCTAATTTATCTCTCAACCAGCTTCTTCAACGTCTTTAGCATAAAAGACGTTAGGCTAATTGGTAGGAAATCTTTTGTAGTAGTGCAACACTTTCTCCCAGGTTTGGGTATGAAGGCTGTAAACCCGGAAAGTGAACTTCCATCAGGTGATTTCTCGCAGAAGCTCCTCCAATCTAGCTGCTTGTACTTTCCCATATTTTTATTGTATCCACACTGTGCCGTCTTATAGACGTCTTAGTCTGAAGGCAATTTAGTTATATTTTCCATTCGCAGAAAATTCGCAGCGTGATTTATATGAGTCCCAAAATATATTCAAGTATTCGGTTGGAAATTTATGTACTTTGTCAAAATTCACTTTTTCGACAGAAATCTAACATTTTTGGTTGAAAATGTAACATTTTGATTGAAAAATGATATTTTTTAGTAGATGATTCAACTATTTTGTTAAAAATTCGCCTTTTTTTTGTTGAATTCAACTTTTTCTAATTTAAAATTTACATAATTCTTGTTTGAAATCTCAACTATTACATTTTTTTTTTTGAAATTCATCTTTTCGGTTGAAAATTAATTTTTTAAACTGAAAATTAACTATTCCATTTTCGGTAGAGAATATACCTTTTTTATTTGAAAATTCTAGTATTTTGTTAAAAATTTGTCTTTTTTATAGAAAATTATCCTCTTGATCCAATATTCAAGTATTCGGTTGAAAATTTGTGTACTTTGTCAAAATTCACTTTTTTGACAGAAATCTAACATTTTTGGTTAAAAATGTAACATTTTGATTGAAAAATGATATTTTTTAGTAGATGATTCAACTATTTTGTAAGAAATTCGTCTTTTTTTGTTGAACTCAACTTTTTCTAATTTAAAATTTACATAATTCTTGTTTGAAATCTCAACTATTACTTTTTTTTTTTTGAAATTCATCTTTTCGGATGAAAATTAATTTTTCAAACGGAAAATTAACTATTCCGTTTTCGATAGAAAATATATCTTTTTTAATTGAAAATTCAAATATTTGCTTGCAAATTTATGTATTTTGTTAAAAATTCATCTTTTCTATAGAAAATTATCCTCTTGATCCAATATTCAAGTATTCGGTTGGAAATTTATGTACTTTGTCAAAATTCACTTTTTCGACAGAAATCTAACATTTTTGGTTTGATTGGAATAAAGACACTCTTCCAAAAATGTAAAAGGTGAGTGCAGCTTATAGGAATTTGAATGATTTTTTTTTAATTATAATTTTGGAGAGTCGCACAGTGGGGCAAGCACATTTTTTTCTGGAAAAATTATTGTATAGCTTGAAATTTTTATCCGATTCGAGCAAAAAAAAATGGAAGTTCACTAAGTATCAGGGAGACTTGTGCGAGCCGATTTTTTATTCTTATTACCTTTTTATTTAACAACAAATTTGATATTTTCTGATAAAGGATCCCATTTGTTGCAACTATTTATATTTATATAACATTGTACATTATATATATTTTTTTATATTGACTTGTAATTTTTTTAAACATTTTTTATATTGACAAATTGAAGAGAGAAAGTGCTACTTCAATAATAAGATTGCTTGGAGATGTTATTTTTTAATTTTTTGTTGCGAATATACGTAACAATGCTTAGTTAGCATTTACAATATTCCTTGATAATTCTCAATTTTATAAACAAATTTAATGAACAAATGCATATCCTTGCTATTTCACGCTCGATTTTTTAATACCTAATAAAAATTTTTAATTTCCCTAAGAAATTTGAGAAAAAAATACAGATTTTAGTTAATTTTAAAACCGCAGATTTTTTTTAACGGAATCAATTTAAAATGACTTAGAAAAATCTTCCGCTCATGATATTTTATCATCCAATAGTGATTGTTGATTTCATGAATAATTTGATGAACAAATTCACAACTTGACTTCTTTTTAACAAATGGATGAGATTTTTTTTTACTAAATCGACTTTCAGTGACTCAGAAGGGACCTTGTTTATTATGAGATTTTTTTAGACGACAATATTGACCCCAGAAGAAATCGATGAATCTCCAACTGGCAAGAATAATCCAGTATCAAAGATTTTTTTGGAAATAACTGCTTACTAATAAAGAAAAATGAAGACAGC
The DNA here is from genome assembly GCA_011634705.1 of Andricus grossulariae. NCBI lineage: Eukaryota > Metazoa > Arthropoda > Insecta > Hymenoptera > Cynipidae > Andricus > Andricus grossulariae. The sequence goes on from JAABKJ010075445.1 coordinate 246,039,837, forward strand.
AGTTTGACGTGAGAGTTACGACAAAAAGATAACTTTAATTAGTAAACAAATGAAAAAACTATAACTGGTACTTGAGGGGCCCTTTTTTTTAACATCTAGATATTTTTCTCACTGAACGGAATACGGTGAAGCAAAAAAACTACCGTGCACAAATTGGGTTTGGGAAGACAATTAAAGCGTGCTCTATAACCGTGCATTCTTTGTCACTTGACATAAGGGTCATCTAATATGTGAAGATAGGGACTAAATCCTCATCAAACCGTCCTCGTTAATTTGAAAAAAAATTGGATTATTTTTTCAGTATTTAACAAATTTTTTTATAAAAATTGAACTTTTAAGTGTACCGTTTTTGTAAGAAATACTGGAAATCATTTAGGAATACCCAACAAATATTAAGCGTTTATTCAAAAAAAGAGTTCGACAGCAACGGAAAATTTCAAAAATTTATTGAATGTGTTATGAAATTGGTTCAAAATAGATTTCAAAAATTTACGTAACAAAAGAAGTTTTTAGTTAAACTGATAAAAATTATGAATAATTTATTTTTTTGAAAACAAATTTTATCAAAAATTATTCATATCCGGTATTTGTTATGGAATTAATAGGTGATCCAAGTCATGTTGATTTGTTGTTTAAACTTGGTGACCGCTTATAATCCTCAAACCAATTCACTGTTTTTTTTAGCAATGCTCAGGACTAAATGCACAATATCGTCTTAATGTATTCTCAAATGTATCCTCATGTAATTTATGCAGGTTGTAGCACCCCAGTTGTTACAAGGAAACTCATCTTCCTCATCCGAAGCATCTGGATCTGAAGTGTAAGTCACACTGGGTGGGCGGACGAACACCAAAATCCAGATCACACAAGTGATATTGTCAGCTTCGGTGTCAGAAAGTGCATCCACTTCCGTTGGAATAGAATATGCCTTTTCAGCGACAGATATTGCAGTGAAACGAAACAGAGCTTTTACATCAGCGTTTTTGATTTCATCCTATGCAGGGTCGGCAACTGTGTCCATAAATTCAGACTCCTTCAAAATCTTGAAACTGGGCTGCGTCTTCAAGTCTACGATTGGTTAAAATAGATCCAGTTTTTCACCGACAACAAGTGCTTCAATGATACGTAGCGGACAGGTACTGTAACACTACCCAGTATACGTCCCCTGAACTATTTTCTGACTGCTGATAAGGATCAGTTCTAGACTCTCCGAGTTTTGTATTGTAGCCTTTGAATTTGTTGGAAAGCTGGTGATTGTCCGTGTACACAGTCTCCGATATTGAATGATGGAAGAGCTTGCATACCCTCATTGGTTCGTCGCCTGATGCTGATGAAACTCTTCTTTGCGCTGAAGGTGTTCCTCGGATTCCTTCGGAGCAAATTGATCATGGAAGTGCCATTCTCCTAGTTCCGTCGTTTAGTTGGGTTTGCTCATGTATTTCAAGTTTGAATCTTTCTATATGTACAAATACGGTGCAGAAGTCTAAAGCCAGCGAATACAGTTCAATACGTCAGCACGCAAACGCTTCAACATTAGTCAATGCGTCTGAATTCGCTAGAGTAAAATACACACTTGAATTCGCCCCAATGCGTCACGGCGAATTTCATTTCACGTGTTCAGACATAGTAAAGACAAGATGATTCAAAGTTTCTTTTACTTATACAATAAATTTGGTTTACTGTGTCTTATTTTATTTTTAGCAAATTTGGCTTCTAAAATCAGGGTGTCTACAAGCGTCGTCCAAAAATAAATTGGAAATTTTGTTCTATGATGAATTTATAGTTCTCCAAAAGTCCTACACGGATTTTCCCATAAGAAAAAAAGACGGTTTTATAAATTTTATTCCGAATTGTCAATATTAGGTGAATCGTATTGAAACTCGAAATTTTTCTTCAAAATTAGCTATATAATACAAATGAATCATTATTTTTTAAGTATCACTCCCACTAGTCTGCTTTATAGGGTCACAAAAAAACCATGAGTGAAACATGGGATTTTGCGAGTTTTTGGCTCTAATCATGATTTTCTTGCAGTTTTAAAAATACAAATTGGTTCTAACACATTAAATACTATTTTTAACAAATGATTGAATGTGTATGTAAATAGCTTGAACAACGTTTAATTATTTTTCTCAATTTTCTCTTAGAATAAAGTTAGAAAATCGCGGCTTTCTCGAAACTTTTAATTTATTTTCAACTTTTCAGTTGGGGGAGGCAATAATCAAGTAGGTTTAACAGAAATAATTGTTCAGGCAATTAAATATTAGTTATAATAATATCCTTTTGAAATCAATCTATAAAGTTATAGTTTTTTCTAAAGTTTTCCACTTTTTGTACACTTTTTGAATTAGAGTCAGGTAAGAACACATTCAAGTCAGCAAAAATTATTGTTCAAACAATTTATTATTATTTTAAATGATATTTACTCTAAATAATGCTAGAAAGTTGCAATTTTTTCTATGCTCCTTAGATGTTTTATACTGTTTTGCACGATTAAGAATTAAATGAAACGTAATTTTTTCTGAACATTTACAATGCAGCGTCTAGATTCCATAATGTCTTTAGCGCTCGGCCTCGCTCTCCCAGTACCCCGTAAGTTGCCGGAACGCAGATAAATTACTGAAAAAAAACCAGCTTTGGAAATTCACTGCAAAAAAATATGACAATGTGCTGCTCGACGAGCCGCACAACTTTTACTCAGGATTTTTTTTCATCAAACTGATAGTTTTTTCACTAAAAATCAAAAGTTGGAAGCTTTTACTGTACCGAAATCAATGACTTTTTAAAATAAACTCGCGAAAACTCGGCCGCTACTCGACGGATAATTAACTGGATAATTAACTTAATTCGAAAAATTGATTTTTTAAACAATTTATTACTATTGTTGATAATATTTAACTTGAAAAATGCTAGAAAGTTGCGGTTTTTTCTTTAATTTTCCACTTTTTGTCCACTTTTCACTTTGAGTGAGTTGATATCTAATTAAATTTAGCAGATATAACCATCTGAACAAATTATTATTGTTTATAACTATATTCATCTTCAATAATGCTAGATAGTTGAGGCTCCTTCTGAAATGTTTAACTCTTTAGCCACTTTTTACTTAGTAAAGTTATCAACCTATCGTCTCTTAGATTAGTGCTAAAAAGTTGCGGTTTTTTCTGAATCGTTACATTTTTGTCCACATAGATTGGAATATATAGGAGTAGGTGGGAGGACTAGGTCTCTAAATGTCTGGTTAAAGTATTGTTTTGAATTAAAGTGAGCAGTTTACTGCAAAGTGTGAAAGAAAAATTTGGTAATGCACATCTTTCGAGACTTTTTCGTTCATAGATAACATCTAAACTATGAAAAATTTCTTTTGCAGTGCCTTCTGCTTTCGCAAATCTGAGAAAAAAATCAGATAAATATTCTACGATCGGCTTTCTTGCACTCATTACTTTTTTCATCCAGGATCACATCATCGGTTACCTTGAGCACATCCAGTTCACTTGAAAATGCAAGACATATAAATTTCCACGAATTATACCTATCAACGTCAAAGGCTTTCATGTTTCTTTTTACTTTTGAATTCTCCATTTTCAGTTCACAGTTCAACAGGTATACAGTTTACACGTAAAACACAGGTAATTTAACGCGTAGTCTGGTCCTACAACATATAGGAAATTAGAATATGAAATAATACGACGTAATATAACTTTAAAATCAAATAAATGCTTTAATTGAAGAGCACTTTGAAAGGCAGAGATTACACATTCACACCAGCACTCTTAGCGACAACGATATTAGGCCTGTTCAGTCCTGCACTCGGTTCTGCTTCAATTCGCATGAACAAGAGCCGTCAGTCAGCCACTCATACCGTTTTTCAGAACATAATGATTACTTTTTGGACCAAACACGCATATTCTTTGAAATAAGCCAAAAAATATTTTTAAAATATTTTCAGGCTAAGATGATTACAATTTATTTATGTGTACAGTACATTTTGTGATGTATTTTGGAACGAAAGTTCCGAAGTTTTAATCAAGATAAAAAAAAAATTCCACCCAACTGTTGAATCTCCTAGCGAAGAAGACAAGTTTTCTACAAAATAGTTGAATTTTCAAACTGTAAATATGAATTGTCAACGAAAAAGTGACTTTCTAACCAAATGGTCAAAATTATTACCAATCCTTATGTAAGATTAAACAATTTATTCTAATTTTCATTAATATTCTTACAAATGATAACAAATTTAAAACAAACTCGATTTTTTCAAGTAATTAAAAATATATTCCGTTGAAAAAAAAAGGAAATCTGCCGGGTAAACATTAACAAAAATCTTTATTTATTTATCTAATTTATTTAAACAATTAGGAAAAATTTCAGCCTTACAAGGACTCGTAATAAATAAATTCCTTTCCGAGTCATTGACAGTCGATTTCGTAAATAACGACATGCATTTGTTGACAAGTAATCAAGTTCTAGATTTGTTTATCAAATTGTTTATAAAATAAACAATCATTTTTCGTTTATAAAGTATATTAGGAAAAAACTTTGCCAAGTAATTCAAATTTGATCCCGTTGAAAAGTGGAAATCTGCCGGTTCGAAATTTAGAAAAATTTGTATTTCTTTAACAAATTTATTTAAGCAATTAACAACTGTTATCAGGTATTAAGTTGCAGTACATATTATTTATTGTCCACAGCTTTTTAATTAATTCTGTCAAAAGAACGAAGTGTCTAGAGCGAGAAATGACTGTACGCATTTGTTTATTAAATTTGTTTAAAACATTAACAATTAATTAGGTTTTAATAAATCGTAATTAAACATTGTTTTTACGTATATCTTAAACAAAAAATAAAAAAATAAAGACTCAAAGTATTTTTAATCTTCAAGTAGCACTTTCAATTATTACATTGTTAATAAAATGAAGCCGGATATAATAAACAATATTTTTTTAAATGTTAAACAATTATTTTTCGTTCATAAAGTATGTCAGAAAAATATTTTTTTATGTAATTTAAAACTGATTTTGTGCTGATTTTAGATAGGGTTGAAAGATTACACAAATATTTCAATGATTTTCCAAAGATTACACACATATTTCAATGAATTCCCAAAGATTTCAAAGAATTTAAATATTTCGAATAGATTAAAAACATTTCACAAAGATTTCAATGATTTTACAAAGATTTCAAATATTTCGTAAAGATTTCCAAAGAATTCACAAAGATTTCCAAACAGTTCACAAAGATTTCCAAAGATTTCACAAGGATTTAAAATATTTCGCAAAGATTTTAAATAGGTTTTAAAGATTGGACAAAGATTTCAATGATTTTCCAAAGATTACACAAATATTTCAATGATTTCCCAAAGATTTCACAAAGATTTCAAATATTTCGCAAAGATTTTAGATAGATTTCAAATATTGCACAACGGTTTCCCAAAGATTTCAAATATATCAGAAATATTACAATGATTTCGCAAAGATTTCAATAAATAATAAGTAATTTCACAAATATTATCAGATATTTCCAAAATATTTCAAATATTTCGCAAAGATTTCGGATAGATTTAAAAGATTTCACAAAAACTTCAATGATTTCAGTAATTTCACAAATATTACAATATATTAAAAAATATTTCAAATATTTTGAAAAGATTTCACAAAGATTTCAATGGTTTTCTAAGGATTTCAAAGATTTCAATTATTTCGAAAAGATTTCAATAATTTCCCAAAGATTTCACGAAGATTTTAATGTTTTCCCCAAGATTTCACAAAGATTTAAGATAGATTTCAAAGAATGCACGTAGAGTTCAATGATTTCCAAAAAAATTCAAAGAATTTAAAGATTTCGAATAGATTAAAAACATTTCAAAAAGATTTCAATGATTTTAAATTTGCCTCTCCTCTGGCTTAACGTCTAGGAAAATGCGAGTATTTCTCATAAAGTCGGTTGCAGGCGTGGCTTATTACTGGATATGATTATTTTCATATATTAACTCTAAATCCATCTCAATGAAATCAAAATTCTATCAGAACATCACCCAATTAAGTAGAGACGTCTGGAGATAAACATACTCGTGCTAAGAAGGTTTGATTATACTTAAGCAGTGAGGAGGATTCGTGGGTAGGCCTATATTTCACTGGGGTTTTCTAATAGAAGCATATTACAACAGCTTAAACTGCAGTTCTACGGGTCTGAATAAACAGCAGCAAAATATGAGTTTGAGAGAAAAAATGAGGATAAAAACCCCCTAAGAAGTTCAAACAAAAAAAATCCTGCCGAAGGTGTTCTCGCCTTGGCGTTGCAGCGTTAGCTATAGCATTGCTACTGACAGGGTTTCCCATGCCAGGTAGGCAAAGAACGAAGAGAAAAGGAAGAAATAGGAACACGAAAATCCATATATTTTATTCGCATTGCGTTTACTCTAATGGGACAAAATGAGATCGCGTTTAGTGTTTCAGATTCCCGACAATCGACGCATGAATTTCAAAAATATAACAAAATCGTAGCGCAATAACAGGGCCCAGGAAACTTGTCAACTTGGCGTGTCGTAGCACGTGGTAGCACGCTAGAAAATTTTATAATTTTCAGTATTTTATATCAGAGGAGAGTGTTTATCAGAAAATGTTTTGCTCTTGTTGATGTAAATTATGGCGTTAACATTTCTTTTGTGATACAAGTTTATCGGTGCACCTTTTAGAAGTTTCGAACATCACTGCTAACCTTAAAATGTTTTGCGTTAAGAGTACTCCTAAACAGCAAAGTAGAACGTAAAAATGTTCTTCTTTGTTTTCATAATAAAGACATTGGTACTTACAAATATTAACATTTCTCGAAAAGTTACTGAAATAAAATATTTGACCTGCTTTTTTCTATGTGAAATATATACTTAAAAATACTTATTAGTTAGATAATTGTGAAATTATTAAAATTAATTTTGTTATTGTTATCATTGATTAAATAACTTCTAAAGTCTAGAAAATATGTTGATTTCGCGAGTTAACTGAAAAATACAAATATCTGAAGAAATTAAAATTGTCTAAACAATTGAAGGTTAGCTAACAAATGACTGCGTATTCCTGAATTACCAATTATTGACTTTTTTGAACTTTCAAACAGCGCCAACAAACCGCAATAAAAAAAATTTTGTAAATCATGCAAATCATGTCACACACGATTTTATATTTTTTTTTTAGGTATACGAATACTTAGAAACATTTTGCAAACGAGAGACATCCGCATGCTATTAAAAATATAAAATTATATTTTCCGTTCAAACTATGTAAGATACGGAAAAATGTTAAGAACCCAAGTTCTTCATCTCAAAAATATCTATGAATTTATTTTTTATCACGTTTTCGTCTTCTTTGAAAAAATATATAAACTTGGTTTTTTACTCTTATCGAATATTATTTGTAAATACTTAACATTATAAGAAATAATTTTATCAAAAGGCATTAGATAATAAATTAAATTGTGCAAAATACGAAAAAAAGTTCAAAAATAAAATTATTTACCTTAAAAATATCTACGAGTTTTCTTCAAACCATTTTTCAATAGGACGCATATTTTTTTGATCATAAAAAATAACAAGAATCTTTCTCGTCATTGTTGTGTATCTTAGTCTCTTTCTAGATAATGTTCTTCTTACTGTTGTCGGTGAGGTTTTTCAATTGAATAATTTTTAATTAATCTAGATCAAGTTACAAAAAATACCTGCCTTTGATTTGAGAAGCGTAAGCATTTTTTTTTCCAAAAGTGAGTTATAATTTCAGGGTGGCTACTGGACCGGGAAGTCTTTATTTTTAAGCGTACATTTTCAATTTAAGATAGTCGTGCCAAACATCAGATCTCTGGAAAAAAAGTTTTAACAGTTTCTTTGATTGATTCAAAGAATTGAAATCATATTATCAGTTGTGTCTTATAAAAAAAACTTGTCTTTTTTAATGAAAAAGTGTACTATTTGGCAAAAATAAATATGTCAACAATAGTTTTTGTACTAAATTTTTTTCTACTCTCGCTTCTTATCAATTTTTTAAAAATGAACGGTAGCTCGTTAACAATGAGACAATAATTGATTTCACAAGATGATTCTGAATCTGTTTAAAGTCAAACAATATTCAGATTTTAAACGTTAAAAATGAAGCGGCTCTAATTCGAAAGCCTTAGAGTTAAAAAAATTAAAAATTCTGTTTTAAACTTCTAAACTATTTTCAATTTTCAAATAATTTCAAATGAAAAGATTCATACTAAAAGCATTCACTCAATTTTAAATACTATTTAAATATTCTTTTAGTCTAAAATATCCCATTTTTAATCAATTCAATTTGAAATATTAATTTTGAGAAAAAATTTTGTTTAAAAATATTTAATTTTAATTGTTCCATTTACAAAATTTTTAATTTCAAAGTGAAAGTGTTGAATCTTGATGTAAAAATAACAAGTGACCTATAATATTAATACATTTTATTAAAGAGTACGGAAGTTATCGTCATTCATATTATATTTAAAATAGATTTTCAAGTAAAAATTTTTTCATTATCATAATTTACAGTAGATGCGAGAATAGAAAATATGTGTTGATTCGAGGCGAATTGATTGACCTGTAATATTGATACATTTGATTGAAGAGTAGGAAAGCTATGGTAATGCATAATGTTTGAACATACGGTTTTTTATAGTGAACCTTTTTCCTTCAACATAATTCAAAGTTGATGCAAGAATATAAAAGATTCCTTCGTTTGAAACGAATTGATTCGCCTACAGTATTAATATATTTTATTAGAGAGTAGGGAAGATATAGTGATTTAAATATATATTTTAAATCGATTTTTATAGTAAAAATGTTCTAATTCTCACAATTAATAGTTGATGCGAGCATAGAAAAGTTGTGTTGGTTTAATACAAATCGATTGACCTATAGTATTGATACATTTTATTGAAGAGTGAGGAAGTTATGTTAATGCATAACATTTAAAAACACGGTTTTGAATAGTAAAACTTTCCTCTTTACCATAATTCAAAGTTGATGAAACAATAAAAAAATTCTTTGGTTCGAGGCGAGTCGATTGACCTATAATATTAATGCAATTTATTGAAGAGTAAGGAAGTTATGGTCAATGATATTATATTAAAAATCGATGTTTATAGTAAAAATTTCCTCATTCTCATGATTCGAAGTTGATGTGAGAATTGCAAAGATTCGAGACGAATCGATTGACCTTCAATATTTCTACATTTTATCGAAGAGTAAGAAAGCTATGGTGATACAAAATATTTTGAAATACGGTTTTTAATAGTAAATCATTATAATAATCACAATTGAGATACAATAAGATTTAATGAAACCCCGAAAAAGATATTGTTTTTCCCTTGCAAAAAAATTCGAATGTATAAACAATTCAAAAATTATTTATATAAAAAATTTATTTTTTTATTTATTTATCCATACTGAATTTTCTGTTATAATTAGAAATTGATCATGTATTTTTCGTCTAGATTCGGAAATTTTATAATTCGAAAATTTTCTTTTTCTCGCAATTTTATAGTGTCATCGTATGTACATTTCAAAATTTCTGCAATTTTTATTTTTGTATTTGATCATTTATAAAGTAGCCTATTTCAACTCGAAACGCTTAAATCAATTAATTTTGAATTTTAAGAGCTTAATATTCTACAATTTCAAATTTGATTGTAAAATTGAAAATTAAGGATTTTCAAAACCTTCTAATAACAAATTTTCAGATTCATGTTTTCAAATTTGAACAATTTTAATTTTGAGACTTAAAGGTTTAGGTAATTTCAATACTATTATTTATTTAAAACTGCAAATTAATTAATTGTAGAATCGTACAATTCAAAATATAAAGCCTTTTAATTTATAGAATTTTTTATTTTGAGAGATTTAGAGAATTTTACGAGGTTTTAAAAATTTTCCATGGATTCCAAAATATTTAACGGCATATTACAAAAAAAAACATTAGTTTTCTGAGTTGAATGATAATTTGAATTTCAGATGGCAATTTAAAAAATACTTTAAAAATCATATAATTCACAATTGCAAATGCTAAATTTTGTGAATAAATAATTTTTCAACATAAAATGTTCAATAGTCAGTCTTATGTTTAAAGGGTTTAAACTTGAATAATATCAAATCTTTTTTTGTCTTGTTTCGAATTTAGGCTTCCCTTTTGTCTAAAGTCACATTTTTGTCTTGTAGCAACCATCTATCTGAAAGTCAGCACACCAATTTTCTTTGAGTCAATAAATCGTTCTATTTATTCAGCAATCTTCAAAATTTAATATTTTTATTATACATTGTATATTATATTGATCAATATTAGTATTCTTTTTCCGTTTTTCTTTTTTTTTTTGTCTGAAGCAACGTTTTTTCTTGTAGCGAATCTCTTTCAATATTAATTAGACAATGATTCAATTCAATCAACAATTTTAAATTGAAAATCGATCTTGTTTCGAATTGAGGCTTCTTTTTTGTGTAAAGTCACATTTCTTGTCTTTCAGCAACCTTGATAAAAAATTCAGCATTTTAATTTCACTCTAGCGAATAAATCTTTCCATTTTTCAGCAATCCCCGAAATTCAATATCGATGAGATCATGATTCAATTCAATCAACCATTTTAAATTTCAAATTGATCTTTTTTCGTATTTAGGGTTCTTTTTTGTCTGAAGCTACTTTTTATGTCTTGTAGCATCCCTCCATTAAAAAATTCAGCCTGCTAATTGTACTCTAGCTAATAAATCGTTCCATTTTTCAGCAATCCCCGAAATTCAATATCGACGAGATAATTATTGAATTCAATTAACAATTTTTAATTGGAAAATTGAACTTGTTTCGAATGTAGGCTTCCTTTTTGTCTAAAATCACATTTTTGGTCTCTTAGCATCCATGTATAAAAAATTCAGCGTGCCAGTTTTACTCTAGCGAATAAATCGTTCCATTTTTCAGCAATCCCCAAAATTCAATATCGATTAAACAATCATTCCACGAGTTAAAAATGCAAATGTTTGGTTGAAATATCAACGGCTACATTCTTCATTGAGAATTCATCTTTTTTGGTTGAAAAGTCGATTATTTGATTTGAAGTTGAACCACTTTTTAATAAAATCAACTTTTTTTATCAAAGATACATAATTTTAGTTAAAAATTCAACTATTTTATTTTAAATGAACTTTACTGTTAAAAATTCTACTGTTTTGTAGAAAATTCATCTTTTTGGCTTGAAAATTCAACAATTTGGTAGAAAATTGAACTATTCGGTTGAAAATTGAACTTTTTTGTAGATTATTCTTCTTTTGTTGAAAATTCATGTATTTTGTTCAAAATGTGTTTAATTATATATTGAATGCGTTTGGAAATTCGTCTTTTTTGATAGAAAATTAATCTTCTTGGTAGAAAATTTTATCAATTTTGTTGAAAATTCTTTTTTTTTTGTATAAATTTTTTTTTTTTAATCAGAGTTTTCATCTGAAAATTTAACTATTCCATTTTTGGTTGACCCTTTTTCCTGTATAATGTATAAGTGGAAAAATCAACTGTTTTGTAAAAAATTCATCCTTTTGTATTGAAAATTCATTTTTTATGGTTGAAGAGTCATGCTTCTTGGTTGAAAATGTATCTTTCTTGGTTGAAAAGTAACATTTTTGTTAAAAATTCAACTGTCTTTGAAAAAATTTTTCTTTTTGGCTTGAAAATGTTACTATTTGGTTAAATCTTTAACAAGTTTTTGGAAGACTGGTCTCTTTTACAAGAAAAATCATCTATTTGGTTGCTAATGCAACTGCTTAGTTGCAAATTAATTATTTTTTTCTAAATAGACTTTTTATGTTGAAAATTCGACTATTTTATAACCTCAAGTTGTCAAATAATTGTAAATATTCTTTATAATGTCATCATTTTTTACTTCAATAACCTAAAATTGTACAAAAAAATTTTTATCTTCTTTGAAATTTAATGGTTTTCACTGAAAATACCGATTTTGGATGTAAGACTTCAACATAACCTCAAATTGTTGAAAATAAATTAATCTTCTCTGAAACCTAATATTTTTTTTTATTCAAAATACAAATTTCTGACAAAAATCACTAAAATAATTCAAAATTAAGTAAATATTTTGCATCTTGTTTAAATTATAACTTTTTTTTTAATACCACTTTTCGATGTGAAACACCAAAAACACCTAATCAACATAACCTAAAGGCATCGCAAAGGGGTAAATATTATTTGAAATTAAATTATTTTTCCAAAAAAATATCAAGAATTTCCTCCGAAAGCACTAATATAACAGAAAATTGTTTAGAATTTTTATTTCCTGTGAAAAAAGTGAATCTAACCTAAATCTGTTCGGAAATTGCAAATATTATTTGAACTACAATAATTTTTTATTTAAAATTTCAATTTTCGGTAAAAAAATGTTAACAAAACTGTCAAAACGTAAATTTTTGAACAAATTTAAACTTTTAAATCTAATAAATTTTGATTGAAACCCCCCATTTTCTTTGTGAAGCACTAACATAACCTAGAAAAATTGAAAATGGGTAATCTTCATGGTGATTTTAACTTAAAAATGCTACTTTCCAGTGAAAAAATCCAACAAAAACTACAACTTTTAGAAATTTTAAGTCTCCGAAACTTTATGATTTTATATTCAGATTCTTTTTTGAAAATTTCCTATATAAGGCATGTATAACATTTCCAATTTTCAGCCGAAAATACGAATTTTTTACAAAGCAGTTTAATTTTTAACCAGAAAATGTGAATTTTCAACAAAAAAGTAAATTTTCAATTGAAACAGATCAATTTTTAACCGGTCTGTTGCATTTTTAACCAAAAAAGTTTGAATTTGTACAAAAAGAGATGCATTATCATACCAAAAAGATGAATTTTCAACAAAATAGTTTAATATTCGATAAAATAGTTGAAGTTTTAATTAAAACACAAAAAAATATTCAAGAAAGAAAGAAAATTTAAATGAAACTTTAGAATTTTCAACCAAGAAGTATGACTTCAACAAAATTGTTGAATTTAAAACAAAGTAATTCAATTTTAAATCAAATAATAAAATTTGTAAATAAAAAATATGAATTCTTAACGAAAAATTTAATAGTAGACTTTTCAGCCGAGAAGAATGAACTTTAAACGAAAAATTTTTGGATTATCCTATTACGTTCTACTAATTAAGTTCGCATTTAAGTGGACAAATGAGAAAAAGGGGAAAGGCTGTGATTTAAAAAAAAAACAGGCAATAGAACGAGGCTTTTTTTTAAGAACGTTTTTTCTCTGTGTGAATTGCCCCACTTCTTCAGAATTCAGATTTCAAAATTTTTCCTTCCTTTTTCTTTTTCTATTTTACACTGTTAGAAGGAAGTTCGTGAAATTTCATGAAAATGATAGTGAAGCTTTTTACACTACGGTTAGTGAAAAACTCATTGAAATTTCATGAAACACTGAAAATTAAAAAGCCTTATTGAAATTCCAATGTAAGTTTTGAAACTATTTTAAGAGATAGTGCATTGAATTTTTTGTAAATGTTCATGAATATCCTATGGATATGGTAAGAGGACCAATGCTTGGCATCCCCCTCTCCGACTGTTGGTTAGCTTTTCTGAATTCTTATAAAGTACATTTTTCATCATGTTTTGCATATATTAATTAACAATTGTTATCAGATGTCTATCTGAAATAAAATAAATTTACCTTGGGTTTTCCCGTGAAATTTCAAAAAAATCTATATCCTCAATCAGGAACAAGAAGATTTTTTAAAGGTTTGTTTCTCACTGAATAAAAATGATTGAAATTTAAGTAATTACTAGCAAAATTTACCAGATTCAATTAGCACAAAGTGAGCCAATGAAGATTGGTAGAACATTATTAATTTGAGTTATCGAGATATTTCCTTATTCAAGAGTGTAAAAATAATTGCTTTGTAGAAATAAAATCAAAACTGCATCTATGACAATTAAAAAAAAATTATAAGCATAAAAAACATGAATATATGATAGTTTAATAAATCGAGGCGATGGTGTCACATTTTTATCTGAATTGAAACAAGAAGAAGGCCATACTGTGACATTGATAACGAGACCCAGTAATTTTTCATTTTTTTAGAATGCCTTCTGGATCAAAATATTAATTAATTACACATATCGCTCTGGATTCTTAAAACTTTTTTTGGTTGTATATTTTCCTCATTGTCTATAGAAAATTTAAATTGTATAGCAAAATTTGTGAAAATTATTTTCTTTGATCAAGCATCAGCTTAAATAAGTGTAAATTTTCCAGCCACAAAAGAGTACTAAAAACTTAGTAGTTTGATTAGTTGAAATATTTGCTAATTCCTAAATGAAAAGCAACTAATTTCTTGATGCAAATGAATATATTTACTCAGAGCTGTATGTAATTGATGACGATCACCGCTGTCGGCCGCGAGAGCGATGATCGCCGATTGAAATTCGATGCAGACACGCTTGGAAATGTTTTGTCATATCTTGGTTACCCGTGAAGATTTTTGAAGTTCAATTGGCTTCTATTAAATTAAAATTTTTAGATATTACGTCCTGTCAATTTCAATTTTTTCCCCGCAAATTTTCTAAGTCATAGCAGTAAAGAAGGAGTTGAAGTTAAGGTCAAAAATCTGAAAAATTGTTGGCGATCACCAACATTGCAGCCGATAGCGAAGATCACCGACTAAAACTTAACGCATACACATTTGCACATTTTTATTCATATCGTGGGAACTAGTAAAGTTTATAAAAGTTTCATTGTCTTGAATTACAGATACGACTTAAACTACTGTATGGTACAAACTCAAGATTTTTGCTACAAATATTCTAGGAGATGCCATGAGTTGAATTTAAGCTAAACATTTTGTCGCTTTTTTTAACGATTAATCGCGTTTTAAAGGCAGCGATGATTTTTAGTACCGCTCGCGCTAGCCGTGCAGATAATTTCCGTCGGAAATGATCTACACATGGTTTATAAATTTACAAGTTATGATATAATGTACAATGTAGAGTTTTGTTTAAAAAATTTCTTATAACTATCAAATGGTACACTTAATTAATCATTCATGTTGATTTAGTATATGTGTATTAATTCTAATCATTAGCGACTTTATTTAAACAATTTTCTTTCAGATGAAAAATAATATTCTCTAAATTACAAATTTTATTTTGAGCATTTCTAAGAAGTTAACTTTAAAATCCGTTAGGAAATATAGCTTGTCTAGTATTATGAACAGTAAATTCCTGCTTTTAAATACAAAAATGTTTAATGTTTAATTTGTTGAAAATTCATCTTTCATGGTAGAAATTAATCTTCTTGGTTGAAAATTTGTCTTTTTTAATTGAAAATTCATATATTTTGTTGAAAAATCGTCTTTTTTTGCTAAACAATTAATCTTCTTGTTTGAAAATTAATATTTTTGGTTGAAAATCCATCTATTCCAGTAGAAAAGTCATCATTTTAGTTGAAACATCATCACACTGTTTAAAAATGTAACTATTTTTTTGAAAATTATTATTTTTTGGTTACAATTTTTTTTAAACCGAAAATGTAACTTTTTCAATTAAATATTATATCATTTTAGCTGAAAATTCATCTTCTTGATTGCAAATTAATTCTTTAACTGCAAATTTAACTTTTCAATTTCTGGTTGACAATTTATCTGTTTTTTTCTTGAAAATTCATGTATTTTGTTGAAACTTCATCTTTTACGGTAGAAATTAATCTTCTTGGTTGAAAATTTGTCTTTTTTAATTGAAAATTCATACATTTTGTTGAAAAATCGTCTTTTTTGGTAGAGAATTAATCTCCTTGTTTGAAAATTCATATTTTTAGTTGAAAATTCCACTGTTCCAGTTCAAAATTCATCATTTTAGTTGAAAATTTAACTATTCAATTTTTGGTTGACAATTTATCTTTTTTTTTTTTCTTGAAAAATCAAGTCTTTTTATTGAAAATTCATCGTCTTGGCTTAAAATTCAACTATTCGTATTGAATATTCCATTATTTTAGTTAAAAATTCATCACACTGTTTAAAAATGTTTAATGTTTAATTTGTTGAAAATTCATCTTTCATGGTAGAAATTAATCTTCTTGGTTGAAAATTTGTCTTCAATTTTTTTCAATTTTAATAGACATTTTCAAATTGAGGAACGTTTAGTTGAATGAATTCAACATTTCTCGAAATTATTACCATTTCAAAGCTTCCTCTATGAGGAATCAAAAAGTATCTAAAGTCAACGTAGGCATTTTTTTGGAATCGAGATTCCAAAAAATCAATTTTGCCAAAAGTATTAGAAATTTTTGAATTGGGGAACCTTTGATTAAATGAATTTAAAATGTCTCGAAATTTTCACCATTTCAAACCTTTCTCTATGAGGAAGCAAAATGTATAAAAAATCAACGTAGACATTTTTTTGGAATCGAGTTTGAAAAAACAAAATTTTTTTTTCAATTGTATTGGACATTTTTTAATTGTTGAACGTTTCATCAAATAAATTACATTTTTTTCTAAATTGTTACCACTTGAAACCTTCGTCTATGAGGAAGCGAAAAGTATACAAATTCAACGTAGGTATTTTTTGGAATCGAGTTTAAAAAAAATCAATTGTATTAGAGTTTTTCAAATTTAGGAACGTTCAATTAAATGAATTTAAGCATTTGCGAAATTGTGACCAATGTAAACCTTTCTCTATGAGGAAGCAAAAAGTATGAAACATCAACGTGGGAATTTTTTTGGAATCGTGATTTAAAAAAAAATCAATGTTTCTAACTGTTTTTCGAAATTTTTTAATTAAGGAACCTTTACTTGAATTAATTAAAAAAATTTCGAAATTTTCAGCAAAAAAGTATGAAAAATCAACATATGCATTTTTTTGGAATCGAGTTTTAAAAAAAGCAATTTTTTCAATTGTATCAGACATTTTCAAATTAAGGGACGTTTAGTTAAATGAATTTATACATTTTCTTTTTGGTTTAAAATTTAACTATTCCAGTTGAAGATTCATAATTTTATTTGAAAATTCATCACTTTGGTTGAAAATTAAACTATTTTGCTGAAAATCCATTTTTTTGTAATTAATTTTTGCAACTGAAAGTTTAACTAGCCCATTTTTGGTAAAAAAGTGATATTTTTCAGTGGAAAATTAAAGTATTTTTTTTAATTAATTTATTTTGCAATGTTTTGCTATTTATTTAAATTTAAAAATGCAAGTATTTGGTTTGAACATTCGTTTTTTTTTTGTTTTTGGTAGAAAATTAATGATTTTGGTTGAAAATTCGATTTCTAGATTTCAATTTAAATGCCTTTCTTAAAAATTCTTTTTTTTTTTTTTTTGAAGATTCGATTTTTTTTAATTCATTTTGTCAACTAAAAATGTATGTAATTTTTTGAAAATTCTTTTTTTCGTTTGGCTACAAATTAATTTTATTAACTGATAATTTTAGCAATCCATTTGAATATTCCACACTTTAGTAAAAAATTTATTCATCTCTTCCACGGTTGAAAATTCAACTATTCCAGTTGAATATTTTATAATTTTAGTTTAAAATTGATTTCTTTGGTTTAACATTCATTTTTTGACTAAAAATGTAATTATTTAATTTTTGGTTGAAAAATGATCTTTTTTAGTTGAAAATTCGTCTTTTTTGGTAGAAATTAATCTTCTTGGTTAAAAATTAATCTTTTTGTTCATAAATTCAATTATTCTTGTTAAAGATTCACCATTTCAGTTAAAAATTATTCTTTTTGGTTTAAAATTTAACTATTCCAGTTGAAGATTCATAATTTTATTTGAAAATTCATCACTTTGGTTGAAAAGTCAACCAATGAGTTGAATTTTCAAACAAAAAGATGGAATTTCTACCAAAAGAGATGAATTTTTAATAAAACAGATGAATTTTTAACCAAAAATATTTATTTTCAACTAAGAAGATAAATTTTCTACTCTAAAACATCAATTTTTGTCAAAATTCATGATATCTCAACCAAATAGTTGAATTTTCAATAAAAAAATATTAATTTTCAAACAAAAGTAGAATAGTTAAATTTCCAGTTGAAGCCATTAATTTAAAATATAACAAAAAAGAATTTTCAACGAAATGGTTAAATTTACAAACCAAGAGGTGAATTTTTAATTAAAATTATGAATCTTCAACCAGAAAATTAGTTTTTAACGAAGTAGTTCAACTATCAACCAATCACTTGAATTAAAAAAAAACGATTAAATTTCCACCAAAACAGATGTATTTTCAATTAAAAAAATGCATTTTTAAGCAAAAACATGAATTTTGAACCAAAAAGATGAACTTTCACCCAAGCATTAATTTTCTATCGAAGAAGATGAATTTTCAACCAAAAATATGATTTTATCATAAACAATGTAATAGTTGATATTTTAATAAAAAATATTATTTTAAATCAAAAACAGACTCAACTAAAGAGACGGATAATTAACAAAATAGTTCAATTTAAACGAAATAAATGCGTTTTCAACTAAGAAAATTAATTTTTTACGAAAAAAAAAGAATACGAATCTTCAACCAAATAGTTGAATTTTAAACCAAAAAACTAAAAAAAATTAGACTTTCAGTTAAAAAAATTCATTTTTAAACCAAAAAAAAATGTCAACAGATGAATTCTTAACTAAAATGATGAATCTTCAACAAAGAAAGGAAAAATAATAATAAAAATAAAAGTTATTAAATTTTCAATAAAAAGACGCAAGGTAAAGAAGAAATTATGAACAAACATTGTACATTGGTCCAGCCAAGGTCACAGGTAACTGACCAGCTTTGACTGAACGTCAAGTTCGCCCTCTTATTGTTTTTGGTAATTGACAAAAACGCGTTTCTCCTCAATTGTTTGGGGATTCGGATTCAGAGACCTTACATCCTCATAACCTTATTCCTGCTCTCTGAATGTGTATGGGAATTATATAAAATTCTCCACATGATAATCTCATTCTTGACAAAATTTGTGTTGATTTTTTTTGCTGTGCCACTCATATTATAAGTGGTGATATACATTTCTTGCGAAACAATCATTTTTGTCAGAAAAAAATAACCGTCGTTTCCGCCGTTCAAAATTCTATTCAAATAAAGTTGTTAAAAATTATTAATTTGCAAATTATGCATCACGATTTTTGATATATAATCATTTTAATTTCAAGTGAAGAATTAATGATTTGTGAATTGATTGTATAGTCAAAAAAGTCAAGAGAAAATAAACATTTGATTAAGTTAATTGATAAGTTAGAATAATATTATTATTGATTATTTATTTCCGAAATTTAGTATCTTTATCTAGGATGCAGTGAAATTTTCGTGAAAAGAATTGAGGCTTTTGATCAGAATCAGCAGGAGAGTATTAAATTTCCGGTCCAATTTGAGAATATTTGATTGCAGAGGCGGGATTTGTTACCCGAAGGAAAAATTTATCAGGAAGGTATCACTTTACTCGATTCTATTTCATAAACAGTTCTTCGAACTTCGATGATGAGAGGGCAGTTATGCCAAAAATTTATAATGAAATCAGTTGACCTGGTGTTCGAATCCCAGCGGAGTGAAAGGAGAAGATCTTTTTTCTGAATGAAATTTAATTAAATAATTATAATATTTTATTTGACCAAAAAAATGTATCAGAATCAACATTCGCGGTATCAATGCCTAGGAAAATGCAAAAACTGTTTATTATATTTTAAATTATAATATTAAAATCAATATCAATTATATGCAATATATTGTGTTAAGTATTGAATATTTTTAATAATTTGAAACAAGTATTTTATTTAATACAAATTTGGATTAAAAAAAGAAGTAAAATTTGACCAAAAGATGCAAAAAATTCCAACAAGTAAAAATTTATCAGTACAATCAGCATTGTGAAATATCGAAATTGGTCAATTCCAAAAGATATCTCAATATTAAAATTGATTAAATGGAGAAATTTACATAAATTTGGAGAAGGGATTAAAAGGGAAAAAATAAAAACTTGGCGAAATTTTTTCTCCATTTTTTTAAATAATAATAATTTCGCCAAGTTTTAATTTTCCCACCTTTTAATGCAGTCTCAAAATTTCTGTAGATTTTGCAGTTTGATAAATTTTAATATTTAGATATCTTTTAGAATTACTTTCTTTAGAATTACTTCACAATGTTGATTGTACTAATAAATTTTTACTAGGCGGAATTTTTTGCATCGTAGATGTTTTTGGCTAGATAAATAATCCAAAATGAAGCGTGTTTACAAATGTTGATAATTTACAAAATAAATCTTATAAATATACTAAAACTTAGTACAATTTAACAAATGCCAAATTTAAATCTTCGCGATTTTTATATTGTTGTTAATTATTATTATATGTATATAATGTAATATTAATGAGAGTAATCAGGGGAGTGAAAGCAATGGAAGTCAGAATAAATGAGGAGAGGAGAAGTAGGGAAAATAAGGGAATGAGAAGTAGGGAAGGGAGAGAAATTGAGACGAGAGGAAGTAGGGAAAATAAGGGAAGGAACATTAGGGGACGTGATGGGAAATGAGGGTAGGGCAAGTTGGAGAAGTGGAGAAATAAGGGATGGTGAAGTGAAGGGAGGGAAAGTAGGGGAGTGATTCGTAGTGAGGGAAGGGTTAGTAAGAAAATTTGGGGAAAATTAGGGTGAACTAAGGAAGGAAAAGTAGGGGAAGTTGGAGAATTCAAAGTAAATAATAATTAGAGGTGATGAAGTAGAGGAAATAAGGGGAAATGATGGAAAATAAGGGGAAATGGCGGTAGGGGTAGTTGGATAAGTAGTTAAATAAGGAGAGAAGATGTAAAGAAAGGGGAACTAGGGGATCTAGGGGAAGTGAGAGTAGGTTTAGAATAAGAATTTAGGCGAAATTAGAATAAATTGAGGGAGGCGAAGTGGGAAAAGTGGGAAAATTGCGGGGAATCAGAGGAGATAAAGTAGGGGAAGTAAGTTGGAATAAGAGAAGAAAAAGTAGGCGATTCGATGGGAAATGAGGGTAAATGAAGAAAGGGAAAGTAGACAAGGTAGAGAGAAATGAGGGGAGGAGAAGTAGGAGAAATAGGGGGGAATAAGAAGAGGGTAAGCAATTAAAGTCAGAGGAAATGAGGACAGGGGAAGAACGGTAAATAAGGGGCTGAGAAGTAGGGACGTGAGGGGAATTGAAGAGAGAGGAGGTAGGGAAAATAAGAGAAGGAAAATTAGGGGACCTGATGGGAAATGAGGGTAATTTGAATTTTCAACCAAGAAGTTGAATTTTCAACCAAAAAGTTGAATTTTTAACAAAAAAAAATGAATTTTCAAACAAGATTTTTCAATTTTTTACCAAAAAGCCCATGTTTCAATAAAAGACATGAATTTTCAACTAAAAAATAAAAACTTTTAACCAAGTAGTTCAATTTTGAACTAAAAAGATCAATTTTTAACCAAAAATGGAATAGGTAAATTGTCAGTTAAAAAATTGATTTTCAACCAAACTGATCAATTTTCAACTGAAATTATAAATCTTCAACTGGAATAGTTGAATTTTAAACAAAAAAGGTTATTTGTTAACTAAAATGATGAATCTTTAACTAAAATATGTGAATTTTCAAACGAAAAGACGAATTTTCATCAAAATACGTGGATTTTCGACTAAAAAAGATAAATTTTCAACCAAAAATTGAATAAGCAAGTTTCCAGTTTGAAAAATTATTTTAAGACTTTGGAGCAAAATCTTTTAATTAGGAAGATTACAAAATTTTATAAAAAATTTGAAAAAAATTTTCAAAATGTTTCACGATATTAAAAAATATTTTTCATAATTCATGGGATAATTTGAACTGATTTTTTATTTTAAAAATTAATTTCGAGATGATATCTTTTTTTTTAATTTTAACATTTCAAAATATTTCCAAAATTTTCAGAATAGAATCTGGAAGATTTGAACGTAATTTTTTTAATTTTTCAGAATTTCAAGAAAAATTTTGGAAGAATTCGAAGAATTTTAAAAGATATTAAGAAGGTTTAAAAGTTTTGAAAATAGTGAAAAAATGATTATAAGTCTGAAAATATTTCCAAACATTTTAAACAAAATGTAAATTGTGTCCAGGCAATCTTTGCTTGACTGCGAACCTAACTCTGCAAATAGAAATAGAGGATTTATGTTTCTTGTTGAAAAAATTCAAAAATAGATTGATACATTATTCTCGTTTTTGGTATGGATTACTTTAAAATAAGACAACTCATTGTTCTGTAGTCTTTTTTGGAATTTTTCTGGATGCGTTAGAAATCACCTGGAGTTTTTATAAACTTATTGAAATTCTTTTAAATTCTTTTAAATTCAAAAAAACATAAGTCTCATTATTAATGCACGTTAGTCACATCTAGGTAATTTCAGTACAATTTTGGTTACAAAATTATTATGATGTCAAAGAATTGTATTTAAAAACAAAATCTCATTCGCAAATAGCTTCTTCTTATCTTAAGAATTTAACCATTTTGTGGAAAAAAATTGAATATTTTGTTCAAAATTTTTCTCTCTTGATTGCAAATTCAACTTTTTGTTCTTAAAACCAACTGTTTGGTGAAAAATCAAAAAATTAATTTTCTTCAGGTTCTACTATCTGGCGGAAACTGCATCTTTATTGGTTAAAAATTATCTTGTTTTTCTAAACTAAGCTTTATAGTTTGATAATTCAGCTATCCCCGAATCAATTCGTCTTTTTAGGTTGAACATTCAACTATTTGGTTGAAAATTCTATTGTTTTGCTGAAAAGTAATTACTTTGCTGAAGCTTAATAGTAAATTATGCACAAAGGAGCAGAAGAGGGACATTATTGATAAATGTATGTTTTCAGTGAGAGCCGTGGGAGCTGAACTTAAGAGGCGCTTTTCAAGTTCGTTGGTATGTAATGGCCATTCTATCTATGACGTTGTGATGCCGTCTGAGACAACGATTTTTGTTGGTCGAGGCCAATTGTTTTTTACTTTACATTTAAATTTTTGTTGTTGAATCATCAAATATTACATTTTTTGTTGAAAAATCATCATCTCATTCTCGGGTTGAAGATTTAACAATTTGGTAGAAAATTTAACTACACATTTGTTTTGAAATTAATCTGGTTTAGTTGAAGATTCAACTATTTTCTTAAAAATTCGCTTTTGTTGGTTAAATTCAACTATTGGTTCCAAGTGACGCAACTGGTTGGTTGAAAACAATTTTTTTGTTAAGATTCAGCTGATTGGTTGAAAATTATCTTTTTTGTTTATAATTCATATTCTTAGGTAGAAAATGCAACTGTTTTGTAGAAGATTCGTAATTTAGCTGGAAAATTCAACAATTTGGTAGAAAATTCAACTATTAAGTACAAAATTAAACTGTTTTGTATAAAATACGTAATATTTTCAAAAAAGTTTGGACCAACAGCAAACACATTGCAGAAAATTAATTTTCTTCGTTGAAAATTAAGGTATTGTATTGAAAATTCATGTTTTTGGAAGACAATTATGCTTGTGTCAACAATTTTGATTAAATTTTTATTTCTTTCTTGACTGAAGAACCTTTGATTGTTGAAAATGCCTCTTTTTGGTTGGAAAATCATCCATTTCGTTGAAAATCCTTCTTTTTGGTAGGAAAATTATAGTTTCAGGTTGAAAATTCAACTGTTTTTTAGAAAATTCGTCTTTTGGATCGAAATTTCAACAATTTCGAATAAATTTTGCTTCTTTCTTGACTGGAGAACTTTTTATTGTTAAAAAATACTCTATTTGGTTACAAGATCATGTATTTTGTTAAAAAGTCTTCTTTTTGGTCATTTTATCTCGGCAGGCGCAACAATGTATCATGAACGAAAAACTACAAAACTTTGAGAGTTATTATAATCGGAGAATTTATTCATTACAAGGATAAATGACCGTTCCTTTTTTACCTAATCATCTTTTCTCCCCTTTCCCCTTTACCCCTTAAATTTTAAGAGATCCCCTAAAACACCTCAAATCGAGAATGTTGTCAAAATTTTCCGCTTCTTTTTTTACAAGATACCAATTCATTTTTTAAGAATCATAAACAAATATTCAAAACATTAGAAAACAAGACGCTTTAAAAGATATTATTTTTGGGAATACCAATTTCAAATATTTCCTAAAGGATTTTTTTGCTAATTTTGTAGATTTGAAGGACATCGTCGACAGCTTAAAATTACAAATATTTTAAGGGAAAATATTGCATTTTTTAACAGAATAGACCATTTTTTAACCAAAGAGTTGATTTTTCAACCAAAAAGATTAATTTTCAACCCAGGAGATTAATTTTTAAATTAAAAGATGAATTTTCAACTCAAATCATCAATCTTCAATCAAAAAATTAAATTTTATATAAATTTTTAACAAAGCAGTTCAATGCTTAACAAAGTAGTTCAATTTTTAATCAAAAAGATTTTAATTTTAAATTACAAACAGTTGAATTCAACTAAAAAGGAGGACATTTCTACAAAAACAATTGAATTTTTAACCCACCACAAATGTAAATTTTCAACAAAAAAGTTCATTTTCAACCAAAAAAATAACTTTTCTACAAAACAGTTCAATTACCAACCAAAAAGATACAGTTTAATTTTCAACTAAAAATGAATAATTTCCAATCAAGAAACATTATTTTCCTATAGTATTATTGAAATTACTAAAATCTTTGTGAAATCTTGGAAATATTGTGAAAATAATTGAATTCTTTCTAAAATCTTTGGAAATCTTTGTGAAATATTAGAAATATTTTTGCAATATTTCATAATATTTGGGAAATTATTAAAATCTTTGGAAAATCATTGAATTCTTTGGGAAATCATTGAAATATATCTGAAATATTTCCGAAATATTGGAAATCTTTGTAAAATCTTCGGGAAATCATTGAAATCTTCAGTGAAATCTTTCTGAAATCCTTGTGAAATATTTGAAAATCTTTGTGACATATTCACAACGTGTGGTAATATTTGTAAAATTAATTAAATCTTTGGGAAATCATCGCCATCTATGTGAAACCTTTGTGAAACCTTTCGGAAAGATTAAGAAATGATTGTGAAATCTTTCTCAAATTTTTGAAATCTGCGAAATATCTGAAATCTTGGTGGAACCCTAGAAATCTTTGAGAAATCATTAAAATCTTTGTGAAATATCTTAAATCTATCTAAAATCGTTGCTTAGCCTTTGAAATCTTTGTAAAATCTTTTGGAAATCTTTAGAAAATATTAGGAATTTTTTTGCAATATTTTATAATATTTGTGAAATTATCAAAATCTTTGGGAAATCATTGAAATTTTTGGGAAAGCATTGAAATATATCTGAAATATTTGAAATCTTTGTAAAATATTCGGAAAATGATTGAAATGTTTGTGAAATCTCTGGAAATCTTTGAAAAATATTACAAATATTCCATCAATATTTGATAATATTATTGAAATTACTAAAATCTTTGTGAAATCTTGGAAATATTGTGAAAATAATTGAATTCTTTCTAAAATCTTTGGTTTTTGTTCTAATCGTGAGAGTAACATTAACAATGAAAAATGTGTTGGACAAACGACACAAACTATGAAAAAAATGAATGAACAAAAATTGCGTATCCAAAAAAGAATTACAAATTTGTTATTAATAATTTTTTGATAGGACGCGTATTTTTTGCTTCAATCGTGATAAATAAAAAAAAAAAAATATTTTGTAAAACGGCGCAAGGTACGAAAAAAATTAATAAACAAAAGTTGTTCCTAAAAAAGAATAAAAAATTTCCTATTGATAATTCTTAGATGGAACAAGTAGATTTTCTTTCAGTCATAAAAAACAAAAGTAAAAATGAAAAATTTAAACTTTTGGAAAAACGACAGAAAAGACGAAGAAAACAAGAGAAAAGACAAAAGTTGTTTAACCAAAAAAGATCTACAAATTTGTTATAAACTCTTGTTTTAAAAATATATTGAAAACAAAAAAATTACCTTCTTGCAAAAAGGACACGAGCTACAATAACATTTTATTTAATACAATTTTCCGCCTAAATTATATCCACAAATTTTCTCAAAACCACGTCACGCTAGGATGCGTATTTTTAGTATAAATTGTAAAAAATAACATTGAGGATAAAAAAATTAAATTATTGGAAAAACGACACTTGGAATAAAATGCTTAATAACAAAATTGTATTCTTTTTCAGGGTAGCTGAGAATAAAATTTAATGCAAAATAAGGAACAAATATCAAATTAATCATGATAACTAAAACTTGCATTTTATTTTGCAATGCGCGTTCGTTAGAGCCCAAGAAGCTTTAACAAAAGAGAATTCACAATCACCAAATTACAGTTGTTGGTGCTTTGACTTTTAATTTTAAACTTTATTTTAAAATAGTAATTTTGAAGTCCTTTTTAATTAGTCTTAATTTGGATGAATGGAATCATAAACTTAATTTGGAAGTCATTTTTAAATTAGTTTAAATTTTAAATGATTTAAATCCTAAACTAAATTTAATATTTAAATTCTACAATTTTCCATCTTTATTTCGAAATAGTAATTTTGAAGTCCTTTCTTAATTAGTCTTAAACTTGCTTATTCGAATCCTAAACTTCATTTTGGAATAGTCTCTAATTTTGAAGTCCCTTTTTAATTAGTCTAAATTTTAGATCATGCAATTCAAATCCTTATTTTAATTTTGTAATTGTACAATTTGTCATCTTCATTTTGAAATAGTAATGTTGAAGTCCTTTTTTGATTAGTTTTAATTTTGATGATTCAAATTCTAAGCCTAATTTTGAATTTTTACAATTGTCAATCGTTATTTTGAAATAGTCTCCAATTTTGAAGTCTTTTTTAATTAGTTTTAATTTAGATGATTGGAATCCTCAACTTAATTTTAAAGTCATTTTTTAATTAATTTAAATTTTGAAAGATTCAAATCCTAATTTAAGTTTTCAAATTCTACAATTTCCAGTCTTTATTTTGAAATAATAATTTTGAAGCCCTTCTTTAATTAGTTTTAATTATGAAGTCCTTTTTTAATTTAGTCTTAATTTTTAATTTTTACAATTTTCAATGGTTATTTTGAAATAGTCTCTAATTTTGAAGTCCTTTTTAATTAGTCTTAATTTGGATGAGTGAAATCCTAAACTTAATTTTGAAGTCCTTTTTTAATTAGTCTTAAACTTGCTTATTCGAGTCCTAAACTTAATTTTGAAACAGTCTCTAATTTGGAATTTTAATAGATATCAATAATTTAACATATTTCAAATCCTTTGAAATCATTTGAAATTTTGTAAAATACCCTAAAATCTCCTATGAAACTTTTTAAAGTTCTAGAAAACTACTTGGAATTTTAAAAATACCCCAAACGGTTTAAAAGATTTTAGTGTATTCTTGAAAATTTCCAAGGAATCTAAAGATTTTAGAGTATTTTTGAAAATTCCAAAGGATTTAAAATATTTTAGGGTATTTTAAATAATTCCTTTAAAGATTTAAAAATACCTTAAAGCCTTTGTCATAGTTTCCAATCATCAAAATATATAACAAATTAATTGGAATCTTTTAAAATACCCTAAAATCTGAAATTGAAAGGATTCCCAAGAATTTTAGGATATTTTGAAAAATTCCAAAGGATTGGAAATATTTTAGGGAATTGTAAAAATTTCGAAGGATTTGAAGGATTTTAGGATATTTTTAAACATTCCAAAGGATTTTAAAGATTCTAAAGTATTTTTAGAAATTCCAAAGAATTTGAAAGACTTTAGTTATTTCTAAAAATACCCTAAAATCTATCAAATCTTTTGAAATCCCTTTAAACTATTGAAATCGAAGTATTAAAAGTTCCTTGGAATCATTCAAAATATATTTCAAATCCTTCGAATTTTTTTAAATCTCTTGAAAATTCGTTAGATTTTTTAAAAATGCCCTAAAATGTGATATTTAAAGATTCCAAGGTATTTTTTTTTAAAGATTTTAGGGTATTTTGTTAAAATCCCCCAAATTAAAGTTAGTATATTCAAAATTTCTTGGAATCTTTTAAAATACTCTAAAAGACTCCAAAAGAATTCAAGAAAATTCAGAATAATCTTTTAAAATAAAACCTGAATCATTTAAAATTTGCCCAGGAATTTTATTTTCAGTACAGATTTTTTTTTCACCGAAATCGACAATTATTATTTTAACGATACCAATAGTAAATTATAATTATTCACTGTGAATTATAATAATACAACCTTCGTAAACTAAGATATTATAAGTTTTTGTCCATCATTTCATTTTTCTCATCTTTTTAAAAGTGTGAAAAAATTCACAATTTTCAGTATGGTAGCAAAGTGTTAAGGAAAGAATAATTTCCTAATATAAGAGAATCATTTGCAATTAAAATTTTGTTTATCAATACTGTTTAGAAATAAAAAAAAAATTAATCTAATCATAAAATAAAATTACTTATTTGGAAATTTTTAATTTTGCAACCAATCGCAACAAAACAAGACCTCAATAATCATACAGATTATAGTGAAAATTTCAGAAGAAAATCTTTTTAAGAATATGGGACAAAATAGATGTTGTAGATGGAGGTTATACTGATACAGAATTCAAAAATTTTTAGGTGATCAGTAATTATTTTCTGATGAGTGAAAGGCTAAAAAGTACCATTATCCTAGGATCTTTCCAGGATACCTAACTTTGGCTGTTATTGTCTGAAAATAAATTACAGAAAATCTGCAAAAAATATCAGCATTTCTTTGATTCTGTGCACAATTGTAAATTCTAGAGTCAGAAATATTTATTTGTTATTATTATTCATTTAATAACAAAAGAGTAGTGAGCTTTCATATCCGAAACTAAAGAAAACGTAGAGAGATGATTCTTGAAGCAAAGCGTACATTTTTGGCTTCTGAAAAAGATGTATCTAGTAATGAGCAAAAAGTTGCGCTTTCGAGAACTCGAAATTTCGAGCATGCTCGAGCTCAACTCGACTCGAAAAAAGTCGGCTCGACTCGACTCGCGAATGCTCAACTAAAAATGATTGCTTTTTAATAAACTAAAAAGATATGAAGTTTAAAAAAAAATGTTGAATTTTTAACTAAAAAATATAAAGTTTCTACCCAAAATAGAAAACTTAAATATTCAGTTTAAAAATGTAATTTCAAACGAAAAAAAGAATTTTTAACAAAATAGATCAACTTTAAACCGACTAGTTGAATTTTTAACAAAAAAGAGTAATTTTCAACTAAAAAAGATAAATTTTTAACGGAATAGTCTAATTTTCTATCAAAAATATGAAATGTCCATCAAGAATATAAAATTTCTACCAAAAGAAACAAATTTTCAACAAAATCTTTGAATTCTCAAGACAAAAACTCGAATTTTCTACAAAATAATTAAATTTTCCAAACCAAAATTATAATTTTGCAACCATAAAGTTTACTTTCTACAAAATAGTGAAATTTTCAACCAAGCAGATTAACTTCCTACAAAAAAAAATGTATACCAAAAGAGTTGAATTTTTAATCCGGAAATATGAATTTCTAACAAAAAGTTAATTTTCTACCAAATAGATCAATTTTCCGATAAATAGTTAAATATTCAATCAAATAGTTGAATTTTCTACTGAAATAGTTGAACTTTTAACCAAATAATTCAAATATTACTGAAAAAGATGAATTTTTTTAAAAAGAGTTATATTTTCAACAAAAAAGTTAATTTTTAACCAAAAAAAAAGACTTTTTACCAGAAAAGATAAATTTGATAAAATTGTTTCATTCTAAATAAAATAATCAAATTTTCGAAGATTTTCAAATATTTTAAAAGATTTAAAAGATTCAAAAAGATTTCATAAAGATTTCGAAGAATCCACAAAGATTTTAAAGTGTTCAAAGGATTTCACAAATATGTCAGAAAAATTGTAAAGATTTCACGAAGGTTTCGAAGATTTTTAATTACTTCGCAAGTCCTTATTAGATTTCACAAAGATTTTAAATATTTCAGACAGATTTAAAAGATTTTACCAATATTTTCGAGATTTCACAAATATTTCAAATATTTAACGAAGGTTTTAAAGAATCCACAAAAATGTCATAAAGGTTTCAAAAAGTGCAAAGAGTGCAAAGTATTTTGCAAATATTTCAGAAAAATGTTAAAGATTTCACAAAGATGTCCAAAATTTTTAATTCACTAGATTTCACAAAGCTTTGAAATATTTCACACAGATTTTAAAGATTTTTACCAATATTTCCGAAGTTTCAAAAGATTTCACAAAGATGTCAAAGATTTCATAAGGACATCAAATAATTCACAAATATTTCAAATGATATTATGTTAAAAGATTAAAAATATTTCCAAAGATTTCAAAGAGTTCAACAGATTTTAAATGGTTCAAAATATTTCAAAAATATTTCAAAGGTTTCACAAATATTTCACAAAAATTTCAAATATTTTTTTAAAGATTTTGCAAAGATTTAAAACATTCAAAAAGATTTCATAAAGATTTCAAAGAATCCACAAAGATTTCAAAGAGTTCAAAGGATTTTACAAATATGTCAGAAAATTGTGAAGATTTCACAACGATTTTAAAATACTTCGCAAGCCTTTACTAGATTTCATAAAGATTTTAAATATTTGAGACAGATTTAAAAGATTTTATTAAGGTGATTGATAACATTCCAAGAAAAGTGATTTGGAAGTGGGAAGCGGAAGAAATCCAAGACAAATCGAAGAATTTTACGATCAAGAACAACTCCCTCAGTTCGATAGAATGAATATGAATTTTTGATTACTGAGTATGAACACATAGAAGCAGGACATCGCAACTCAATAGCCTCTACTTTTTTGAACTGATTAATTATTTATAAAAACTAAAACGTCGATATTGCAGCGAAAGTATTTTTGCAAAAATATAAATCAGGTTGGAATCAGTATATGTAATCAACAGATATTCTCTTTCAAAAGTGACTATAATATTTATAAGTGTTTAATATTGAAAATGAATGGAATAAAGAAAAATTTTTGTCGTTGCTTTACACAAACTGAAAATTAGATTAGTTTCAATTATGAAGAATACATTTTTCTGGTATAAAGACACATCATATGTATTATTCTACGACTTGGAAGTTTTTTCCCTTGATTTTTAAGATTTTTTTTAAATTTAGATTAAAATGATTGAATTTCAAACATCATGATGTACAATCTTTAAATCAATCATTTTTAGTGACTCAGTTTCAAGATCCTAATTTGAGAATGCTTCAATTTTTAAGCGAAGTTTAGAATTGTGTAATTTTAACTCTTCAAATTTAAATTGAATAATTTTGAAACTTTTTAATTAAAAAACATCCAATTTTCAACGTTTTCAGAATAACTTAACTTTGAGCGTTCACAATATTTAAAATTCTTCCATTTTTAACGGTGAAAGTAGCATTGATTTTTTTTTTGACAAATATATAATTGCTTAGTAAAAAAATCTATCGAATCACTTTAAATGTTACTTGATACTAAATTATCAACGTGTAGTTATTGTTTTATTTCCGGAAAATAACATTGAAAATTAAAAAATCAAATTTCTGAAGAAACCACACAAGAGACGAAAAAAATGACTAGACAAAAGTTGTTCAACCGAAAAAGATCTACAAATTGGTTATGAACTTTTTTGACAGAAATACGTTCAAAATAAAAAAAAAATAACTTTTTCGAAAATCGATACAAGCTACAATAACATTTTATTCAACAAATTCTTTCGCCTAATTAAATCTACAAATTTTCTTAGTACTACTTTACACTGGAAAAACGATACAACATGCAATTGAATAATTAATAACTCAATTGTTTTTTATAGGATGCGCGCTTTTTCTTTGATCAAAAAAACATCAAATTACAGTTGCAAATTTGATGATATACTTAAAAATTTAATTAAACGCCTTGAAATCTCTAGAAATCCTTGCCCTATAAGAAATCTTTTCAAATTTTGAAAATTCTACTCAACCTGTTGAAACTACTTTGAAATCCTGATCAAAAATGTTGTCACAAGGATAGACGGCAGGGGGGGGGTAAATAGTTTTGTTCGAAATTTAACGCTTTGAGTCTATTCTTGTCTGGAAATTGATCGTTTTTATCGGCCGGATGATACTAATTCACAATGCTATTTGTTCGTTTCATGAACAAATATTACAAAAAATGATCTGAATTATTTTACTTTTTTCCACCACTACGCACTCCTTCAACCAATGCTCCACTTTTGCATACCCCTTCCCACGCAGTTCATACATTCTCTTTTTCCCAGAGAGCCAGAACCTATTAAAATCCTCCATGCACCCATATCTCATCCTCGCTATAAGCTCCTGACTTCCTTTCTCTCCTTTTATAGATTCATCAGTTCAGTTTAAAATTCATCTCCTTGGTTAAAAAATTAGCTATTTGGTTGAAAATTGATGCATTTTCTTGAAAATTCATCTTTTTTGGTAAAAGATTGATTATCTATGTAGAAATTTATTTTGTTTTTTAGTATAAAAGTTGAACTAAATTGTTTTTGATTTCAAATTAAAAACCTTTTTTGTTAAAGTATTAACTATTAATTTTTTTGTACAGAATTCATCTTCATCAATTATCAAAAATATTTTATATTTTATTTTAAAAATTGCTTGAGACAAAAAAATCTTTTGTTTCCTAGTATTCTAAAAAAAGTATTATATTAAGAGTATGTAAACAAAAAAATTAGTGTAGAATTTTCTTTTATTGCAAATTAATCTATGAATCATATATTTCACTATTTTCTACTAGAAATAGAAAATAATTTAATAAACATTCCCTCTTTGAAAAATGTTATTTTAGTAAACGAATAATGTGAGCACTAGGGTGATCCAGAAAAGCATTAGACATTTTTTTTTAATTTCCATGCGTACCGCCCTCACATTTGTTTGAATTCACAAAATAATAAATGCTGAAAAAAAAAGATATTCAGAGGTTCCGAAAACCCCATGAAATTTAACACGTTTCTCCCATAAGAAAAAAAGACGTTTCTATAAATTTTATTCAGAATCAACAATTTTATGTGAATCAAATTAAATCTCAACATTTCACTTTACAATTTGCTACAGAATAAAAATTAATAATTACAAAATAATACCCCCATAAGTCAGTTTCATGGGTTCTAGAAAAAACCCCATAAGTGAAGAAATGAGTTTTTGGCACTAATTGTGATTTTATTGCAGTCTTTATGAGAATTTTGAGAATGTTTGCAAACGTTTCATGAAATTCAAAACAAAATCGATTTTTAAACATTTCAAAGAAAAAATTTTCTAAAGATTCATAGAAAATTTGAAATGTTTATTTTTTTTTTATTTTAGAAAATTATTTCATTAGAATATTCCAAGAGATATCCAAAATTTTGTTGAACAATCTGAAAGATTGTTGTAAAATTGTTTTTATTTTGCAGGATTGTAAATGATTTCCTAAAATTTCGAAAAAAAAGTAGAAGATGTTTTGCAGTATTACCAAAATTTAAAAAATCGAGGTTATTCAAGAAATATAAAGATGTTTTTAAAATGTTCGAAAATAATTAAGAAAAGAATGTGAAGAATTTAAAGCCACTTCAAAAAATTTAAAACGAAATGTAGATTATGAAAATTTCGAAAAAAGTAGGGTTTTAAGAATTTTGAAAGGTTTTTAAGAGAATAGCCAAGTTATTTTAAGATTCCTGGCAAAATTTAAATGATTTTTTATTATTTATGAATTAATTTTAATAATAAAATTAAACAATATTTCAAAACATTTGACAAGATTTCCTGTCGAAAAAGAATCTTGAAGATCCTAACGTAATTTTTTTTTAATTTAATGAAAAATTCGAATCGGCTTAAAAGATATTTAAAAACATTGAAGGAATTTCAAGAATAATTTAGAACTAGAAACAAATTCAGGAAATGTAAAAACAAAATGTGAATTTTAGAAGATTTTGAAAAAAAAGCTTTTTAAGAGTTTTGAAAGGTTTTAAGGGAATAAAAAAGTGTTCTTCTAAAGATTCTTGGGAATACTAAAATGAATCAAATTTTGAAAATTTTATTTTAAGCTGATTGTATTTTAATCAATGTAACGATAAAAATGAAAGATATTTTATACAATCTATTTTTGACCTTTTTAGAAGTGTATTGTGATGTATGTAAATATAATGTAATGCGTTCTTACTCCTCCCTTCTTACATTCTCGTCTGAGAAAGTATTAGAATTGTCCGAAATATAACAACACAGTTTTTCCACGGATCTCCATGTTTTGAGACCCCCTGAAGCCGAAAATCAAGTTTTAGCGATAGCTGAAGTTCTTCAATCACCATTCTTTCACCAACGGTTATGGTTTTATTCATGGAAAATGCTATCCAAAAATCAAATATTCTGCTTTTGCGCCAAACGACGACAAATACGTGAAAAAAGGATGAAAGAGGTATTGAAGCCCTTCGAAATGACTACAAATGTTGTATTTACCATTTTTTATAGGACTTGATTTTCTAGTTTTGTGTATCGGAATTGAATAAGACGAAAATTATAATTTTAAGCCAAACTACGACAGATAATTGAAAAAGTGTGGAAGAAGAACTGAAGCTTTTAAAAACACCTACAATTTATTCCTCAACCATGTTTTGATGAGACTTGATTGACTTTGGTTTTTATTTTTCGAAAATGATATGAAAAAATAAGAATCGAAGATTCAAATTTTGAGTCAAACGACGGAAAATATGGGAACAAATTTTAGAAAGTAATTATAGTTTTAAAAAGTCCTACCAAATTTCGTTTATCAATTTTTTCATAGGACTTGTTATTTTGGTTTTATTTGTCGAAATTACCATGCAGAGAATCGAAAATTTGCATTTCGAGCCAAATGGCGCGAGATACAGAAAAAATTCTAGAAGCAATTGCTGCTTTAGAATTCCTACTTCAAAATGAAAAATTGATTTTTTATAATTTAGAACTTCACCTATTTGGTTGAAAATTAATTTGTTAAAAATTCGTTTCTTGTAGAAAATTAATCTTCTTAATTGAAAAGTCAACTATTTGGTTAAAAATGTATGTATTTTATTGAAAATTTCTTTTTGGGATTAAAACCTAAATGTGTGAAGTTAAAATTTAACTATTTGATTGAAAACTGACTTTTTTGTTGAAAATTCATATTATCGGATTGAAAATTCCACTATTTTGTATAGAAAATTCGTCTGTCTGAAAATTCAACTTCTTTTTAAAAAATTAATTTTTCTTAATTTATCATTAATTTTTTTAAATTAAACTTTAAGTATTTCATTTTTGTTTAAAAATTAATCTTTTTAGTCAAAAAATTTAACTATATGGTTCAAAATTTATATAATTTCTTAAAAATTTATTTTTTTGGTAGGAGATTCATAATTTTAGTAGAAAATTTATATCTTCAGTTGAAAAATTAACTTCTTTAGAAGTTCCCTTTTTTGGAGTAAAAAATTATTTCTTAAACTGAACATTTAACTATTTTGTGGAAAATAAAGTTTTTTGTTAACATTTCATATTTTCGGGTTGAAAAGTCTACTATTTTATATAGGAAATTCGTCTTTTTGTCTTTAAAATTCAAAAATTTGTTTGAAAAGTCAACTATGCGGTAGAAAATTTAACTTTTTTTGTAGAAGATTATTCTCTTTTTTGCAACAAAAAATTGTTAACATGGAAAATTAATTTGTTCAAATGAAAATTTACCTGTTCCATTTTTGGTAAAAAATTGATTTTTTATAATATAGAACTTCACCTATTTGATTTAAAATTAATGAAGAAAAAATGATTTTGATACGAGAAGATTAAATTTCTATCAAAAAAGATAAATTTTTAACAAAGTAAATTAATTTCCAACAAAATAGTTGATTTTCAACCAAAAAGGTGAATTTATAAGCAAGAAGATTAATTTTCTTGCAAAAAATATCAATTTTTAACAAAATACATACATTTTCAACCAAATAATTAAATTTTCAACCAAAAATGACAACATTACATTCAAAAATGGAAAAATTAAATTTTCAGTTAAGAAATTAATTTTCAATTAAAAACACAATTTTCAATTAAATGTTTAATTTTTTTACTAAAACAGTTCAATTTTCTACAAAAAATATACATTCTTAAGCAATAAAATTAAGTTTCAACCAAATAGTTGAATTTTCTACCAAATACATGAATTTCCAAGAAGATTAAATTCTATCAAAAAAAGATGACTTTTTAACAAATTTAATTAATTTCCAACCAAACAGTTGATTTTCAACCAAAAAGATGAATTTTCAAGCAAGAAGCTTCCTTTTCTACCAAAAAGATCATTTTTTAACAAAATACATATATTTTAATTCAAATATGTAGTTTAATTTTTGTTCAAAAAAGTTAACTATCAACCAAGAATATTAATTTCCCACCGAAAAAGACGAATTTTTAATAAAATATAAGAATTTTCAACGAAGTACTAAAATTTTCAACTAAAAAAGATCAACTTTCTACCAAAAATCTAATAGTTAATTTATCAGTTAAAAATTAATTTTCAACCAAAAAGAACGAATTTCAACAAAACAGTTCAATTTTCAACTGATTAGTTGAATTTTCAACCAAAAGAAAAAATAATTTTGATCCAAGAAGATTCAATTCGAGAGTAATAGGCAAATGACTGTAAGGCCTGCGATAAATAAATGGGAATTTTTATGATTTATAGAATAGAG
This sequence comes from Andricus grossulariae, assembly GCA_011634705.1. Taxonomy (NCBI): domain Eukaryota; kingdom Metazoa; phylum Arthropoda; class Insecta; order Hymenoptera; family Cynipidae; genus Andricus; species Andricus grossulariae. Next base: position 246,076,528 of record JAABKJ010075445.1, read on the forward strand.
AATGATTGTTTAAAAAAATTTAATTTCATTAATGTCAATTGTTTTCGCATATTATCATCATGAAAATAATTATAAAGTTTCACTTTCCACAAAGAATATAAATAAATAGAATGTTTCTTGCATTAAATTTGTTTGCGATGGATCATTTACAATTAAAAATGTTCAAAAATATATATAATTATGAATTCGGTTAGTGCCTGTGCATATAACAATAATTTCTAATAAAATCAATATATTTTTACTAATTATCAGTGACTATTCTAGCTACAGCAATTAGTAGAATTTAACTGACAATCAGTTATATTTTATTGATTTAAATTTAGAGAGTAGGGAAACATCAACATGAATTTACAACAAAAAGACAATAGTAATTCCAATACTGAAACAACATTCGTGAAACCTTTTCAAATTCAAAAAAATAAAATCTAATTTTTAACTTCACAAATTTTCCTATTATAATTAAGAATATGCATATAATCCAATCTAGCTTATTATAATGAAGATAATTTTCCTACCAAAAATACGAATTCTCAACAAAATACATCAACTTCGAACCAAATAGTCGAATTTTCAACCAAGAAGAGTGATTTTCAACTTAAAAAGATGAATTTTCAATAAAATTGATGAATGTTTAACCAAAAAGAATAATTTCCTACTAAAAAATACGTATTTTCAACAAGATATTCAAATCCTAAACCAAAACAGATTTATTTTCAACCAAACAATTTCATTTTTAACCAAAAAAGAGGAAATTTATAGTATTCATAATAAGAACGTATTATCCCCCCCTTCCTCCCGCGAAATAATCACATGAAGGGCAGCAGTCAAAACGTGTTCATTGAAAAAGAAAATTGCAGTATTATTTAAACGTTTTAGCTTTAAAGGGCTATATTTCAACAGAAAATTAGTTAATAAAAATTGGTATAAATTGCTCATCTCCGAATATGAATCCACGGAATCTCTGAAAAAAGCCTTAAAATGTCAGAAATTCTTAGCAAAAAAAATTTGGTTTGTTCTTTGAACTTCCTTTCAAACCATGAAAAGTAATCGAAAATTCCGCTGAGTGCCTCAAAATAATTCACAATTATAAGAATTGAAAGAGGAAAAACCTTTGAAATATTTGAGAATTCTTGAGATCTCATTCTCCTGTTTGAAATTAAGAATATAAATATGGAAAAATGAACAAGAAGATCAAAAATAATGTGGTTTACAAAATTTATAATGAAATTCAATGAGTAAAAGCTATATTGTTAAATAAATTATATTTAAAAGCCATATTTGACAAATTATTAAAAGAGTATTCTATCATTAAAAAAAAATAATTAATTACAGTAAGATTTTTCAGTCACATTTTTTAATCAAACATTTGTATTTTTACCCTAAAAATATTAAATATTTTTTAACGGAAAAAATGACTTTTTGAGCCAAAAGCAAAAGGACGAACTTTCAACAAAAATTTAATTTTTGAAAAAATTTTAGTTTCTACAAAAATATTTAAAGTTTTAACAAAATACATGAATTTTTAACCATATGGTTAAATTTTTATACCAAGAGTATTCATTTCCGGTAAAAAAGTCAATTTTTCAAACAAATAGTTGAATTTTCTACCACTTTCAAACCAGAATGTCTAATTTCGAATTTTATTGAAAATTCAATTATTTTATGGAATAAAACTCAACCATTTGGTTAATAATTCAACTATTGTGTTGGTAATTTAAATTTTTTTGTAAAAATTCAACTGTTTTGTTAAATTCATCATTTTTAGTTGGAAATTAAACTATTTTATTGAAAAATTAATTATTTTGATTAAAATTTAACTATTTTGTTGAGTAAAACTTAACCATTTGGTTAATAATGCAAGTATTTTATTGAAAATTAAATTATTTTATTAAATAAAACTTAACCATTTGGTTAATGGTTCAACTATTTTGTTGACGATTTAATTTTTTTGTTTAAAATTGATCTTTATTTGAAAATTCAACAATTTCGTTATAAATTCAACTATTTTATTGAAAATTTAATTATTTTATGAAATAAAAAATAACCATTTGCTTAATAATTCAAATATTTTGTTGGCAATTTAATTTTTTTGTTACAAATTTAACTTTTTTGTTGAATTCATAATTTTTTGTAGAAAATTCCACTATTTTATTGAAAAATTAATTATTTTGTTAAAAATTCAATTATTTTGTTGAATATTCAATTATTTTGTTGAATAAAACTCAACCATTTGGTAATAATTCAGCTATTTTGTTGATAATAATTAAGTTTTTTTATTCAAAATTAACTGATTCGTTGAATTCATAATTTTTGTTTGAAAATTCAACTATTTTTTTGAAAATTTAATTATTTTGTTGTAAATTCAATTATTTTATTAAAAAATTTAATTATTTTGTCGAATAAAACTCAACCATTTAGTCAATAATTCAACTATTTTGTTGATAATTTAATTTTTACGTTCAAAATTTAACCGTTTTGTTGAAAATTCATCAGTTGTTCCTCTCAAAAAGCTAAAAACAAGTCTCTTGACACTTTTTTCTATCTTCCGTTTGTTTTTAAATTTAGAAAATCATATTACTTTAATTGAAAAACCAAAGAAAATTAATTTTTAACAAAGTAGTTTGATTGCTAACAAAAACCATGAATTTCCTTTAAAAATTATTTTTTGTTACAAAATAATCAAATTCTCAACCCAAGAAATGGATTTTCTACTAAAATTATGATTCTCCAACCAAGAAAGTACATTTTTAACATAGCACTTGAATTTTTAGCAAGAAAGGTGAATTTTGATCCAAGAAAGAAGGAATTTCCAATAAACAAGTTAATGAATGTTTAACCAAGATAATTAATTTTCTAACAAAAAAGTTGAGTTTTCATCAAAAAGCGATTAATTTTCAAGTAAAAATGTAGTAGCTACATTTTCAGTTCAAAAGACTTATTTTCAACAAAAAACAATTCTTAACAAATTGGTTTAATTTTTAACAAAAGAAATGAATTTCCAACAAAAATGAATGTTTGACAAAAAAGTCTAATTTCCGACAAAATACATCAATTTTCTCCTAAAAAGTTGAATTTTGTACAAAATAGACGCATTTTTAAAGAAAATGATGATTCTTTAATCAAAAAAAATTTTTTTTAACAGTGTAGCAGTATTTTCAATGAAAATTTTAAATTTTCTAACAACAAAAAAAGAATTTTTAACTAAATAGTCCAATTTTAAACGAAACTAATGAATTTTCAACTAGAATGATAAATTTTCGATTTAAAGAAATGAATTTTTAACCAAATAGTTTAATTTTTAACCAGAAGAAAAAATATAATAATATATAATAATGAATAATATATTAGAAAGATAAAAAAATGTACATTTTTGAATATTTAGAAATAAAAATTTTGAAGCTTCTTAAGGATTTTAAAAGGTTTCTTGATAATAAAAATTTTGTGTTAAGATTCATGGTAAAATTTGAACTGATATTTTATTTTGAGGAATTAATTTCAATAGAATGTTTGAAGAGATTTTTAAAATTTCAGAAATTTTCATAACAGAATCTGGAAGATTTGAAGACAATTTTTGAAATTTTGCAGGATTTAAAAAATAATCTTGGAATAATTCAAATAATTCTAAAAAACATGCAGAAGGTTAAAAAGTTTTGGAAATGGTTAACAAAATTTGAAAATTGAAAATATTTCTAAAACATTAAAAAAAAAATGTAAATTTTGGAAGATTTCGAAAAAATTTCGAAGCTTTTTAAGAAGATTAGAAGAAAAAGAAATTAAAAAAATCTTGAAAAATAAATGTTTAAAGAAAATTTAAACAGATTTCAAAACATTTCAAATGATTTCTACAAATGTCGAAAAAGATCTGGAAGATTTGAGGGCAATTTTTTGTTCAACTGTCAAAGATTTTTCAACATTTTAAGGATAATTCGAGTCAGTTTGAAACATGTTGGTTTTTACGAATAAACCTAAAGAGGAAATATTTATTCGAAATTTTACTTTTTTATTAAAAACAATTTATCCCCTCAAATTATAATTTTGGTGACATTTTTTTTTCTTTCTTGACTGAAAAACTTTTTTTTTGTTAAAAGTTAAACTATTTGGTTCAAAATTTGTCTTTCTGGTTAAAAATGCAGCTGATTGAAAATTAATCTTTTTTGGTCGATCAATAATAATAATAATAATCAATGTCACAAATGTACTCAAAGTCCTTTCTGGTTGAAATATCCAAGCTATGAGTTGAACATTTTACTATTTTGTTAAAAAATAGTTGTTTTTTTGTACAAAATACATTTTTTTAATTGAAAATTTAACGAATTCATTTTTGGCTGAAAATTGATATTTTTAAGTTGTAATTTCAACTAATAGGTTCAAAATTTATCTTTTTTAGTTGAAAATTCAATTACTTTGTTAAGAATGTACGTATTTTGTTGGAAATTCGTTCTTTTTGGGTAGAAAATTCAACAATTTGGTTGAAATTTTTTTTCTTTCTAGACGAAAAAATAGTTTTTCTTTAAAAAATCAAACCTTTTTTTAAAAAAATCGTCGTTTTTGGATAAATTCGACCGCACTGGATTTAAAATCAAAATCCTTTCCGGTTGAAAAATCAAAGGTATGAGTTGGAAATTTTACTATTTTGTTAAAAAATAGTTACTTTTTTCGTAAAAAATAATTTTTTTTAATTGAAAATTTAGCGAATCGATTTCTGGTTGAAAATTGATATTTTTTAGTTGAAATTTAAACTATTAGGTTGGAAATTCATGTGTTTCTTTTTTCAATGTTATCGTTTTTGGTAGAAAAATCATCTTCTTAGTGAATAATTCATCTTTTTTGGTTGAAAATTCAACTTCTTGATTTAAAGTCGAACTAATTTATGCAAAAAATTAATTTTTTTGTTTGACGATGCATCATTTTAGATGAAAATTCATCTATTTGTTTGAAAATTGAACTATTTTTTTAAAGTTAATTTTTTTCTAAAAACTTAATTCCATTTATTTAAAAATATAAATATTCTATTCTAGGTTAAAAATTTATCCTGTTTAGTTGAACATTACATTTTGTTTAATGCCCTAAAATCCATGAAATTCTCTGAATTATATAAAATCCTTGAATTTTCTGAATGAGTGAGTCACTAAATTCCTTTAATTTGGAATTCTCAGAATTCCTTAAATATTTCAAATTCCTTGCATTCACTGAATGCATACAAATCTTTAAATTTCTTATATTCTCTGAATTCCTGAAATTCTCTGTATTCCAAAAATTCTCTGAATTTCTTAAAGTCTCTGAATTTCGTAAATTCTCTGAAATCTCCGTATTCCTTAATTTCTCAGAATTCTTTGAATTCCTTAAATTTTCTGAGATCTCTAATTTCTGAGAATTTCCTGAAATCCTGGAATATTCTGAATTCCTTGAATTCTTCGAATATTATGAATTCACTGAATTCCTGGAATATTCTGAATTCCCTGAATTCCTATAATTCCTTGAATTTGCTTAACGCCCTAAAATCCATGAAATTCTCTGAATTCTATTAAATCCTTGAATTTCCTGAATGACTGAAAGTCACTAAATTCCTTTAATTCGAAATTCTCAGATTTCCTTAAATATTTTAAATTCCTTGGATTCACTGAATGCATACAAATCTTTGAATTTCTCATAGTCTCTGAATTCCTTAAATTCTCTGGATTCCTTAAATTCTCTGAATTTCTTAAAGTCTCTGAATTCCGTAAATTCTCTGAATTCTTCTTATTCCTTGAATTCTCAGAATTCTTTGAATTCTTTGAATTCTCTGAATTCCCTAAATTCTGTGAATTCCTTAAATTTTCTGAGATCTTTAATTTCTCAGAATTTCCTGAAATCCTTGAATATTCTGAATTCCTTGAATTCTCTGAATCCCTTGAATTCTCTGAATTCAACTAAATTCTAATTTAAGAGGAAAAATAATTGTTAATACAAAACTAAATTTTCGAATAACTATTTATTTTTTCATTTTGTTTTTAAAGTCATATAAATATATTTTTTTAAGATTCTTAAGAAAATTCATTTTTTTTTAAAGATCTCAGATATGTCTAATCAAAATTTTAACAAAAAGTTCATTTTCAATCGAATAGTTGAATTTTCATTAAAATGGGTGAATTTTCTACAGAATAGTTGAATTCTCAACCAATGAAAATAAATTTGAAAAAAATGAAATTTGAAACGAAAAAAGATTAGTTATTTTCTCAAAATATGAATTTTCAACAGAAAAGTTAATATTAAAAAAAAAAGTTATTTTCAACAAAATAGTTGAATTTTCAACTAGAAAGATCAATTTTTATCGAAAATTATAATAGTAGATATTCCAGCTAAAAAATATTTTAATTTTTAATTAAAAAAGTTGAATTCAGCCAAAAAAGAAATTTCGAAATTTAAAGAAATGAGAAATTTTCAACAAAATAGTTGAATCTTCAACCGAAAAAGATTTTTCAGTCAATAAAGAAAAAAATGTCAACTAAATTCTAATTTAAAATGAAAAAATTTCGAATAACTATTTATTTTCTTGGTTTTTGTTTTTAAAGTTATATAAATATATTTTTTTAAGTTTCTTAGAAAATTCCAATTTTTAATAAATATTCAGATATATATATATATATGGTGGTTGTTAACCTTTAGTTTTTAATTATATATATAATCAAAATTTTAACAAAAAGTTCATTTTCAACCAAAAAAGTTAAATTTAATTTCAAATTAAATTAATAAATAATATAATAATAAAAATGATAAATAATTGTGTATAAGAGACAGATTCAAACGTTTGACTGAAAACTCGAATTCTTGAGTTCAAACTCCAACTTATTTAGTAAAAAATTATTATTATAATTATTGCATAAGATTCTTCTTTTTTGGTTGGACCTAACTTTTTTATTTGAAATTAAAATAATTTTTGGTTTAAACGTCTAGTATAACATTAATTGTTGAAAATTGATCTTTCTTCGTTAAATAATAATTTTTTCGAAAATTCATTTTTTTTCAACTGAAAATTGAACTATTTCAGTTGAAGATTCATAATTTACTTCAAAAATTCTCTCTTTATCTCAACGTTAAACTATTTTGTTAAAAACTAATAGTTTCACTTTGACAATTCATCTGCTTAGGTAAACGTTGAACTAATTTGTTTAAATTCATTTTTTTTCTTTGAATTATTATCTCTTTGGTTGAATATTTTAATAATGTTATTAAAATTCTTCATTTCATGTTTAAAATTATTTTGTTAAACTGAAAATGTAACTTTTCTATTTTTTGTTGGAAAATGATATTTTTTAGCAGGAAATTCGTACTTTTTAGTACAAAAATTATATTCATGGCTTATAATTTCCTCCTTGTTAATTGAAAATGCAAACTTTTAGTTCAAAAATTGAATTTTATGTTAACAATTCATACTTTTGTGATACAAATTCAACTATTTTACAGAAAATTAGCCTTTATGGTTTAAAAATTAATCTCTTTGGTGGAAAATTCAACTATTTTTGATGAAAATTATTTCTTTGTCTAATTTATTTTTTTAATGAAAATTTGACGTTTGTATTAAAATTTATCATGTTTGCTAAAAATTCAATCTTTTTTGTTGAACTATCAACTATTCCTCATTATTTATTGACTCATTTTACTATCGCAGTGAATTTTACTCTGCCATAGAATTTGTGAAGACATTTTTTTATTATTTCCGATGAAGAAATACAAAAGCCAGACATGTTCCGCAGAAGTGAAATTTTTATTTGATATGAGTAACTTCATTGTCAAATATCAATCAAAAACTGTATTTTTTCAGCAGGTGAAATATTACCATTTTTCAACTTTTCATTCCATTATTTAAATTGAAATAATTATTTTTGAAAAACAAAACTTACTCAAAAAGATTAATTTTGAACAAAAAATTTTTAGTTTAATTTTCAAACCAAATTTTTTTCGACAAAGCAGTTTAATTTTTAACCAAATGTTTCAATTTTTGAGCAAGAAAATGAATTTTTAACTAAAATGATGCATCTTCAACCAAAAATTGAATTTTAACGCAATAGTTGAATTTTTCACAAAAGAAAAGACAAATTTTTAACTAGGTACATGAATTTTCAACAAAATAGTTAAATTTTCATCCAAACGGATGCATTTTTAACCAAGAAGAATAAATTTCTACCAAGAAAGATAAATTAAAAAAAAAATAGAATAGTTGAATTTTCATTTAAACAAAAATTAATTTTCAATGAAAAAACTAATTTGCAATCAAGCAGATGAATTTTCAACTAAAAAGATAAAGATTCTACCAAGAAAGATTAACTTTAACAAAATTCATGAATTATTAACCAAATTTTGAATTTTTAGAGGAATTTTCCGTCAACATTTTTAACCAAAGGAATGAATTTTTAATTAAAAATGTGAATTAGTCATTAGTAGATTAATATTGTACCACAAAAGACAAAGCTTCAACAAAATATACAAATTTTGTTGTTGTTACAAACTAATTTATTTTACTGAAAGTATAACTCTTTCATTTTTTGAAGAAAGTTTGTACTTTTTGGCAGACAATTAATTAATTCATTTTTTCTGGTGTTAAAAATTTAACTATTTTGTTGAAAATTCGTTTTTTACCATTAATTTCTTTACCTGAAAATATAATATGTTTAAACTTTTTTCTTTCTGAGTTGAGAATTTATGTATTTTGTTGAAAATTTGTCTATTTTGGTAGAAAATCAATTACTTTTTTTGGTTCAATATTAATCGTCTTGGTGAAAATTCATCTTTTTGGTCGACAATTTATTTTTTTTTTTAAATGAAAATTCAACTATTTTGTTGAAAATTATTGTTGTCGTTGTTGTTAAAAATTAATTTATCTTATTGAAAATATAACTATTTTATTTTTTGATGAAAATTGGTCCTTTTTGGCAGAAAATTATTAAATTCATTTTTTTTTTAAATTTAATTTTGTTGCAAATTCTTTTTTTTTACAATGAATTTCTTCACCTGAAAATATAATAAGTTTGAAATGTATCTTTCTTCGTTGACAATTTAATTATTTTTTTCAAAATTCGTCTATTTTGATAGAAAATTAATTCCTTTTTTTGGTTGAATATTAATCTTCTTGGTTAAAAATTCATCTTTTTGGTCCACAATTAATTTTTTTAAATGAAAATTGAACTATTTTGAAGAAAATTTGTCCTTTTGGCAGAAAATTAATTAATTTTTTTTTTCGGTTGAAAATTCAACTTTTTCTTTGAAAATTCGTCTTTTTTGTCAGCAATTAATTTCTTTGACTGTCAATATAACTATTCTATTTTTAGTTGGAAATTGGTCTATTCAAAAAAAAATTTGAATTCTCTACCAAAAAAAATAAATTTTCAAAAAAAAAAAAAAAAAAAAAAAAAAAAAACAGGTTTTAAATACAAAATGAAAATCTCGAATAAATTCTCTGAGATAATTTAAAAAGATTTTTGAAGATTTTAGATATGTGGAAAAAGTATTTGTTTTTATTTTACAGGATTTTGCGAAATCTAAACAAAATTCAAGTCAGCTTAAAAGATATTTAGAACGATTGAAAGTTTTCAAAATAAATATATCTCAAACTGACTCGAATTATTCCTATAATTTTGAAGAATATTTGAAAAATTCAAAAATTGCCCCTAAATCTTTTAGGTTTTGTTCGAGATTTGTAGAAATCTTTTGAAATCTTTTGAAACCTCTATAAAGAGGTTCGATAATTTTTTCGATATTTTCAAAAATTCACATTTTGTTTTGATATTTTGTATATCTTTTCAAATTTCAATTATTTTTTTAATCATTCCCAGAACCTTTAAACCACCTGAATATATTTCCAAAAATATTTACAAGCAAAACCTTGAGTAAAAAATTGTAAATAAATTCAACAAATTTTTCTGAACTGTTGAAAATTCTAATGTGTTTAAAACATTTGTGATTAAATAATTAATAAAACTTTAGCAATTAACAGATACTTGGATTCTATGTTTTATTTCATAAACGGAAAACATCAAATTTTGTGTTTCAAAGTGTTGAAGATCGTTCTTCCATTTATTAATATTGTTAAATTATTGAATATATTATTTACATAACATAAATGATATTTCAACCAGAAAATATTTCAATTTTAAATCATAAATTGTTCAATTCATGAAAAAAGACAAAGTTTCAACAAAATAAATTCATCTATTTGGTTGAAAATAATTTTTTTTTGTTAAAAATTTCTTTTTTTTGGAGAATATTTTTGGATAAAAATTTAACTAGTTGAAAATTAATATTTTTTGATTGAGGATTCAAACATTTTGTTGAAAATTCGTCTCTTTTTGCTGAATTCGACAATTTTTTATTTATTTAAAATTTGGTTAAAAATGTGACTATTTCTTAGAAAATTCATCTATTTGGTTGAAAATAATTTTTGTTTGCTAAAATTTGTTTCTTTTGGAAAATATTTAATCTTTTTGATCAAAAATACAACTGGTTGAAAATTAACCTTTTTTTGTTGAGGATTCGATTATTTTGTTGAAACTTCGTTCTCTTTTGGACGAATGCAATTGTTTTTTATTTAAAATTTGGTTGAAAATGTGACTGTCGTTAAAAATTCATATTTTTTTGTAGAAAATTATTTTTTTCTTGTATTGAAAATTAATTTTTTGGTTAAAAATTCATATATTTGGTTAAAAAATCATTTTTGTTGTTCAAAATTTGTTTCTTATAGAAAATATTTAATCTTTTTGGTCAAAAATACAACTGGTTGAAAATTAATCTTTTTTTTCAAGGATTCAAATATTTTTTTGAAAATTCGTCTTTTCTTGATGAATTCAACTGTTTTTTTAATTTAAAAATTGATTGAAAAATGTGAATATTTCGTTAAAAATTCATATTTTTTGGTAGAAAATTAATCTATTTTGGTGAAAATTATTTTTTTTTAAATTTCATCTGTCTGGTTGAAAATAATTTTTTTTGTTAAAAATTCATATATTTGGTTGAAAAATAATTTTTGTTGTTAAAAAATTTGTTTCATTTGGAAAATATAGAATACCCCGGATCAAAACCGATTATCCTGGATTACCTCTTTATACAGAATTACTCAAAATTACTCTGGATTATCTAAGAATAATCCAGATCAAAAAGGATTGACACTTCATACAGAATTACTAAAAATTACTCTGGATTACCTAAGAATACTCCGAATCAAAACGGATTACCCTGGATTATTTCTTTATAAGATTTACTCTGGATTAACTAAGAATACTCCATATTAAAACGGATTACCCTGGATTACCTCTTTATACAGAATTACACAAAATTACTCTGGATTACATTATAATACTCCGGATAAAAAAGAATTACCCTGGATTACCTCTTTATACAGAATTACTCAAAATTACTCTAGATTGCCTGAGAATACTCCATATAAAATTGGATTACCCTGGATTACATCTTTATAAGAATTACTCAAAATTACTCTGGATTAGCTAAGAATACTCATATCAAAACCGATTACCCTGGATTACCTCTTCATACAGAATTAATCAAAATTACTATGGATTACCTAAGAATACTCGACATCAAAATGGATTACCCCGGATTACCCTTTTATACAGAAGTGCTCAAAATTACTCTGGAGTACCTAAGAATAATCCACATCAAACGGATTACCTTGGATTACCTTTTTATACAGAAACACTCAAAATTACTCTGGATCACCTGAAAATAATCCAGATCAAAACGGATTAACCCTCCACATGTAATTAATAAAAATTACTCTGGATTGTCTAAGAATACTACGAATCAAAACGGGTTACCCTGGATTACCTCTTTATACAGAATTACTCCAAATTACTCTGGATTACCTAAGAATACTCCGAATTATAAGACGGATTACCTGAAATTTCATCTCTTTGGAAGAAAGTTTTGCTATTTTATTGAAAATTGATATTTTTTATTTGAAAATAAACTATTTAAAAATGTTAATTTTTTTAGAATTATTAAATGAATTTGAAGAATTTTTTAAAAATTAATTAAAGGACTTAAAGAGATAAAAGATTGAAACTTTTCAGTTGGAAATTTATCATACTGAAAATGTAACTTTTCCACTTTTGGTTGAAAACTGAGCTTTTTTAATTGAAAATTCATCACTAGTTGAATTTTTTTTCTATTTTGGTGGAAAATTATTTTTATTAACTGAAAATTTAACTATTATATTTTTGATTGTATTATTTCTATTTGAAAAGTTAGTAGTTTAAAGCGGTTTAAATTTAATGTAATATATAGTACCCACATTAATTTTATCTAAATATGCACTGAATTTTAACAATAAGAAAAAAAATACAAACTTATTTGAATCATTATTCTAATTCATAGAGTTTAGGGACAAATTCATGAAATTATTAATTATGTTTTTAGTATTATTTAATTAAAAAATATTATTAAATTAATAAATAGTTTTTTTTTTAATTAAAAATTTTGTTAATCAAACTGAAAATTTAACTATTCTCATTGAATATTCCATTATTTCAATTGAAAATTCTTCTCTTTGGTTAAAAATTGATTTTTTAATTGAAAATTTAACTATTTAATTTTTGGTTGACAATTTATCTTTTTTAATATAAATTTCATGTATTTTGTTGAATATTCTTTTTTTTTTTGTAGAAATTGATTTTCTTGATTGAAAATTCACCTTTTTGGTTTGAATTTCAACTATTCCAGTTGAAGATTCATCATTTTAGTTGAAAATTCATCGTTGAATTATCTGAATCTTCTAAATTCTGTGAATTCCCCGAATTCTCTGAATTCATGAAATTATCTAAATTCTTGAATTCTCTGAATTTTTTTAATTCTCTGGATTCTCCGAATTCCTTAAATTATTCTAATTCCTTGAATTCTATGAAATCCTTGATTTCTTTGAATTCATTGAAATCTCTGAATTCCTAAAAATTCTATAAAGTCGTTGAGTGCCCTGAATTAACTAGAATCTTCAATTTATCTGAATTTCCTGAATTCCTTTAATTTCTTGAATTCGCCGAATTCCTTAACTTCACTGAATTCATTGAATTCCCTGGATTCCTTGAATTCTCTGAATTCAAGGAATTCACTAAGTCTCTAAGTTCCTTTTCATTCTCTGAAAACCTTGATTTCGCTGAATTCCTTATAATTTCTGTATTCTTTATATTCTCTAAATTCATTGAATGCCCTGAATTAACTGAAATATCCAAATTCTCTGAATTTCCTGAATTTCTTGAATTATCTAAATTCATTGAATTCATTGAATTCCCTGAATTCATTGAATTCCTGGAATTTTCTGAATTCCTTGAATTCTCTGCATTCCTTACATTCTCTGAATTCTCTGAATTCCTTGAATTCTCTGAATCTTCTGAATTCTCTGAATCTTCTGAATTATGTGAATTCCCTGAATCCTCTGAAATCCTTGAATTATCTAAATTCCTGAATTCTCTGAATTCGTTTAATTCTCTGAATTCTCCGAATTCCCTAAATTATTCTAATTCCTTGAATTTTATGAAATCCTTGATTTCTCTGAATTCCTTGAATTCTCTGATTTCCTTGAATTCTCTGAATTCTTTGAATTCTCTGAAGTTATTTGTGAAATCTCTTTAATCCTCTGAAATATTTTGAAATATTCATGAAAGAATTTGAAATCTGTGAAATCTTTGAATTTTCTGTGAGATCTTTTGAATCTTTGTGAGATTTTTTTAAATCTTCTAAAATTTTTGTAAAATCTTTGTGAAATATTTGAAATATTTGTCAAATTTTTGGAAATTATCCTAAATATTCTAAGCCTATGTGAGATACTTAAAAATATTTATGAAAGTATTTGAAATCTGTAAAATCTTTGTGAAATCCACAAACTTTTTGTGAGATATTTTAAATCTTTGTAAGATTTTTTTATATCTTCTGAAATTTTTGTAAGACCTTTATGAAATTTTTTTAAGTTCATTCTGAAATTTTTGTAAATTCTTTTAAATCTTCATGAAACCTTTGAAATCTGTATAACTGCTTTTAAAATATTCTGAAAACTGTAATATCTTTAAAAAAATTTGAAATCTTCCGAAATATTTTGAAATTTTCTTGAAATCATTTGAAATCTGTGAAATCTGCGAAATTTTTATAAGTTTTTTTTTTTTAATCTTCTGAAATTTCTGCAAAATCTTTGTGAAAATGAATGTATTTTTTTTAAATTAATTATATTGATCTTTGTGAAATATTTGAATTCTATGTGAGATCTTTTTAATTCTTTTCAATGTTCTGAAATCTTTGTGAAACATACGAAATCTTTGAAATTTTTGTGATCTTTTTTTTTTAAATCTTCTGAACTTTTTGTACAATCTTTGTGTCTTTAAAATCGTTGAAGGATTTTTTTTAAATCTTCTAACATTTTTGTGAAATTTTCCAATTTTTCGTGAGATCTTTGAAATTTTTGTAAATTTTTTGAAATATATAGCCAATAAATAGGGTCAATTTAATTGAGAATGTCAATTTTGGCCTCACATGGCATTGAGCGACCGTCGAATGTTGTTGTAAAAATCTCAAAAAAATCTGAGTACAGTATTGACGTGTGAAAAACACAATTATTACGTGCCAGAAATGAATAATCAATGAATAGCGTCAATTTATTTGAGAATGGCCATTTTTGCCCTAAAATGGCATTGACCGACCTTTGGATGTTATTGTAAATATCTGCAAAAAATCTGAGTACAATATTCAGTTTTAAAGAAAAAAAATGCATATGAGTCAGAAATAAATAATCAGTAAATAGCGTCAATTTAATTGAGAATGACCATTTTTGCCCTAAAATGACACTGGGCGACCTTTGAATGTTATTGTAAGTATCTGAAAAAAATTTGGGTCCAATGTTGTATTGAAAAAAACACAGTTCATGTGTGCCAGAAATGAATAATCAATAAATAGCGTCAATTTATTTAAAAATGGCCTCGAACGGCGTTTGGGTATTGTAAAATCTTAAAAAATCTGAGTACAATATTGAATTGTAAAGAACACAATTCATATGCGCCAGAAATGAATAATCAATAAATACGGCCAATTTAATTGAGAATAGCCATTTTTTCCCTAAAATGGCATTAAGCGACCTTCGAATGTTGTTGTAAAAATCTGAAAAAATTAGAGTGCAATATTGAATTGTAAAGAACGCAATTCATACGAGCCAGAAATGAATCATCAGTAAATAGCGTCAAATCAATTGAGAATACCCATTTTTGCCCTAAAATGGCATTGAGCGACCATTGAATATTGTTTTAAAAATCTGAAAAGAATCTAAGTACAATATCATATTAGGTTTTAAAATTCATCCTTTTTGGTAAAAATTTCAACTTTTTGATTAGAAATTCAACTATTTGGTTGAAAATTTGTCTTTGGTTTGAAAATTAATCTCTTTTAGTAGAAAATCGTTTTTGGTATACAATTCAACTGTTTCATTTGTTATTCGTCTTTTTTATAGAATATTTATCTTTCTTGTTTGAAAACTCATTTTTCTGGGTTGAAAATGAACTTTTTTTTGTAGAAAATTCAACTATCTTGTAAAAAATTCCCCTTTTTGGCTTAAAAATTAAACTATTTGGTTGAAAGTCCATCTTTGTAGATTGAAAATTCAACTTTTTGGTTAAAAAATCAACTACTCATATTAGGTTTGAAAATTCATCTTTTTTAGTAAAAATTTCAACTTTTTGGTTAAAAATTCAACTATTTGGTTGAAAATTTGTCTTTTTCGGTTGAAAATTCATCTCTTTGGATAGAAAATCTTTTTTGGTTTGAAATTTATCTGTTTTGTTGTTGTTCATCTTTTTTGGTTGAATAATGATCTTTTTTGGTTGAAAATAACTTTTTTGTTGAAAATTCAACTATCTTCTGAAATAATCGTCTTATTTTTGGTTTGAAAATTCAACTATTTGATTTAAAATGTGTCTTTTTGGGTTGGAAATTTATCTCTTTTGGTAGAAAATCGTTTTTGGTTTAAGATTCAACTGTTTCATTGGATATTTTTCTTTTTTATATAGAAAATTCATCTCTCTTGTTTGAAAAATCATTTTTCTTAATTGAAAATGAACTTTTTTGTTGAAATTTCAACTATCTTCTAAAAAATTCCCCTTTTTGGCTTGAAAATTCAATTATTTGGTTTTAAACTCTTTTTCAATTGACAATGAATGTATTTTGTTGAAATTTTGAGTTTTTGGTACCAAATTAAGATTTTTGCTTGAAAATTCATCCTTTTGGCGGAAAAATGAACTTTTTTTTATAATTGAATTATTTAGTTGAAAATCGATGTATTTCGTTAAAAATTCCTATTCTTACGTAGAAAATTACTCTTCTTGTTTGAACACTCATTTTTTTGTTGACATTTTTTTTGTTATAGAAAATTAATTTCTCTAACTGAAAATTGACTGACTTCATTTTATGTTAAAAATGTATCTTCTTCAACAATTTTTAAATTAATTCATTTTTGCCTGCTGGTCAAGAATCAATATTTATAAATATTTATTTATTTTGTAAATTGTGAAAAAATGACCTTTCTATTTTTTCTATTTTTTCTAACTCTTCATTTTCTATTTATAATTTATTTTCTTTACTTGAAAATTCATCTCTTGCTTTTGCTCATAAAAATTTGTTGAAAAATAATTTTTTCAACTGAAAATTCATGAGTAAAAGAAAGAAAAAAAACAATTATGAATTCGGCAAGAAAGTGCTCTTCAATTCGAAACAGTTTAAATATTTATAAATATTTTTTTATTGTAAAAAAATGTTCTCTTTATTTAAAAAAAAAATTTCTACCTCTTTATTTTTTATTCATAATTTATTTTCTTTACATGAAAGTTCATTTCTTGTTTTTAATTACAAAAATTTGTTGAAAAATAATTTTTTCAACTAAAAATTCATAAATAAAAGAAAGAAAAAAACAATTATGAATCCGGCAAGAAAGTGCTCTTCAATTCGAACCAGTTAAAATATTTATAAATATTTTGTGTTCAATTGTGAAAAAATTCATATCTTTTTGGTTGCAAATTTATTTCTTTGGTTGAAAATGTAACTATTTTGTTGAAAAGTTTTTTTTGTTGTTGAAAATTACTTTTTTCAACTGTTAATTTAGATATTCATTTTTTTTAATTAGAAATTCAACTATTTAGTTGAGAATACATTTTTTTAATTGAGTTTTCATTATTTCAGTAAAAATTTATTTCTTCTGTTGAAAAGTTAACTCTTTATCTGAGAATTTAAGTTTTCCATTTTTGGTAAAAAATTGATCTTCTTTAGTTGAAAATTTTTAGCAGGAAATTCATCTTCTTGGTTAAAAATTCATCTTTTTGGTTGCAAATTTATTTTTTTTTGGTTGAAAATGTAACTATTTTTATGAAAGGTATTTTTTGTTATTTATTTCTTAAATTATTTATTTAAATGATTCATTTTTGGCTAACATTTTTTTTTAGTTAAAAATTTTAATATTCTGTTAAAAATACATTTTTTGAATTAAGGTTTCATTATTTTAGTTGAAAATTAATTTTTGTTGTTGAAAAGTTACCTTCATTTTGGAGAACTCGTTTTTTTTTGGTTGAAAATTAATTCTTTCAACACAGAATTTAACTTTTTAATTTTGATTTAAAAATTTATCTTTTTTAGTTGAAAATTTTCAGCAGAAAATTGATCTTCTTGTTTGAAAATTCATCATTTGGGTTGAAAAGTCATCTTTTTCGGTTGAAAATTGATTTTTTCGTTGGTAAATTCAACAATTTTGTTAAAAGTTCGTTTTTTAATTTTTAAAAATTAAATTTTTAAACTGAAATTTTAATTTTTCCATTTTTGGTTAAAAATGTCTCTTTTTTATTTGAAAATGTTAAGCCGCCACTCTCGCCACACCCTGCTGTTACTGCCGCCAGCAAAGCGCCGCGCATTGCAGCGCAACCTGATCTTTATCGGCGTGATCCTGGGCCTTGTCCTGGTGGCCGCGTTGATTTCAAAAGCGCAAGCCGCAGGCGGCGCTTATGTGGTTGACGACGGCGCGATCAACACGCCGGGTGAATGCAATGTCGACGCCTGGTACAGCGCCCAGCGGCACGCGGGCAGTACCCATAACGGCACCTTGTCGCCCGCCTGCACGTTCAGCGCCATGCCCGCCGTGCAATGGGGCGCCGCGTTGTCACGGGCCGTGGATGCAGGCAAAGGCGAGACGCAGATCAGCCCGCAAGCCAAGGTGCAGGTGCTGTCACGGCAAGACTTGGGCTTGGAACTGGCGATTGCTGTCGGGGCGCATGTCGCGCTGGATCGCCATCACGGGCTTGACGGCGCAGACCTGAACATCCCCCTGACATGGCAACCCCTGGATGCCTTGCGCCTGAACCTGAACGCCGGCTGGAGCCACGCCTACAACGACGGTGATCAACAACATCGCCTGACCTGGGGCACGGGGTTCGAATATCAGTTGGCAGAGAAGCTCACGCTGATTGGCGAGCGGTATGGCCAGGAAGGCGGCGAACAGGCCTGGCAGGCTGGGCCGCGTTTGCACATTGGTGAATTTGTTGACGTGGACCTGCTGGTCGGGCGCAGCCTGATTGGCGATCGCGCCCAGTGGCTGACCACTGGGGCGACGCTGAGGTTCTAGGCTTTGGCCTGCTGCTCCAGATGCAGCTGCAATTGCGGATCGATTTGCAACTGACCGGCCAGGTCGTCGAGGTAATTGCGCTCGGCGTCCTGCTGTACACGGAGAAAATGTGAGCGAGTTTTGATCAATTTATCCATGGTCTGGTTTTAGTAAAAGAAAGTTTACTTTCTGCAAAAATACTCAAAGAATATGGCGAAAATTGGACTTTTGTTTATTAAATGATGAACATTATACCCATTTTCAAGGCGGACTCCCCTTCAAAATAAATTATGTTAAAAACTATACATTTTATACGGAGAAAATGTGAGCGAGTTTTGATCAATTTATCCATGGTCTCGTTTTAGTACAAGAAAGTTTACTTTCTGCCAAAATACTCGAAGAATAATGTGAAAATTGGGATTTTGTTTATTGAATGATGAACATTATACCTCTATTTATGGCGGACTTTTCTTCAAAATAAATTATTTTAAAAACTACACATTTTATATGGAGAAAATATGAGCGATTTTTGATCAATTTTTCCGTGGGGTGGTTTTAGTAAAAGAAAGTTTACTTTCTGCCAAAATACTCAAAGAATATTGCGAAAATTGGACTTTTGTGTATAGAATGATGCACAATATGCCCATATTAATGGCAGACTCCCCTTCAAAATAAATTATGTCAAAACCTACAAATTTTGTACGAAGAAAATGTGAGCGAGTTTTGATCAATTTATCCGTGGGCTGGTTTTAGTAAAAGAAAGTTTACTTTCTGCCAAAATACTCACAGAATATTGCAAAAATTGGACTTTTGTTTATTGAATGCTGAACATTATACCCATTTTTAAGGCAGACTTCCCTTCAAAATAAATTATGTTAAAAACTACACATTTTACACGGAGAAAATGTGAGCGAGTTTTGATCAATTTATCCATGGTCTGGTTTTAGTAAAAGAAAGTTTACTTTCTGCTAAGTGTTACTAAACATCTTGACAGTGGACAGACCTATACCTACCTGGGTGTGCCTTAAAGCCGCATTCAGGACGTATCATCAATGTAAGAGTCTCTTCAAAGCAGATAAAAGCATGTTCGCCGACATATTTGGGCTCAAGTTCTTCCGGAGTTGAACAAAGTAACTAACATGCTTGCCGTCCCGGTTCTACTCTCCTCATTTAGGGTGTTTCAATGTAGGAAGAACGAGCTTTCGGCACTTGCCATCGCCTTACGTAAAACCATACATATGCACAAGAGCTTGCATATTAATTCGTCCGTTCCGCCATTATATATCTCACGCCGTCAAGGTGACCGCGACTTCTGAATCACCAATGCCTTCATGAACGAATTAATCTAAGTACAGCTTCTATCGTTGCGAATGGCAGAAATCCTCTCCTAACAACGGTCAGAAAACACGAGATGGTTGGCAAAGGAGCCTTCCTTTACAAAGCCGCGGAGCAGGCGGCCGAGATCTATGGCCTGCATTTTAACCTCGGGAGTGAGGAATATGCATTATTCCATCTAGATGCTTCACCTCTGAAAGCCAAAGTGAAGAAAGCAGATGTTGAAAAATTCTGCCAACAGCTTCTCAGAAAGAAAATGTATGAAAACTTTTACATGAATGTAGAAGATGAGCTTTTGTTGCGAGGGTAAATATTTGCTCTCCTGATGCACACACTAAGCACCTAGAACACATACTTAATTGTCCAAAATTACAAGCTTCACAGAATTATAGAAAAAGATTCAGATGTCCTCTTACTAGAGGACATCTGAAAAATTGTGTCTAAATAGGTAATCAGTATAAATAGTCCTGTCCTAGTTAAGGAAATGAATGATGAACATTATACTCATTTTTTGGCGGACTTCTCTACAAAATAAATTATGGTAAAAACGAGACATTTTATATGGACGAAGTGAGAGCGATTTTTGATCAATTTATCCGTGGGCAGGTTTTAGTAAAAGAAAGTTGACTTTCTGCCAAAATACTCAAAGAATATTGCGAAAATTGCACTTTTGCTTGTTGAATGATGCACATTATACCCATCTTTATGGCGGACTTCTCTACAAAATAAATTATGGCAAAACCTACACATTGTATATGGACAAAATGTGAGCGATTTTTCGTCAATTTATCCGTGGGCTGGTTTTACTAAAAGAAAGTTGACTTTCTCCCAAAATTCTCAAAGGATATTGCGAAAATTAGACTTTTGTTAATTAAATGATGCACATTATACCCATCTTTATGGCGGACTTCTCTACAAAATAAATTATGTCAAAAACTACACATTTTTTATGGAGAAAATGTGAGCGACTTTTTATCAATTTATCCGTGGGCTGGTTTTAGTAAAAGAAAGTTTACTTTATGCCAAAATACTCAAAGAATATTGCGAAAGTTGGACTTTTGTTAATAAAAATGATGAACATTATACCCATTTTAATGGCGGACTTCTCTAAAAAATAAATTATGTTAAAAACTACACACTTTATATGGACGAAATGAGAGCGATTTTTGATAAATTTATCCGTGGGCAGGTTTTAGTAAAAGAAAGTTGACTTTCTGCCAAAATACTCGAAAAATGTTGCAAAAATTAAGCATTTGTTTATTAAATGATGAACATTATACTCATTTTTTGGCGGACTTCTCTACAAAATAAATTATGGTAAAAACGAGACATTTTATATGGACGTTTCAATCAAAAGATTCGAATATTTAACAAAAAATATGAATTTTTAAGCAAGTAGTTGAATTTTCAAAAAAGATAAATCAAACTTCAACGAAAAACAGTTGCATTTCAAACCGGATAATTCAATTTCCAAACAAAATAGAAAAAATTCCTTATAAGACAGTTGAATTATTGACCTGAAACGTTAAGTTTCCAACAAAAAGTTTATTTTTAACGTAAATTTATTTTAAGCTATATAGTTCGATTTGAAGAAAAAAATTAATTTCGAAACAAACAGTTGTCTTTACATCGAAATAGTCGATCTTTAGATCAAAAGAACAGTATTTGTGACATGATAGGTCAGTTTTTGACCAAATCAACATACAAAGATATACTTTTAACCAAAAAAATTGACTTTTCTATTGGCTGACAGGCTACATCCAGGAAAAATTTGTTGCACTCAAAGTGCAACTTTTTTGAAATTCAAAATTGAAGCTTAAGAATTTTTAATAAATAATAATAATGGATTGCTTGTCACTTATGCAGAAAAATTCAGCAGATTAAGTTACAAATTAAACATTTCAAAAACCAGACCTTTAAAATCGTTACGTTCAAAGTTTGAATCAGTCACTCTGAAATGTTAACGATTCGAAGTTTTCTATTTCAAATAATTCAGTTTAAACTTGTTTTCTTTTGAATATTTGATTTATAATTACTTATTTTAAACGACGAATGAAAAATTGCTAAATATTAACAGACTCTTCTTTCTTCATAGGCGAATTGAAACATTAAAATCATTAACGTTTATCTGTTAATTGGTTAATTTCTGAACAAATTAGAAATCACCTTGTAACATCAAAAATTGTTTAATTTACCTATCACAAGGACAATTACTTGTACCGAATATTTTGGGTACAGTCGTTGCAGCTCCCTTTTAAGGTCTTGATACCGTTCCTGCTTTTCTTTCTCCTTGGCAGTGATGTTGTATTCGGAAGGAGCCGAGAACTCGATCACGAATACAGTTCGTTTCCGGAAGTCTTAGAGAAAAATATCAGGCCTCGAGTGTGCAACGGAGACAAAGATGGTAATGAAGCACTCTTAGGGCCGCATTGTGTCTGTAGATATACGTCGCTCCTGCGTGGGTGCGGGACACCCCGATAGTATCTGCTCTAGGTACTCAACGTGCGTATGACACGCTCTGCCCTATCGCTTGGAACTTCTTGACATAAAATGCGGTCACGGTATGCTAAGGTGAAAACGACACCATCCTGGCATGCAAAAATAAAACCTTTTGTACCTGAATTAAGCCCTGATGATCTGAGAAAAGCAAAAGTATGCTCCTTCGACAAGGACTGTTTTTCTACATTCCTATGAAAATTTCCGTGCACTTTCATGTCGAACAGTTCTTGATGGAATTTTTCGAATGCTGCTTTCTTTATCTCGGTTTTCAGAAGTGAAGCATCTAGATGGAGCAATGCACTTTCCTCACTTTTGATGTTAAAATTCAGGCCAAGGGTCTCGGGCACTTGCTCAGCGGCTTTGTAAAGGAGCACCCCTTTACCAATGATCTCGTGATTCCTGACCATTTTCAGAAGAGGATCCTTTCCATTTGAAACAGTGTAAGCTGTAATCAAAACAATACGGTTATAAAGACACTGGAGATTCAGAAGTCCGCGTCCGCCTTGACGGCGTGAAATGTATAATCGCGGAACTGACGAATTGATATGCCTATCAATCAGGATACTTTAGGAAAGACATCAACCTGTAAACTATATATAGAGTCGAATATTGTACCTTCAGTACCTCTACATTAGGGCGGGTCGAAAGAATTAATTTTTCACATTTTCAAAACTCCACGAAGACTCAAAGTTTTTGTATGCTACAAATAGTTTATCCTAAAATTTGAGTCCGATAAAAAAATAATTCAGCTATCGCCATCATATTCAAGTTTTAAGCACTGAAGAGTGGAAATAATTTATTTTAAACTAAGTCCTATATTTGTATTCTATATTACTGTAAATATATCCTGCATGATAAAGATGAAGTATTGAATTTGATAAAACTACAGGATTCCATTATAACTGATGCATGATTTTTAGAAAAATGAAGAATTCAAGATTTGTTGGCTTTTGTCTGCTTTTTATTCGGAAACTTACTTTTCTGAAAACTTTATTGGAAAAAAATTTATGATAAAATAGAAGAGCTATATTTTAGTGGAGTGAAATGGTGAAATTAGTACAAATCCATAATAAATATAATTGTATTATTTATAAGTCAGGAAAAACTATTTCCAAGTCTTTGTCGTATTCTTAGTTCCAAACCACGTGAGAAGATGCTACTGTTACGTCATTCGAACATCATTTAATTGCTTTAGTGTGACATGGAATGTAGAAGGTGTTACTCTTCATTAAATGAATTACATCTTTTGAGGCGAAATGTTTCAGCTCATTGTCAGTGAACGGCGGTTCAGTTGTTATACATTTCTGCCAGTCAATGAGTTCGATATAATTATTCGCCTTGATATTCAGTGGTGGAACTACGAATTTCCTTACAAGTTTTTGACTTGCTGATTTTCCGTCTCGTCCTTCTTTATATATGTTTCAATAACGTCACATTTTTCAATTATTTTCACTCTCAATAAATAACTTTGCAACTCCTTTCAGTGGACACTTATTTTTTGACAGGATAAGAAAGATTGACCTCAAAGGGTTCAAATGCTTCACATCCTTGTTGCAGACAAAAAATCTTCGAGTCTGTCGTCCTCTAGTGTTTTTACCATTGGAGCCAATGATTACTCCTCAAACGATGTCCTCTCCATCGTTTTCGTCTGAATCCGCACCTCGCCTTCTTGGAGAGTATTTAGGTCTATTAGGTCTATTAGGTCTATTAGGTCTATTAGGTCGCGATTTCGACCGTCTCCGAAAATTGGCTTCGTTCTCGAAATGCGATCTCAGTGGTAAGCTTCACGAATTCGCGAAAGCGATTTTTCACGTTACCGTTTTCTCTAATCGCTTGCGAGATTCATGGTCACTGATCACGGCCAAGCTCCCAAATTTTAGAATTTTTTCAATTAAAAAAAATCCTTATTGATTATTGTAGATGATACAATGATAAAATCTGAAATCTCACATCCGTATCACTCCGCCATACGCTTCGCATATCCGATTCTTCCTTCCACCCATCCTCCCACTTCCCAATGCTTGTTATCGCATCACTATTTAAAATTCGAGTCGTACATTATTTTGTTTAAAATTAAACTATTTTCTAAAACTTAAACAATTCGAATTCGAAATTTATTATAAGTTGACAAATTTTTTTGTCTGTTCACAGAATCAAGTTCACAGGGAAGGTGTCGCGAAGTTCAATTAGGTTCGACGTCAAGGCATGGTGAAAATCCATCAAACTCGACGAGAAGAGTGCATCGTGATAATCTTTCTTCACTTCGGCTTTTAGAAGTGAAGCATCTAGATGGAGTAATACACTTTCCTCACTTCTGATGTTAAAATTCAGGTCAAGGGTCTCGGCCGCTTGCTCCGCGGCTTTGTAAAGAAACGCTCCTTCGCCAATCATCTCGTGGTTCCTGACCGTTTTTAGAACAGGATCTCTGCCATTAGCAACGATGTAAGCTGTACTTAAAACAAATCGGTCATGAAGACACTCATATCCACAAGCTCAGGGTCCCGCTAACGCCAGTAATACGTTCTCGCTTCAGATTATTCTTGGCACGCTTCTTCAATCGAAAGTCTATGCCAGTCTCTGCTGTGTATCCCTGGACGATATTTAAAGCACTCTGAAATTGCTTTGAACTAGAAGCATAGACCTTCAGGTTATCAATATAAAATACCCGAGTGATCTTATGCTCGCGATGATTCTTGTCGCCGCAAAGGTACTCAGGAGAATTACATACTGCGAGAGATAGTAGCAGAAGTGTGATGCAAAAGAGTAGAGGACTCATGGTGTCGCCGTAAAAGACGCCCCTGTGAAAGGTGGCGCTGTTTGTTGTCATACGATAATTTCCAGATGAGATAGTAAATCTAGTTTTCCAAAGAGGTATCAATATCTCTATGCATCTCACTATGTGTGGGTGAACCTTCAAGCTTTCCAACTACAGATGATAAGACTATGAGAGGTTGAATCGAAAGCTTTCCGTTAGTTAATCCAGGCCATCGACAGGACGCGTTGATGGGATGCAGCGTCTTTACAGACATACCTGTCAATTAGCAGGTTCTCTCGACAGCCTGCTACACCTTTTTTCGAGCCACGTTGTTCGTACATCTCACGCCATATAATTATTATTGTTATTGTCATTATGGAGGCAAGGAGAGAGGGGAGGCTGAGGTACTTCAAGGTGAACATTTTGATATGAGGAACGTTTTATTGTTGATTGCTGGTCGTCGGCGAGTGCTTTCGAGTCCGAGTGATGTATTGTTTTTGTTCTTTTTCAAGAATGCATTAAGTTTTAGTTGTTTTCGATTATCTAATATTTTCAACGTCGATTGTCGACGTTTTTTTGTGTTTTGAGCTGATTGCAGCATTGCTCGTTGGGATTGAGTGTGGTGATTGATCGATCTCCGAGGAGTGCCCCGGTGGAGGAGGTGAGACGAGGCCCAAGGTCTCGTAGTGTGCCTCTGGAGGTGAGACGGGACCAGGGTTCTCGAAGTGTGCCTCTAGTGTGCATTGTACTCGCTCTGAATGTCACAGCACCTGTAAAATGTGAAAATAATAACGGTATGGGAGATTTAAATATGTGTACCAAATTCTATTAGTCTCCCCTTCCCCACGCCCTTCTGGTTCGCCTGGCAGGGGACTAACCCGGTTTGTAACAACCATGTTTTTCAATTATAACATTGTGATTCAAACAATCGTTAGAAGTTTCAAATAGTGGTTTCCTAAGTGTGCTGAGGAGAAAAACTGGGACGTGTATTTTGAATTTTTAAAAGAAGACAAATACAGGAAGTGCACATTTTTTATAGAAAATAATAGAGGATTATATATCTATAGGTTTGTAAATTGATTCTGTTTTGTCAGGAAAATGGATTTCATTGAAATGGACAGAAGCTGGGGCAATGGGATTGATGTGATGGGAGGACATGTGAAAAATACCATAGAATTTTACTTAATTAGTAAAAAATGAAGATCGTGTAGGCACGATAACTTTCGAAAGATTGATCAGATTCGATTGTGCTTTGGCACACTTTTTGAAGGCCTAAAAAGAGAGAACGAGTTCGGCAACCAGCTATTTTGGATCAAAATTCAAAAACTGAGCACATTTTGAAAATTTTTGAGACCACTTTTTTTCAAAAATTGAAAATTCAATGTACGCTTATTAGTAATACTCCAAGAGAAAAATAATTTATCCTTGTGAAATTTTTAGATAAAATCATAATTATCAGAGTTATAGCATTTTCAAAATCTCAAAAAACAAAAGAAAATTAATATTTTAAACCGAACAACGCATGATATAAAAAAAGTCCATGAGAGAAAAACGTTTGTTTTTAAGGCTCCTACAAGATTGGTTTAACAACTTTTTGAATTTTTTCGAAAAATCGAAAATTTAAATTTTGATCGCACAAAAAAACTAATTAAAAATTAAAAATTCCATTTTTCGGTCAAACTATGCAAGACACACAAAAAGATGAAGATACAAAAATCGTGCAAACAAAAAAGATCTACAAATTTATTTTTAATCACTTTGTGATAGGACGCATAGTTGTTGTTTTATTCGTGAAAAATAACTCTTGAAATAAAAAAATGTTAATGTTTTGGAAGACCACACAAGGAAAGAAAGAAAAATAATATGCAAACTTGTTCACACACAAGAGATGAACAAAAAATGAAAAGACAAAAACTGTTCAACCAAAAAAGATCTACAAATTTGTTATAAACTCTTGCTATAGAAATACATCAAAAATTAAAAATCGACTTTTTGGAAAAACGACACAAGCTGCAATAACTTTTTATTTAACAACATTTTTCGCCTAAATTATATCCGACTGTGATCACCGTGTACTTTCGCCGAATAATATTAAAACATAAAAGTTTTCAAGTTTTTTGCAATTGTGAAGTATATATAAAAAAGTGTGTAATAAAATCAGTAAAAGTTTTATATGAAAAATTGATTTCATCTGTTTTCTCGTGCAACATCAAACTATCATCACCGTGTACTTTCCGACAAATAATATTAAAACATAAAAGCTTTTAAGTTTGGTGCAATTGTGAAGTGATATATAAAAAAGTGTGTATTAAAATCAGTAAAATTTTTACATGAAAAATTAACTTCATCTGTTCTCACGTGCAACATCATACTGTCATCACCGTGTACTTTCCGCCGAATAATAATGAAACGTAAAAGTTTTCAAGTTTTTTGCAATAGTGAAGTGATATATGAAAAAAGTGTGTATTAAAATCAGTAAAAGTTTTATATGAAAAATCAACTTCATCTGTTCTCTCTTGCAACATAAGACTGTCATCACCGTGTACCTTTCGCCGAATAATATTAAAACATAAAAGTTTTTATTTTTTTTTTGCAATTGTGAAGTGATATATAAAACAGTGTGTAATAAAATCAGTAAAAGTTTTATATGAAAAGTTAACTTCATCTGTTCTCTCTTGCAACATCAGACTGTCATCACCCTGTACCTTTCGCCGAATAATATTAAAACATAAAAGGCTTTAAGTTTTATGCAATTGTCAAGTGATATATTGAAAAAGTGTATATTAAAATCAGCAAAATTTTTATATGAAAGATTAACTTCATCTGTTCTCTTATGCAACATCAGACTGTGATCACCGTGTACTTTCGCCGAATAATATTAAAACATAAAAGTTTTCAAGTTTTTTGCAATAGGACACATACTATCTAGTTGTCCAACTCATGCGGAAACGACCTACATCCAAAGGCACAATGCGGCACTAAGAGTGATTTATTACCATATCTGTCACTCGTACGGCATGAGACCAAATACCGCTCCGCTAAACACTCGTAGGGAAGTAGAGTCAATTGTCGAGAATGAGAGGTGCCGGATATACTGGAACTTTATATTCTCGACAATTTTTTCTGTTGCGCACTCGAGGCCAGACATAGTTCTTCTTGACTTCGAGAAACGAACCATTTTCGTTATCGAGTTTTCGGCACCAGCTGACAAAAACATCTTAGCCAAGGAGAGTAAACAGAAAGAGAGGTATATAGACCTTATAAGGGAGTTGCGACGGTTATACCCGGAATATTCTGTTAAGCTACTCGTCCTGATCATCAACGCTCTTGGAGGTGCCAAGGTTTCACTGGTTATAGCCTCAAAAGCATCCCTGCGTGTCAAGAAAATGCTGAGACACTTGCGGGGAAAATGTAAAAGGCAATCGTCCTTGGGTCGCTCCATATCCTTGGGGTACACGAGACTTTTGCCGGATCATCGTATTGAATTCGTTGCAGACTGGCCACCCATCTCAAGGTTGTGAGACGTGGTTACAGCTGAAATTTTACCACTATTTCTCTGGGAGCGGGTGCAATTTTTAAGATTAGCACTTCTCCTGGCGAAATCCTGCGGTTGTCCTCATGACAAACTGTTAACTATAAATATATACTATATATATTATTTGTATTATATATATACATATACATACTTAAAAACTAAAGGTTAACAACCACCGCAGGGTCCCACTGGGAGCAACTGTCATCTAAAAAATGACATCGGCCCCCATATGCTGGTTAAGTCCACCGGGCATGAAAATACTTTGTTTTTTTGTAAAAATATACAAGAAAAATCGCTGTTTTCGTCGATTTTACGTTTATTTTTGCGTTTTTTTGGAAAAATACGAGCTAACTTGGGTATTTGGACCCCGGATTCGGATTTAGCGACCCAAAAAACATATAGATATTCCGGTGTAGTCCGCCGGGCAGACCACTTTTCTATCTATCTGAAAAGCATAGCGATATCACAATCTTTTACTTACTTTCGTATAAAAAAATTAATTGTATTCAAACTCCTATGTAAACAATGCTTTGCATTCCACCAAGTGTTAAAAGCCTTATAGATTTCGACGTTACCGACTAAGTATGATGTGATGTTAGTATACTCAATTATAATTACTGACTTGAAGTGCATCGCGTTCTGGAGTTCGCGCAAGATGTTTATTTACGCGCGAGAATAGCGAGTTCCCATTGGTTCTTTACAACTCTCAATAGTTTAAAAACTATTGATCGAACAACATTTTCTCACAGTAGTTTTTTTCTGTTTTGTACAAAGAATGTGTATGTACAAGGAATATGATGAGAGCAACTGCCATCTAAAAATGACACCACCTCCCAATAGAACCGCGGTAAATCACACTTATGGCCACGTCTCACAACCGCGAGATAATTGGTCACAGGACACGATGAAATCGCGACAGGTCGGCGAAACCCTCGTGTGTCTTGAGGACACGAAGCGACCCAAGGATGAAAGCTTTCTGCATCCTTCTCGCAAGTTCCGTGGCAAATTTTTGGCACGCGGGTATGGCTTTAAGGTTACGAACCAGTGATAGTTTCGCACCTCCGAGAGCACCTATCACAAGGATAATCAAGCCTCTCTAATGAATATGTTCGAGGCTATAACCTGTACAAACTACTTCCCGAAGCTAAATATTTATTGCTTTAAAAAAAAAAAACCTTTTAAGTTTTACCATTTGTAGAAATAAAAAAATAAAGGGGCCAGATCGTGTCCACATTTTCGAGGCCCAGATCTGGGCCCGATCGAGTAGGGCGTTTCATTTCCGGTCTGGCGCTAGACAGATTACCCTATCGGGGCCACATATTTCCCGATCGGGGCCCGATCGGTGCCCCATTAAAATTTCTGCACGGGGTTCATTAACAAATGGCAAAATCACAATTTTGCTACAATCGAAGGTTTGTAAATGATTAGTCTGAGTCTGTACATTAATGTTGTTGATCTTTTCAACTCTTTTATCAATGTATTTTATTTATAAATTTGATAGGATAATCATTCTGTTTTAAACTTTCTATGACTTTAAAAATATTATCATCTCTAAATTTTGGATCAGATAATTTAATAGCCCTATCAGTAAGACTATAAATTACTGAGAGTTTATCTTTAATTGAAATATTAGACATAAAATTAATATATCTACCTGAATTAGAGTCATTTCGATACCGATTAGTCATAAGTTTATTGTTTTCTCGAAAGATGGTAACGTCCAAAAAATTAGGTTTCGAATGATTTTCAATTTCGATCGTAAACTGGATTCTGGGATGGAATGCATTAAAGGCCTTCAATAGTTTGTCAATGTTATCTTCATGCACGCATGTGAACACATCATCCACATACCTGTAAAAGAAAACATAATCAAAAGGAAGACTCTTTAATACATCTTGTTCCAGTTTTTCCATAACCAGATCTGCAATTGCACCCTGCGGGAAAGTTACCTCAATTTCATATTTACTTTGACAATTATTTCACAAACTTAGATCTTATTGTGCATTTGAAGATGCTGGGATTGAAATGTACCGGAACAATCAGAGACAATAGGGTGAAGGAGAAGAATGTCATAAATAAAAGAGCTCCAAGAGGCGAGTATGTCGGGGAACATGAGAAAAATAGCGGCCTGAACTACATAACTTCAGTAGATTCGAAGCCAGTTTTGATAGTTTCCACTACTGCAAATATTTTAAGCTATTTCATTTTAAGCTACGCACAGGGAACTCCAATAAATTGATAGCTTCTATATTGCAGTTAGAAAATGAAGTCAGCCTCAGAATATTCAACCAGCATAATCAAATATGATGAAGAATAGAATTTATAACGAAGATCTTGGTCTTTTGAAGGTCCACTCTAATACCACGATGTTTGGTACATCAGAACTAAGCCAAATGATGGAAACTCTTTCCATAAAATGTGATTCTACATTATTCGACAAAACCGGTGAGTTCATCATATCTGAAAAACAGATAAAAGTTTACTCCTTTATTACCCTTGAAAAGGCACAGTTCACAAGCACGATCCAAAGTTGAGATATCTTTCCCAAAAGCCTTCCATCTATACAACAAGTCTATGGGAGGAGTTAATCTCCATGATGGACACTGCAGTAATGTGCTTCCAAGCATTCGTTCGAAAAAATGCACTTGGGTCGTTCTTATGAGACTGATCCAGGCCTCCATTGCGAATGCAGTCGTAATATACAATGCTGCCGGAGATGGCAAGCATAAAGTCGGAACAAAAGAATTTGCAGTATCCATTGCTAAGAGCTACATAAGAAAAGGTCAGGTGGTGTCGAGGTCTAAGACCTCGACCTCAGTGCGAGGGACAAGCTCCCTCACACTACCACCTTCACCGATGGCCTCCCTTATAGCAGCGGATAGCTTGATTCTGCCGTCCGCTGCAGGTCCTACTTCCACAAGGACCTCACCGTTCCTGGTTTCTGAGACACCCTTTATTTTAACACCTAGGTTGTCAGGTTTCACCTTACGCTTGAGGTCCTTGAGGACCTCTGTGTAGCTTAAACCCTCGGCAGGTTTTATAAAAACCGCCTCGGATCTAGCTCGCCTCTTTCTCTCCTTCTTCTTTGTAGGTCCGGTTGCCTGTGTAGGCATCCCTTCCTCGTACTTCTTGGGCGTGGAGGTCGTCACTGCAGCAGGAGGGGTCCTGGGTCTTTTTCTCCTCGACTTGGAAGTGCTCTTCTCAATTGGACTCAGTGTGGTCTCCCTTTCTCGCTTCCTATCACGGAGAGTGGGTGTTGCCACGGCTTCGTCCGTCGGAGTGCAGATCTCGCCTAGTAACTCTGCAAAGAGATCATACGTCTCTGAGAGTGCGGCATCCATTTTTACGATGTTCATTTTATTGACGGACACTTTCACCTTCACTGTCACGTCCAAAGGACCACCCAACTCCACGCAGACACTCCTGTCCAAGTATGTTTGGTCCCCCCCAAAATCCATTGGACCGGCAATGACCACCGGGGCTGGAACCCGATCGGAATCAGTGGGGAGATTGCAACTCCCTTGGGGTTTATTGTTTCTAACATACCTACTCATCATTGGTTTTAATTTGGGGTTCCTTCCCCTATCTGGTTTTTGTCCGCCCCGGGTATTTGATTTCCCCGGTACCACCCATATCTGGGTTTATTGATCTGGTAAAATGGATCACTAAATGACTTTTTTTAATACATGAAAAATTCGTGACATTTAAGATTACAAGGATAGGGTTGTTTCGCAATTCTAGATAAAATAATTTTTTAATTCACCATGTTAATCTAAATTCAATGTGTGTTCTAAATTTTGTTCTGTTGAATCGTTCAACAGAAAAAAAATATTAAAAATTGAAGGCGGGAAAACACTTATTCAAGTTGGTGCCACGTGGGTGTCACGTGGGTGTCACGTGCCTCAAAGGTTCTCATAATTATCAATGTAACGATGTGGCTTTGATGAAAACTAACGAAACCTATGATAAAGAGGTTAGATCACCTAACCGTTTCATTTTCACTCCTTGTATTTCTGCACTTACGAAGTCACAATCACTCTTATAATACTCTGATACCATAAATATATCTATTTTCGTGTGATTTCTGCTATTGGCTTTTGCGAAACCCTCCTTTGACGTTGTTTAGAACAATATTTTGCGACTTCTATGGTACAGATAACCAAAACAAAATATCGGCACAGAAAAAGATATTTGAGAATTACTGACACATAAACTCTGATTGGTGGAAAATCCGACCCCTTTGACGTCAGAGGGGCCCTCCACTCGACGTCGTGATAGAAAATTCATATTTCAACATTAAATTAAAAATAGTTGACAATACGTAAAAAATATTTTATGGTCGTTTTTAAAATTAGAATTTTATAAACTATAAGATCCATCCATTGGAAAACCCTGCTTAAAATGACAGATAGGATTCGATAGAGACGGATAGGATTCGGAATTTTTTCGCATCTATCTGGATTTTTATACGGTATTTGTGTCTGGTTTTAAATAAGTAGATTGAATGTGGATCGCTTCAATAGCAAGTGGATTACTTTGATTATCGAAATTACTTCGAATTATCTAGATTGCAAGTGCATGGATTATATGTGGATTACTTCAGTTTCAAGTGGATTTCTCAGATTGAAGTGGATTACTACTGGATTATTTGAATATAAGTGGATTATAAGAGGATTACTTCAAT
The DNA here is from genome assembly GCA_011634705.1 of Andricus grossulariae. Taxonomy (NCBI): domain Eukaryota; kingdom Metazoa; phylum Arthropoda; class Insecta; order Hymenoptera; family Cynipidae; genus Andricus; species Andricus grossulariae. Next base: position 246,109,937 of record JAABKJ010075445.1, read on the forward strand.
AAAAAGTGTATTACTTGAAATATAAGTAGATTGAATGTGGAGCGCTTCAATAGCAAGTGGATTACTTTGATTATCGAAATTACTTCGAATTATCTGTATTACAAGTGTGTGGATTATATGTGGATTATTTGAGTTTCAAGTGGATTTCTCAGATTTAGGTGGATTACTACTGAATTATTTGAATATAAGTGGATTATAAGAGGACTACTTTAATTAAAAGTGTATTACTTGAAATATAAGTGGATTAAATGTGTATCGCTTCCATAGCAAGTGGATTACTTTGATTATCGAAATTACTTCGAATTATATAGATTACAAGTGTATGGATTATGTGTGGATTACTTAAGTTTCAAGTGGATTTCTCAGAATTAAGGTGGATTACTACTGGATTATTTAAATATAAGTGGATTATAAGAGGAGTACTTAAATTAAAAGTGTATTACTTGGAATATAAGTGGATTGAGTGTGGACCGCTTCAATAGCAGGTGGGTTACTTTGATTATCGAAATTACTTCGAATTGTATAGATTACAAGTGTATGGATTATATGTGGATTACTTAAGTTCCAAGTGGATTTCTCAGATTGAAGTGGATTACTACTGGATTATTTGAATGTAAGTGGATTATAAGAGGATTACTTTAATTAAAAGTGTAAAACTTGGATGTGATATAGCTGGTAGTCACTTGTCTTTTATCAGATGTTATGACAAATCTTGTCCGCCACAAGAGCATAAGCTCTTCTATGCATCTTACTATTTTTGGATACACCTCCAGGCACTCAAGGAGCTTAATAAGTAGCTCATGGTTCTTGTTGTTGAATGCCTTACGGTAGTCAATCCAACCCATGGACAGATTGCGTCGATACCTGATCGATGTTAATATCCTCTCTTCGAGGATGCCAGTGAATAGCTTGTAGCTTGTCTTTAAGCAAGCTATGAGCCTGTAGTTCTGTGGATTTGACAAATCTCCAGTCTTAGGGATCAATACCGTGCGTCCTTCCACTAGCTGCTGCGGGATGGGTTGTTCCCCATTTAAGAAAGTAGTAAATATACGAGTTAGATGTTGGTGCGTAGAAGTGATCTTCTTCCACCAAAAGTTGTTGATTTTACATGGCCCTGGCGCTGAAAAGTTCTTAGTTCTAGCGATAACTTTCTTCACTTCTGCAGCAGTAATTTGTGGTCACTCTTCCTCTGGAGCGTGCAACCTTTGCCTTTGGCAAAAGTTACGAAAGAGTGATATATCTGGAACGGGTGGGACGTTCGCTGGAGGATGATGATGGATGATGATGATTATTAATATTTGAGAGAAGCTTTATGCTCCGGAAGCTACGATCATGGTTCCTTAAAGCAACCAATCCCGACGCAACTGGAACGTGTACGTAATCCACTATTGCTCCTTCTGTCCTAGAAGACAAGCAAGAACGGGAAATTTACGTTAGGAAAGATCGTTCAACACTGTTCCTTGAAGTCAGGTCTCTAGCCGCGGATGACCTTACGCGGCAGACGGGACAGTTGGACTCGGAAAATCTGAACAGGGGAGGAGCACGTTTGGAACGCATCGAGCATTCATCCAGCATTTCGCTCCCAATCCCTGATGAAATATAACCAGGGTTGGCACGGTCGGTAACCGGGCGGCTCCCGACCATGAAATCCAAGCAGGGGTAGCCCGACCGGGATCCGACCAGAAACCTTATTGTAGTTGTTGCGAATAATTACGATTCCGATTAATTCTTTTTCAGTCCGAACTGGTGTTTCAACTGCATTCTGAATGAGCCCGGGCAAATCTGAAAGAAATTTTCATTCCATCTGAATCCGTCTGATAACGAAACGCCATTCCGAATGGCATTTAATGATCCCCTACTTCAATCAGAATGATTCCACTCAAGTCTGAATAAAATTTTCATTCCGTCTGATGATTCCGCAACTACAAGAATGCAAATTCCAGTTCGCCGGTCTCCGTGACAAGGCGCATATTCATTAAGAACTATCCCGTGCCATTCTGGACTCAGTCGGAATAATTCCGCATTGATCGGAAAGAAATTCTCATTCCGTTTAAATTCATTCAATGACTCGAATTTATTCGGAATGATTCTGTGCCATTCAGCACGTGCAAGTGGAGAATTGTGTAGTGCGAGAGATAGAGGCAGAAGTTTGATGCAATCAGGGGATTCATGGTATCGCCCTGAAAGACGTCTCTCTGGAAGGTGACGTAGTTCGCCCTAGTGGACCAAATGAACGGAACGGATACGCTACAGCGTATCCTTGTAGTATCCACATCGTATCCTCTCCGTTCCATGCAAGAAAAACTCATTAAAAAAGGAAGATGAACATTTAACTTGTTAAAATTCGGATTCTACGTGAAATTTTGCGAATCCAATCTGATCAATCTTTCGAAAGTTATCGTGCCTACACGATACTACAGACTACAGACAGACAGGCACCTTCGTAGATTAAATTATCTTTAAAACTCAAAAAAATAATTAATTCTAGCTTTTATAGAACAGAAGTTATAGTCTCTCAGTAGGATACTTTTTGTGGAATTCTTTTTACAAATTGAAAAATCAAATTATGGTAACTCTTTTGTTTCAACGTAATAACCCAGTACATTTCTCATTCACTAATGTCATGTAAAAACTCATTTACTAGTTAAAATGCCGAGAGATTTATTAACTGATGATGCAATTCGAAAAAAGGTGTGCTAACTCTGTTTTGGTAAAACTAAGCACATGGTAAGTTTAAACGAGAAATTGGGAATCATAATAAAACAACTAGTCGATTTTAATCATGCGGACGAAAGGTTACCAACTGTGATCTGCACTGGATACCAGAAAGATATTTCGCGTTTGAAGAGTGGAATAAATAAAACCCTTAACCTGCCTGATTTTGATGAAATTCCACAATTAAAAATGATTACCAGGTCAAGTCATTTGTGTGAATGTCGAGTATGCGTGATTGCCATAACACTACCCTAGTAGCAAGATAACTGCAGACTGGCGCCAGCTGAGCGCCAGAAAAAGAAGAATCTGTTTGCAGCCTGACGCCCAGCTGGTTCCGCTTTGGCGTGCTGTTCTGGCGCCAGAGTCTGGTATAGCAGATCCTGCCCCAGACTGGTCATGATATACACCAGAAGAAATTAAAATAACGTAAAATGGTACTAAATAGGTTTCTGTAATAGTTTTACACTATATTTCAGCCCTTTCTAGAAGAATATACTGTGGAGACGATTCTCCTCGAAACTCGCGCGAAACTGTCAAAAGTGTCGTCTGCTATGCTCAGCTTTTTGGAATTTTTGTTACTTTGGGAATATCTGAAACATTTAGAACCGAGAAACTTTTAGTACAAGTTTAGCATAGGGTATACCCTAACAACTAAACCACTTTTCGCTATAAAAAAACCTTTCCTGACGGAGATATTTGGATCTGACCGCGTTTTATCAACATTAACCGTCATGACCGGTCAGAATTGGTCATGACTGTGAAATACCGAGCAGCGCCCATCACTAGTGAGGAGGTGTGGTGGTGGAAACGAGGCATGTGGTCAGGGTTGTAAAGTTTCATGAAACTTTGGAAACGTTTCAAAGTTTCCCAAGTTTGGAACATTAGGGCGGGAAAATTCAAAATATGAAAATTTAATAGTATCCTTTGTGTTTCAAAGCTAATAGATCCAAAGAATTTAAATAAATAAATCACGTGTTAATTGTTAATAAAATTAAAGTTACAAATATTTTATTTACGAAATTTCAAAATTCATTTAAATAAAATGAAAATAAATGTCGTGTTTAATACATATTTAGTTGTTATAATGTTTCATTTTCAAAGCGATTTCATGAAAAATGTAGAAACTTGGAATGGAAATGAATAAAATAACATCCTGCTGTTTCATGAAACTATCATAAATATTTGAAATTGAATTACATATTTGCATAAGAAAGATCCACTATAGATCAGGATTAGGAGTACACGTTTCTGTACAAATTTCTCTTTGCATACTTTTTGCATCAATCTTTTGTACTTTTTGCATAAATCTTTTATATGAAGAATCATTCTCGTCGTATTTCTTAGATTCGTCCACGTGTAATTTCTTACGAGCAGTTTATCATTACATTCGGAAATGTTACATTTACGCATCATGAAGGAAATTGTATACAATTGTCTCCTGATTACGAATATATTGGTTCGGTTTTCGAAATTTTGGTCAGTTTCTTTTTTGTAAACAATTTAGTTCCGTATTAACAACACAAATTTATAACAGCACTTTCAGCTCGCTAAGCAAAAATTAAACGTTTGTGCCTGTTGCACTTGTTTCGTAGGATAAGCCATTGGCAATCAACATGATAATTATAATAATTTTTCATTCATACATTTTGTTGAAAAGTCGTCTTTCATTGTAAAAAATAAATGATCCTCTTGCTTAAAAATTCAACAGTTTGGTTTAAAATTCATTTCTTTTGTTTAAAATTCGTGTTTTTTCTGGAAAAATTTAAATATATTCAGTTAAACAATCTTGTACTTTATTAAAAATTCTTCTTCTTCGGTGCAAAGTTAATCTTCTCGGTTACAAATACAACTTCTTGGTTGAATCTTGTACTACTTTGTTAAATATGAATTTGTTGGATCGGAATATATTTTTTTTTGCTTTCAGGACATCTTACAGTGATGTAGACAATGTAAAAGTTTCAGATTTTTCTGAGCAATACATTCTGAGATACAACTGTGCACATATGTCAATTTTGCTGAAAAAATAATTTGTTTATAACAATAATGACTTCTTACCAAAATAGTTATCAACAAAATTGTTAAATTTTGAACAATGTAGAATATTTTTAACCAAACCAGATAAATTTATGCTCGACGAAACAGTCGACTTTTCAACGTAAAAGAATACTTTTTTTTAAATTGTTCACTTTTTCACAGAAAGCACATGAAGTTTCGCATAGAGTCAGCGCACGACTGGTAATCAGCTCAATTTGACGATGGGACGATTGTAGGTTCCAAAGGAAGTTTTAAACCTGGCAAATCACACAAGTCCATCCTGTCCGGGACTAAGATGAGGCACCTGTCCTAAAAGCCATTTCCTACATCGAAGTAGAAACGGGTCGACTGTCGACTGCCCGTGTCCATTTTAATGATTACGTTTCGGCACAGTCCATTCATTTCTTTATGGAAGTGCACGAATGTACTCTTAAGATCAGCCGTTACAAAACTGACCACGCATGCTTGGATAAGACACTAGCAAGCGAGATAGCTCAGTTCCTAATGCTACGTTGTTGCTCCGGGAATTTGTTCTAATGTTCTGCTACGAGAGCATGACCTGGAGTTGAGGCGTCGAGGTTTTCGTGATCACCCGTGATTGGAAGTAGAGGCCGGAAGTTCATGAACGCTTCAATCCCTACAGCAAAAGTAGACAACTCTTATAGCAGCAAGATTCCTCATCAGTTGATCGGATTTCTGAAGTTTGTCTCGAGGATGTTTGATTCGTCCTCAAACATGCAGCCTCGAGCACAGAAAACGAAAACTAAAAACGCGCCAGGGATTTCTTCAGGTGTAAGGCGCTGATCATAGCTGGACATAGAACAACAGAAAATGAGAAGGCAAGAAAGAGAGTTCGAATCTCCATTGCATTGTGGTTGTCATGCCTGAGAGCCTTTCTCGAGACATTTGCAATGTTGAGAACAATCACACAGTCAGTGAGTCAGTTTGTCATGACTGAGAGCCTGTCTCGAGGCGTTTGCCATGTTGCAAACAATTCATCATCAATATGTCTGTCATGCCTGAGAGCCCGTTCGTCTAGTCCCCAAGTTTTGGCTGAGAAATCGAGGGATTTAAAATTATTCCACGATTTTTGGCTCACCCTTTGCCACCTTTTACACACTGTAAGATATAAAGCAGAAGATCAATACAAATAATGATAGTATTGTATTTCAACAATAAAATAAAATGATTTGAAATTGACTACATTACAATGTCAAAATCGTCCTTTATAGTTGAATTCTGAAAAAAGGTCCGAATCCTAGGAAAAAATGGTATTGCCAATTCAATTTTTTATGAGATTCTACATTTTTGAACCCAAAAAGAAATCCAAATTTAAGTTATTCTTTAACTTCCAATATTCATATTTAACTGCGAAATTCTTGAAAATTAAAAAAACCAAGAATCAAGTGAGCAAATTTAGACAAAACACTCTTACATGTCTTCATTAAAATTAAACAAAACCCTGAAGAAAAAATCTGCCCGCTGAGCAGGCACATTCTCATCGCGACTGTTGGCTCTCGCGCTTCGCGCTCGATAACGTATGTACCTCGCGCTGCGCGCTCGGTCTTTGTATTGCCCCCACATTTGTGCGCAGGCCTTTAAAAATTGAAGGTCATAGCATCAACAACTGTAATTTGGTGATTGTGAATTCTCTTTTGTTAAAGCTCCGTCGGTTTTAACGAAAACATTCTCATCACGTGTCTCGTGATTCGCACTTTTCTACATTTGTTTTCAACTTTATTATATCAAATGTATATTATATTTATTTCAGTACATCGGCCTGGGACTGCTTATTTAGATATTGCATAATAATGTACACATTTTATTTTTCATGATTACTTTAATATTTGTTTCTTATTTTGCATTAAATTTTATTCTCAGCTATATAAAGAGGAACTCAAAGGGAGGCTTGCGGAATTTCCCACAAGCTATGGTACCATTAATGAGTTGGAGCACGCCGCTGATTTTCTGCGAAGGGCTCTGACTACATCATATGAGAACAATTGCCCTACGAGCACAATTAAGTCTAGGAAGGGAGCAGAAAGGTGGAATACCCACCTAGAGAGACTCTGTAAAAATACATGAATGTTGTGCAATAAGGCAAATAGAACTAAATTGCCTTCGGACCGGGACATCTATGAGACGGCCCAGTCTGAATACAACAAAGATGTAAGAAAGTATAAGCGGGAAGATTGGAGTGACTTCTGCGAGGAATCGAAAAACACTCCGGAAACAGCGAAGCTGCACAGGATCCTGGCGAAAAATCCGGAACCTCGCCTCGGGCTCATAAGGCTCGTTAATGGTGAGTTTGCTGAAGACGAAGAAGCCACGCTGAATTACCTGATGGAGGTTCACTTCCCGGGTTTTCAACGAATCCAAACCGACCAAGAGGAGGAAGGCTGGGGCCCAGAGGTGGTGAGGGCCGACTGGAATTTCGCCTCTCAGGTCGCTGATTATAAGAAGGTGGAATAGGACGTGGGGTCCTTCTGTCCTTTTAAATCACCAGGGGTGGATGGCATTTATCCAGCGCTTTTACAAAAAGGCATGGATTTGGTCGTCCCTTCTCTGACGAAATTATTTAGGGCAAGTATAGCCCTTAAACACGTGCTATCGGCATGGAAGGATGGTAGAGTGGCCTTCATACCCAAACCTGGGAAGGCGGGTTACACTTCTGCAAAAGATTTCCGACCAATCAGTCTAACGTCTTTTATCCTGAAGACGTTGGAGAGGCTGGTCGAGAAACACGATTAGAAACAATTCAAATTTCTTTCTATCGTTCTGAATTGTTTTCAATTAATTATTTCTAGAAGGGTGACCAACCTTTTGTTGCTCTATACTTTACCTCCGACTCTACACACGATCTTACACAGTCCCTGACTGTCGAACCTTTCGTTACTCTAGCAACAATCGTTGAGTCTGAACCATTCAACTATCATTCTTAATATTTGCATATTAACCTTTGCTTTATAGGCTAACTTGAAAATGAATTCCTTCACTTTTCTTAAACTGAGTCACTGATTTCTATCAATGATTACCAGGTTTTCAAACTCGATTTCTCTCCGTGCGCGTTCTCCTGAATCTGCGCACAGAAAAAACTGGGGTTTCTCTCTTGCTGAAAAGGAACCAAAAATGATAAATGGTTTCTGAATGAACCCAAAGCATGGATTAAAACGGTTCCAATGGAGCCCTTTTTTCACTTCAGCCTTGGGTCACTACGGAGTAGTGATGCCGCCAAGCGATATTTTTCGATACTGAGACGATACCGATACGATACTCACCTTCCAGTCTCGGTCTTGTATCGCCCGGTTTCGTCTCGTAACGGAAAAATCTCGGAAAGTGTGGTCTCGTATCGGTCTCGAATCGGAATTCCGAGACAAAACGACCAGATGGGATTTTTCTCGTTCACAATAGGAAAGAGATTAGGGCTGGCCGAGTGGCCGGCTGCGAGGAGCTAGCCCTTTGGGTCCAGGCCTTTTAAGAAAAGAATCATATATTCTAAAATCTAAACTCTATATTTACAGTTTGCACTGCCGAAGAAATTTCAAAACACTCACTGAGATACCGATTTGTTTTATTCAAACAAACTCAAACTTCTGATCCCCCTCTGGATATAACTATATTACACTCCGAACACGCACCCATAGTTCTGCGGGAAAGACAAACCGTTGCATTTACGTATAAACAAAAGTGCAAAATCAAGAAACAATACAGATAGTCGGCAGTTCGCCCAGTACTGGCGGACGGTTGGCTCCACGATCGGGGCAGTACTATGCCGACAAAATGAATATAAAAAATGAAAAAATATGTTAAAAATGTGGTTTATGTGTTCTAAAAATAGTCTAAAACACCTAAAAAGTAAAAATTTACACGAAAGCTCAAGAAAATTTGCTATTAAAAAAATTATGGCAGTACGCGATAAAATTTTTAAGTACCGTCGATACGAATTTCAAATGCTCATTAAAAATTACATTTTATTTCATTATCAAAGTTCTAAAATGGTCTAAAACACATAAAAACAAAATATTACACGAAGAAAAATTGTAATAGATTTGAACTATTTATTTAAAAGCTATTTTATTTATATTCCCGTTGACATTACATTTATTTTAAGGTATATGATGTATAATACGACGCCTCCGTTCAATATGAGTCTATGTGCTAACAGCGCCCTGTATGAGACTATTCCCTGTTTTTATACACAGCGCATAGTCTCATACACGGCGATGCCAGCAGATAGACTCACATTGGATGGAGGCATCGAATAATAAAAAGATTAATGAGAAAAAAGAGTTTAAAAATTTTGGTTATAACTTTTTTGAGCTGTAGCTTCTGAGGGTGGTTTTTTCATTGACTTTCAATTCTGTAGGTAATATAATTTCAAAAAATGTAATATATGTATTCATTCTAAGCAGGACCATTAATATTTATAGAGAAAATACTCGCACTTTCCATTTCAAATAAACGCGCAAAAAATTGATGAAAGAACGCATGCGCAATACTGGAGAATGGTTTTAGTATCGCGAGGGTCTATCTAGATTCTATGAAGGCCTTATTAATAGGCCCTCGTTGTGTTGCCTACTTATGACCTCGCTAGCTGAGCGTGACGTTTCCAATTGCACCCTCGATAGATTGCCACTTTAGGGCCTCGATAGAAAATGGGAAATCTAGACAGGGCCTGTTAAGAACCAAGCTTCAATTTCTACCCGGCGATTTGAGATGTTGAATAATCTTTAAAAATATTTAGCTTCCTCGACAGTAGTTCAACTTTAACAGGTATCGCCAAAGAAGAACTGTTACAACGATGTAAGGATGTGCAATTAAAATTAACTGACAGTAAGACAAATGAGTCTGATGTAGATTCTAGAGAGTTGCAAGACGAAATATGTTTATTAAGAGACCTATTTGAAGAAAACTTGAACCCTCGGGAAATGTTGAATTTTGTGGTAAAAAATGATCTGCACCTGGCGTTTCCAAACTTTTATGTACTTCTACGAATCCTTTTAACACTGTCTGTATCCGTAGCCTCAGGTGAAAGGTCATTTTCAAAATTGAAGCTTATAAAAAATTACTTGCGGACAACTATGACTCAAAATCGCTTGTTAAACTTGGCAGTCATTTCAATTGAACCTGCAATTTCAGAAAACTTGGACATTGCGAACTGAATTAGAAAATTCGCGGAATTAAAAGCAAGACGTGTATCTTTCCTTCAAGATACTATCGCCATCTAAAAATGACACCAACTCCCAGTAGGACCGCGGTAAATCACACTCATGGCCACGTCTCACAACCGTGAGATTTTATTCCATCGTTAGATAAACTTTCGCCAAATAGCATGTAATCTTTAACAGCCGAAAATTTTAAATGCAACAAAATTTAACTTTAGTTTTTTCTGTGACACCTCCGCAAAGTAACACGCTTGCCACACTGGGGTGTTGGCCACCCAGCCATAAAAAATGTAATAAAAAATTACTCATTGGATATTTTTCTTTGAAAATTGGTATGGAACTTCTCAAAAGCTTGCTTTAAAAGATCATATATGTTTTATAGCCAAAAATTAAATTTAAGTTCACTAAGTTTACTGATATGTCACTAGAAGAAGAAAAATATTAGTTTACAGGATCTTTCAAAAAAGGTATTTATTCTGAGGAATGAAGCACGAAATATTACGGCAAAATTAGTTATGCTATTTTGCCAAAATATAATATTTTATTAATGAAAAAAAAAAGAAAATCTCGCATTATTTTTACTAAAAATGATTTAAAAAAAAACATTCTATAGAAAAACTAATAAATTTGTAGTATTATTTTAGATATCAACATCAAAACAGTCATTGCACATCGGTACGCGTGCAGTTAACATACTGCACGATGTCAGCATGCACAGCCTGATTTGCTTTTCCTGTCTTCTTTTCTTGTGCAGATTTCAGATCGATGTTTGGTTTCGAATACGAAACTCTTTGCTTATTTTCGGATATTAAACATTAACCCTTGCTTGCCATACCTCCGCGGAGTAACACGCTTGCCACACTGGGGTGTTTGACACCCCACGCAACTTTGAAGAGTTACCACAGACACGTAAACTAGTGCAGCGCTATGCCAATGCCCTGAATAGGTACTGGCAGTCTCGAATTATTGACAAATATTGATGTAAGTTGGGACATAGTGAGGGAATGATTTTTAGGGTTCTTTCTTTGATATATCTTTTTTGTTTATCATAGAAGAAATGATTTTGTTTTATAAATTTGTACATCTGGTACAGTAGCTTTATTAAAAAAAATTTTTTTTCATCATTGACTATCCTGGTTTATAGAAATCATTAAGGACATCAATTTCGACTTTTTTTGAGAATCAGTTTCTCCCAGCACACCGTAATATTTACTGTTAATCTGTGCGAACAGGTAATAGCAGACAGTTTACATCCCCCTAAGGATAATATTTACATAGCAGAATCAATCGAGGACTTGCAATGAACGCGAGGGACCATTCACTTTCGAATCAAGGGGGTTTAACTTTTGAAATCGGTATGAAATCAAATGCAACAAGCGTAACACTTTGTTAAATCATCCCGCTGTTTTCTCGGTTCACAACAATTTTTTACGGTCATTGAAATTGAAAGATTCGAACTCTTAAAGATAAAAATGTTTTCATTCAAGGTTGCTGTATTTTATTACTCTCCCTTTCACGGGTTTGAGGGCTCCGTTCCCTATACATCTTTTACAATTTCACTTAACCACTATGCCTTACGCTTATCTTAAACTATAATCGCTTCGCCTTCTTATTATTTACAAGTTCTTAAATATTAGCTTACTAACTATTATTATCTATAGCAAGTGCGCGAGACCTTCCAGGGCTTCCTTTTCCTCTCATCATTACTCTTCACTCATCCAATATTAACACTCATTCATGCCTTATCCCATTCTGAAACATATCATCCTGGACCACCTGCACTCCTTTTTCAATTTCCCTAGATATTCTGGGACCCCTTCCAACTTGACGAATCTATACACAATAGAAAATAATTGAAATCGATTAACAAATGGTACACCGATTAGGAACGATTGAAAACGATTGAAGTTTTGAAAACTGTGAATCGTTCTGAATCGTGTTCAATTGATTATTTCTAGAAGGGTATACTAACCAAAAAAATTCCTACAGCTTATGAGAAACGATCAGTGCCGAATGGAAATTTTTTGGTGGACCGATTTACATTCAATTTTCTTACTTGAACCACGGATATTTTTGTGACGTTTATCACTGAAATTTTATATAATAACTAGGGTGGAGGAGGGTATAATGGCAGGCTTTGAATTAAATGTCCTATAAATTATAATGTGATTTTGATGTGGTGCAGTTTTCAAGTTCAAGCTCACATATGATCAGCGAACACGTGTTATTACTCAAATGCTGGTTTATTTCAGTAATATGAAGATTATAGATTCAAAATTATACAATATAATAATTCTGGTTTTAAAGAAAATACCTTGAAATGAAAATTCTGAACTTAGAAGAAATAAGTTTCAATCATTCAAACATTTCTTATACTTGAACACTAAATAGTATTAAAATAGTATTAAGTATCTGATGCAGAAATGTTGTATCTTTTACCCTATCTTAAAAAAAATGCAAATTGTTTTACTATGAAATATTCTAAAAAAATAAAAAAAATGTATGGGTAAAAATTCCATCATTTATTAAAAATAGTAGCTGGAGGGGGCCTCACCCTTACCGTGAGTGGGCAATTTATTTTTATCGACGACGCTCATTGGCTGCCCCATTCTCGTATCGATGCGCCGCCGGTCGCTACTTTTTCAGCCGAAAAGCGCGGGTGATTTGAAATAAATAATAAATACTATCAAGAAAGAGTAATGGCTTTGACAGGTTACCTTGAAATACAATAGAGTTAATGTTTTGAACTTACTTTGAAAAAAGGATTTATACCATTACAGTGTGTACTGGGGAAGTGACGATCCCGCCCGTAAATAAAAAATTTCAAAATATTGAGGAATTTCATGACCCCGCAGTAGGTCATTAAGGTGTGTTTAAGATATTGGAAAGGATGAAAGAGCGATTCTATTGGAATTGCATGAAAGAGGATGTTCGAAATTACGTGAAAACGTGCGACTCTTGCCAGAAGAAAAAGTCAGTGCGGGTAAAAACTAAATTGCCAATGTATGTAAGAGGAAGTTACACTTATGTAAGAATACGTAATAATATATATAATAATAATAATATTTTTATAACATATGTAGTAATATATATGCGCATGAGTATACACCCTTAAGAGTCTTTGAAAAATTACCAATTGATTTAGTAGGCCATTTGCCTAAATCGGATATTGGAAACGGATATATGATGACTTAGCAAGATTGTCTTTCTTAATATTTAGGCGCTATCCCTTTAACTGATACTGACGCTCCTACAATAGCAGCATCATTTGCTGAACATTTTATTTGTCGATTTGGGTTTCCCAAATCGATTCAAACAGATCAGGGAACTCAATTTATGAGTGAAATAATGACTGGGTTCGCGAAATTATTTAAAATAAAACAATATAAATAATCAGCTTACCATCAACAATCCTTAAGAGCGTTAGAGCGAAGTCATCGTACCTTTGTAAAATATCTTGGGCATTATTGCGAGGAATCAAACTGGGACCAGTGGTTGCCTTATGCAGTGTTCTCATTCAACACATCAGTCAATGAATCCAGACATCTATTTGGCGAGTATTTTATTGAAAATTTGTCTTTTTTGGGAGGAAATTAATCTTATCGGTTTTAAAATTTATTCTGCTCTTGTTGTTGAAAATGCAAATATGTCTTTGAAAATTCATGTATTTTGAGGAAAATTCGTGTTTTTGATACAAAATTAATCTTCTGTGTTGAAAATTCATCTTTTTGGTTGAAAATTCTTCTATTTGGCGAGTATTTTATTGAAAATTTGTCTTTTTTTGGGAGGAAATTAATCTTATCGGTTTTAAAATTTATTCTGCTCTTGTTGTTGAAAATGCAACTGCGTGTTTGAAAATTCATGTATTTTGATGAAAATTCGTCTTTTTTGATAAATAATTAATCTTCTGTATTCAGAATTCATCTTTTTGTTTGAAAATTCATCTATTTGGCGAGTATTTTTTTGGAAATTGTCTTTTTTGGGAGGAAATTAATCTTATCGGTTTTAAAATTTATTCTGCTCTTGTAGTTGAAAATGCAACTATGTCTTTGAAAATTCATGTATTTTGATGAAAATTCGTCTTTTTTGATAAATAAATAATCTTCTGTATTCAAAATTCATCTTTTTGTTTGAAAATTCATCTATTTGGCGAGTATTTCATTGGAAATTGTCTTTTTTGGGAGGAAATTAATCTTATCGGTTTTAAAATTTATTTTGCTCTTGTTGCTGAAAATGCAACTATTTGTTTGAAAATTCATGTATTTTGATGAAAATTCGTCTTTCTTGATACAAAATTAATCTTCTGTGTTTAAAATTCATCTCTTTGGTTGAAAATTCATCTATGTGGCGAGTATTTTATTGAAAATTTGTCTTTTTTGGGAGGAAATTAATCTTAAGCGTGGCTGCCAAGGCTGCAGTATTGAAACATTGGACAATCACTATACCATCTGAGCCACGATGACTCCCTAGAATTGCATATTGTTCAATTTTCAAAATTTATATTATAAATGTATGTCATTTTCACCGTTTGTTTTAAATCTTTTAATGTTTAAGATTTACTATTGAAAATTCTTCAATTTTGAATATTTTCAATTGAAGACTCTTCAATATTTAATGTGTATAATATAAATGTATTCAATTTTGAATTCTTTTTTGGAATAGTTCAAGAAATTTTAATATTTTTTACATATTGATTAACCGACGACATTAGCTGCGAGATGAATCTCGTCTTGGGAAGAGTCCAGATGTCAAGCCATTTCTAGCGCGAATAGTAGTCGGATGGGTGACCATCTGCGACGTATGACCGGGTTGTGTATTCGTTGCGTTTTAGCTAATGTTGAGCGAGAGATTTAATAAGAGCCGAAGATGATTGTGTGCATTCGGTGTGTAGGGTCGGCATGTCTGCCTTCAAAATCGACTGTCGAAAAGCCGGCTGAACTCGGAAGGTAGTTTTCTGCAGTTTTCCTCTCCCCTGGCCGAACGTCCAGTCAAATGAGAATACTTCTAATAAAGTCGGATACATCCGCGGGTTATCACTGGTTGTGATTAAATTCATTAAATGATTCTAAGCCCACCTTAGTAAAAGAAAAATTTCCACAGGCCCGTAGTTAGTGAAGTGCAGTCTTCTGGCGGTATACGTACACGGAAAGAAATTTAGGACAGCTGTTGCGCTTGATGTAGCAGGGCAACACAACCACGATTTTAACGCGACAGCAGCGCCATTTTGCGTGAAGCGGCGGCCTTAAAATACTGAAATTGCTTCAAATTTTTGTGAGACAGATTTTCTGTCACTAATTCTATGTAAAAAATAACATTACATCATTCTCATTGTCTATTCTTGTAATGTCTGTTTTATACAAATAATTACTAATGGAGAATTTGATTATTTCCCATGACTTTTTCAAACAATGTTGCATTTTTTAAGCAAATATAAATGATTTAAACAATTATTTATTCCCAAAAAATATAAAAAGTAATCGCATTTTCTGATTGAAATGTAATAGTTTGTCATTGTTTGGAGTAGTAATTTTGTTTACAAACATTATGTAATTATTGAAACAATTACTTATTGCTTATTCTCAAAATTTCTAAAAATTGACCCAGAGATGTCCAGTTTTTTCTCAAATTGGTATCCTATGATACTTTTTGCTGAATAATTATATAATTTTGATACACATCTTTTAATGTTTAGTAAATTTCTATTTGTTTAAACAATTTTGATTTGCTTAAGCAGTTGTTTTCGATAACTTTACAAAAAATGAATAAATACATACTTTTCTGCCTGTATAGTGTACAGAAAGAATATATTAACCATTTTTGTAATTGTCTAAAAAAATATGACTTATTTAAAAATTATTTTTCCAACAATATTGTTTTAATCGTATTTTCTGAATTAAACATAATATTGAATGATTTCAAGCAGTAGTAAATTCTGTTAAAAACTTTGGACTCCTCCGAATCATTTAAGATAACTCAGATTCAGATTTTTTATCATGGCAGGTGGATATAAATTGCAGCATGTATTTGTATTTTGGTCTTAGGTGACCGATTTATTGATCTGGTAAAATGGATCACTAAATGACTTTTTTTAATACATGAAAATAATAATTCCAGTTCAGGGGTTCTGAATTAAAATATGGAGAAAAGTTTCTAAGGAATTATTTATTCTAAACTTCTTCGAAAAAAAAGGAGTTTAAAGTGTCTTCCTCCAAAGGATCACAAAACTTTGTACTTTTTCAAAAAAGGCCTTTTTTAGTGATAATTCTAGCTCAGGTTTTCTGAATCAAAATATGGGAAAGGTTTATAAGGAATTATCTATTCTTAACCTATCCTTAAAAAAGGAGTTTAAAGTGCCTTTCTCTTAAGGATCAAAAATAGTTTTAACTTTGTTTAAAAAAGCCTTTTTTGTGTAATAATTCCAGTTCAGGGGTTCTGAATTAAAATATTGAGAACAGTTTCCAAGGAATTATTTATTCTAAACTTCTTCAAAAAAAGAAGTTTAAAGTGCCTTTCTATTAAGGATCAAAAATAGTTTTGACCTTTTTTTTGAAAAACGCCTTTTGTTGTGTAATAATTCCAGTTCAGGGGTTCTGAATTAAAATATTGAGAACAGTTTCTAAGGAATTATTTATTCTAAACTTCTTCAAAAAAGGAGTTTAAAGTGCCTTCCTCCTAAGAATCAAAAAATTTTTTTACTTTTTCAAAAAAAAGGCCTTTTTTAGTAATAATTCTAGCTCAGGTTTTCCGAATCAAAATATGGGGAAAGCTTTCTAAGGAATTATCGATTCTTAACCTATCCTTAAAAAAGAAGTTTAAAGTGCCTTTCTCTTAAGGATCAAAAATAGTTTTAACTTTTTTTAAAAAAGCCTTTTGTTGTGTAATAATTCCAGTTCAGGGGTTCTGAATTAAAATATGGAGAAAAGTTTCTAAGGAATTATTTATTCTAAACTTCTTCGATTACCGTGACGTTTTTAGCCGGATCCCGGCCAGAATCCCCGGCCAGCGCCCGGTTTAAACTGGGACTATCCGGCCAGCTCCCGTTCGGATCCCTGTTACCATTTCTACACGGGCTCTATAACTTGTGATTTCAAAAATTTACATATAATACATTTTTTTTAAATAAATACTGCAGGAAAAAATCGAAAAGATCCAGGTGTCGAAATTATAATTACAGCAAATTTTTTGTACTTCTAGGGATGACTGAAATATCCCTAACATGAAATTTCCGACTCTGTAGAACTCCCGAATAATGAAATTCCAAAAATAATAAAATTCCCGAACAGTACATAATATTCCCAAATTTGAAAATTCCTGACATAAAATTGCGGAATTGTAAAATATCCTAACTAGAATATTCCATAATTATACTATTCCAGAATTTAAATGATTAAAAAAGTGTTTTCTAACAAATATTATCTATTAAAAATACGATCATAAAATGTATTTATCAAAGAAATTATGGTTTAAAATTTAGTTTTTTAAAATAATTGTTTGAATTCGATTTTCGAGAAAATGATTAGTATAATTTTCAAAAAATCTATACATTCTTGAATGCACTCAAATTTCGGTTCAGTTCAGGAATAAAAATTAAACTTCAAAGTACAAAAAAAAAATTGAAACAATCATATCTATCATTCATAGAAAAACATGAATGTATTAGAAATTATAATATTTAACAAATATGAACATAATTATCTGGATTTGGCCGGGATCCGGCTAAAAACGTCACGATAATCTGGTCGGATCCCGGCTTTCATACCGGCCGGGATCCGGTCGGGTAACCCGGCCACAGACCGGTTAAAAAATTTTTATATTTTGAATTTTCCCGCCCTAATGTTTGAAACTTTGAAACGTTTCCAAAGTTTCATGAAACTTTACAACCCTAACTCTTAATATACTCAACCTCGCCATGTTGTTTAAGTTAAAATTTGTTGTTTATAAATAGTTGTAATGTAAAAATGTATTTTTCAATGCTCGTAATCAATTAATTAGTAATTATTATTTTTTCATTTTACTTGCTCAAGTTTTTTCATCGTAGATGTTTTTGGTAGAATTTCACTACTTTTTTGGGCAAAATATTACAATTAAATACTTGTAAAAATAATATTTACAAAGGATTTCAATTTTCAAATAAAATTATTACTTGAGATGGAATTTTGATTCGAGAGTTAAGAGTTAGATCTGGAAAAGGAGGCTATTCGTACCGAAATTTGGATATAGGTAATACGTACAGCCAGAATTTTTTGGTACGATATACACTGATATTATATAAATTCTTGCAGTTACAATTTGCGATGTTAACCAGACCAATAGATTTGGCTGCACCCGTGTACAAATATGAAAAATTCCACCTTCTCACGATAAAAAAGCTGCCCGCTTCGCGGGCACATTCTCAGCAAACGCTGCGCGCGCGGCTCGCAAGTGTGAGCGCGCGACTGTTGGTTCTCGCGCTCGATACTGTATTTACCTCACGATACGCGTTAGGTCTTTGTATTCCCCACATTTGTGCACAGACCTTTTAAAATTAAAGGTCAAATCATCGACAACTGTAATCTAGTGATTGTGAATTCTCTTTTGTTAAAGGTCCTTCGGCTTTAACGAATACATTCTCATCACGTACCTCGTGCTTCGCACTCGATTTTGTCCAAAATGCGAAATTTTTTCTGAGCAAATTTGTAGATATAATTTAGGCGGAATATTTTGCCAAATAAAATATTATTGTAGCTTGTGTTCTTTTTACAAAAAGTTTATTTTTAATTCTTCAATATATATTCAAAACAAGAGTTTATAATAAATTTATAAATATTTTTTGTTTGAACAACTTTTCTCTATTTAGTTTTTTCGTCTCTTCTGTCGTTTTTTTCAAAAATTAAATTTTTTTTCCTTATCTCATTTTTGACGAATAAAAAGAAATTTGCTTTTTCTATTTAAAAATTATCAATAAGACATTTGCGGATCTTTCCTGGGTGAGCAAAGTTTGTCTATTAAGTTTTTTTCGTACCCTGTATCGTTCGAGAAAAATTTAATTTTTTATTTTAGATGTTCTTTATCACAATTAAAACAAATATTACGCTTTCTATCAAAAAGTTATTGATGACAAATTGGGATTAGTTTTCACTTTTTTTGGGAAAAGCAACTTTTGCCTATTCATTTTTTTCATAGCTTGTGTCATTTTTCTGAAAAATAAACGTTTTTTTTTGTAATGTGGTTTTTTATAAACACAACGAAAACCACGCATCCCGTGAAAAAAATTATTTCAAGAAAATTTGTATCTCTTGTTAGAATGAACAACTTTTTTTTCATTATTTTTTTCGCAGCTTATGTCTTTTGAACAAAAATTTTATTTTTTTCATCTTCAATTTTGTTGTTTACGAATAGAACAAACACTATGTATCCTATTAAAGTTGATAAGTGAAAAATTGGTAGATCTTTGTCGTCTGCACAATTTTTGTTAATTCATTTTTTTCGTATCTTGTATATTTTGAACACAAAATGGAATTTTTTATATTTCATTCTGCGGTGGTTGTTAACCTTTAGTTTTTAATTATATATATGTGTGTGTGTGTGTATATATATATATTATTAAATTTTGAATATATTTTATCTTTTTTTTTATTAATCATTGTGTGTACTTCACTTGTCATCCAAGTAACCCGGGTAATCCAAAGTACTTCAGATTCATCATGGCTAATCCACCTCCGCTGGTCCGCATTTGTAAGAGTTGTTTCCCCCTCGTCACAGTGCGAATCAAGTTCAATACGTACCAACATTTCAATCCTTTTCAATCCACGTGTGTTATCCGAACGAATCCGCGTTTGGATACACCCGGATTGATTCGGATAACAAACACTGATTGAAAAGGATTGAAATGCTGGTTCGTATCAAACTTATTTTGGTTACGGATTGAGAAAAATTGAAAATTGAATCACATTGTTTCGGATTGGATCGCATACAAATTTGGGAATGATTCAGATTGATTCGAAATGAATTGATCCTATATGAGACTTTGTTCAGGGAGACGCTTTCAACTTTTGAAGGCTTCAAATTGAGAAGTTATCTCAAATTTGATGTTAGAAATTTTTCAAATATATTTTTGAATATATTTGGATTATTTCAATAAAAGTTTTGTTAAATCAACAAAAATTTAGTTGAAACAAGAAAAACTCGATTTTGTTTAAAAACCTACATTTTTGTTAATATAACTAAAATTATGTTAATTCTACATATATTAAACAAATTGTTTTATTATTCCAACATTGAAAAAAAAATTTACTTGATTCAAGGAAATGAGTTTGTTTGGTTTTTTTTTCTTTGCACCAAGGAATTGTTTACTTCAGTTAAGTTAATATTGTTTAGATGCAAAAGATTCGCCGATGATAAGGTTGTTATGGCAGAGTCAATCGAGAACTTGAAAAGAATGTTGAACAAACTGAATACAAGCATGAAGAACTTGGGCTTCAACATTAACGTGAATGAACCTAAAAGTATGGCATTGAAAGGAAAAGGTGAGAAAACAATGTGCAACATTGTCCTAACTGATGAGATAATAGAACAAGCTGATAAGTACATATATCTTGGCAGCCTATTCACTAGTGACGGCAAGATATATGGGAGTTGGATAGGCTTATAAACGAGGGTAAGAATGTTATCGGTAGAACAGCGCTCTTTATCAGAAGTGAAAATACATCAAATAAAGCTAAAAGTGCAATACATAGTTTTATATTTATACCGATTGTATTTTATGGTAGTGAAACGTGGACTTATCAAGAAAACGATCAGAGTAAAATTAACGCGATTAACATGAAATTCCTGCGCAATATATGCGGCAAAACACTGATGGACAAAGTAAGTAACAAGATAATCCTTAAGGAATATGGTGTGGAGGCGACACTAGTTGACATATGTGAAAGAAATTTGCTAAGATGGTTTGAGCATGTTTAGAGAATGAAAAGCTGAACGACTAAGGAAACAAGTGTATAAAGGTAAATTAAATGGCAGTGTACCCAGAGACAGACCACGAAGAGAATGGTTAGAATGTGTTGATGAGATTCTAATTCGAAGAGATATAAGAAGCCATAGAAACACAAGAGCTTGCATGAAAAAATGAATGGACGAGAAGGAAGCTAGAGAGGTATGTCAAGACAGAAAAGTGTGGCGACAAATAGTTTATAAAAAGAGTGTCAGTAGAGTGAATGGCGCCTGACACAAAAGACTTTGGATACCATCTCATCCACCATCAGCACCACGTCGTTCAATAAGTAATTTAAAAACTAAAATACAATCTAAAACAAATATTAGAGAATTTTGCCAAAATATCTAGTTTTGTCTCCACATGGAGTGCTTAATGGGCAGATCTAGGGATCTTTAATGAAATTGTGTTTACTTAAAGTAAAGTGCATGGATGGCACATACTAATGTTAGCTGCAATTGCCCAGATTCTTTGTATACACAGTCTTCCAAGCTATCCCAAATCGGGACATCAGAAATCTTCAAGCTGTCTCGGAAATACGTAGCGCACTCCCTTGTAAAAAATCACTAATTTCAAGGTCATAATAATTACATTGGAGTTCCGCTTTAATGGGTCCCGATATACCGGATAGGGTGATCCAAGAGGGCGAGAGAGAGGTGCTTGCAAGGTCAGTGGAGTTGCGCAGTTCACGGTTCGGCACTATAAGAAGCCGCAAGCAAGAAGTAGAAGACGGACGATTTGTGGAGTCCCGATTCACCGTGAAGGCCATTAGGGGACCCTCAAAACGCTTGTTAAAGCGGGACTTAAGTGTATCTCTGATATACCTTTTTCAAAACTAAATATTTATTTTTCTCAGTTCACTTTTCCAGAGTTTCTTTAATTATTGTAATCCGATGACTTCTTTTCTCACTGACACAAAATTTAAGAGAAAATTTAATGTAATACTTTGCCTTTTTTGCAGCAGCTTAATTTCTAGTTATTTTGAAAATACTGCAAGACCGCGAGTTTCCAAAGTCTCATTTACGGAAAAAAAGGATCACAGTTTTCGCAATATAACTAAAAAGAATGAAGCCGACAATCTATTGCAGATATAACACGATGTCATAATAATGTTGCATGCAAGCACGAAATGTGCATTTTTGTTTGTAATACGTTTTCAATGTATTATGAACTTTATTTGTATGCAATATTTTTGCATATTATCAATTTTTTAATTCGACTTAATTCATATTTTCGACTGAAATTAAAAAGTGTAAGAATATGTTTCCGAATTATATATTCTTTTGTAACAGATTTGGTATTTTCCGAAAATTTCCGCTTTGTAACACCATACTATACAAGAACTATTTGTTACCATTTTCTTCCCAAAATATCACCAATTTTATTTTAAAACAATTAGAATACTCAAATCCGATAGTTAGGTAAAATGGTATTTTGGAAAAGAATCACTCATTATGGTGAAACCATACCTCCTCTTGCCGGCAAGAGAAGTTGTTATGGTTTAGTAAAGCACGTATCACTGAAAATTCTAACTGTTGTTTTGTTTTGTCGTGACGATACATTATATGAATGTAAGCCTATATGAATAAAATGAAAATGTACGAATATATTTTTTATTTAAGAGACGAGGCGAGCGATCCACACGTGTTAAAAGAGCTGAACTCTCCGGATTTCCCCTCGCTGCCGAGGCCTGAGGTAGAATATGATATGGTTCGAGAATTACCAAATAAGTCACGCTCTTTCGAAATTTTTGTATATATATTTTTGTATTCTTATTTGAAAAGATAAAAAAATTTTTTTCTTCTTTTAATTTTTCATGTGGGGGGGGGGGGATTGTACAGTATCCGCTTTTCGCAATCGGACCATCTGCACGGAGAAATCCAAACACCATTGATTCTTGCATTTGGCACGACTCATTGGTGTTTGTCGTGAAAAAAGCGTCTTAACACCAATGCACTTCAGTGGCATAACTAGAAACGAGTAGGCCCCATCCGCAAAATTTTTTAGGAGGTACGTTTGAAATTAAAAAAGAAGACCGATTTATAACTTTCTTATCAGTGAGACAACAGTATAGTCTAGTATACTATTTTTGCTTCCCAATCTAGGAGACATCCCTCCCCCCGGCGACAAAGCGGGGTTTTTCTTTACAGTAGTTATGCCACTGACATTTTTACAAAGTGAAATTGTCGGAAATTATTTTATAATGGTTTCTCTTTTATCATAATATTTATTCAGATAATTATTATGAATAAATATAGCGAATAACGTTTACTTTATACTTCAATACTTTTTTTTTGTTTGGTACAAAATTTTAGGAATTTAAAAATGTTTTGAAGAATCATATAAAAAGAAAATTTACATTGCTTCTACGATGGAATTTTCTGCTTATGACATTTTTAATTTCATGTAACACTGAAAGTGCGATTTTTTTAGATTTTTCACAAAAATCTAGGATTTTTTGTTCTAATTCACACTATTAAACGTTTGCCTCATCTTCAAATAATGATTTCGATTTTGCAATTGATATATTATTACGTTGTTTAAACTATTTTTAATGTCGAGTATTCTGTTCCGGCAAAATATGCGGGAATTTATTTTTCTCTTCCCGCATATTTTATCGTGTACTAAATTTAATTCCAAAGAATTCAATATGGATTCCAAACAATTCTAGATTAATTGCAACGAGTTAAAAAATCGATGTTTGGAAAAATATGTCACGAGTTGGAAAGGGGTAGGAGTTTGGCCAGACAAACATTATTTCTGTAACCAGTCACAGGGGGGTCTTAACCCCCCCCCCCCCCCCCCCCCCCGCTCGCGCTGCTGTTGCCATTAGCACGAGCGGCTCATGTGAATTATCGAGCGGTCAGTGCGTTGACAACTGTGGCTCGTGTCATTCCAAAAATTTTTATTTCGACACTAACCGCTCGTGCCAAAAGCAGGGGCAGCTCTTGCTGCGGTCGCTCCGTGTGCACTCTTTATGTTTTCAAAATGTTAATTCCTCTTTTTCTAAAATAATTTTTTTTTAATTTTACAAAAAAGAAGAGTGTAGAGACGTCTGTTTTCATGTTCTCTTCCTATCTCTTGAGTCTGAGGATAAATATTTATTACTGTGGAGAAAAGCTTTTCGAGAATTTAAAATGATTCATACGGTAAGTATCACATTTCCTTAACTTCTCATTTTCACATTTCTTCGAAATGTTGATCTATACTTTGACCCCGTAAAACAGTGGTTTCTCAGTAAAACTAACCTATAAAGAATGGTAAACTTAACCCTTAACGGTCACCTGGGGTGTCGCACACCCCACGGGCTTTCCGATTTTTTCCGATTGTCTACGTTTATTTTTTCCTATTTTGTGTTGTTTTAACATCACTCATAACTTTTTTCAGCTAAAAATATTTGAAGGTGTATTTGTAGGTGTTACCGTTAAGGGTTAAAGAAATTATTACTATTTTGGTGGGTATTTAAGTTACTCATGTCTCCCTCAAATATTTAATATAATTGTTAATTACATTTTATTAATTTGTGTATTGTTGCAGAAAAGGTTTTTAGCTTTTTAAGTCAAGATGAAGTGGAGAAAATGAAGCAAGAAGAAGGTAAAAATCAATTAATACGCTCTTTACTTTCTGAACTTTTATATATATATATATATATATATATATATAAAAGAGGGGAATAGGGAAAAGACTGTGAATCTTTATTGTTCATTTTCAAGTTATTCATTTGGCACTTTACATTAGATCAAAATTATTGAAGTTTGGAAATCGTGATGCACAATTAAAAAAATAATCATGTTAAACGATTAGTTTCAAGATCTTAATTTAAGAATTCTTCAATTTTTAAACGAAGCTTGGAATTGTTTAATTTTTAATTCATCTTCAAGTTTAAATTTATTAATTTTGAAAGTTTCCGATTAGAAAACATATAATTTCAAACTGTTTATTGTAATTAAACTTTAATGTTATACAATATTTTTCGCAATATTTAAATTCCTGCAATTTTAAACGGTGAAAATGACAGTGATTTTTTGTTGTTGACAGAATTCACATTTTTTATAGCAAAAAAATCTATCAAATCACTTCAAATCTAACTTGATGCCACATGATATGATACGTAGTAATAATTATATTTATCATCTGTAACATGTATATAATTTCAACTTAAAATTATAGTTCTGAATGCGCAATTCTACAGCAGTTTAATCTCTGCCAGGCATTGAAACTACAGTCTTTTTTTGCTTCAAAACCTTAAATTAGAAAATATTTTGTGTGAAATTTCTGACTTTTTGAGAGGTTTGGAATTTAAAATCTCACAATATTGCAGTTTCAAATTCAAACATTAACAATTTCACGGCAATTTCACAATTAAATCTTTCAAAATTTCTTATCAAAGCCTTGATAGTCAGTTGTAAATTTGATAATTTTATGTGTAAATATAATGTAATTTCAAATTGACAATTTAAAAATGGTACAATTTCTGGGTACGGACATGACCTTGATATTTACCGGATATGACAGTGATCCCAGGTATTTATAATTTGGCTTGCAGATGACAACGCTCTGCAAGATCGAATTCTGAAAAGATTATTGAAAGTTTATGTCCATTCTTATCAATTTTTTAAATTTGAAACGCATACATAAGTCCTACCTTTATAAAAATGATGCACCTGACTCCCTATTGTCCATTCACAACATGCAAAGCTTGTTGGCAAAGCTACAATTAGAATAAGGAAAGAATTAATTGCTTATCAATATTATTCAATATACTTAAATTACATTCAATTCAAAAGATGGTTCAAATATACCTCAAAGCAATCCCAGAACTCCAACATGACAGAAACATCCACTTTCTGAAGTTGCTCTTTTTTTGTCATTTCTTTATTAGGGCGCAGTCCCATGGATACATATTAGCAGAGTAGCTGTTTTTCAGAGCAGATTTTTCAACCAATCAGATGATAGCAGGGCATTTGCTGAAAAGTGTTCCGAATGTGATAAGTTCGAGCCGCGCAGTGACTAGGGAATTATAGTTTAGCGCCTGCGCTCGTGATGTTTCCGAATATTTGAAAAGTGCTTGAGAAGTGAAAATGGAAATTGGTGGTTATAATATTTTTCAAAAGAAGTAACAACGAGGGGGGTCAATCTGTCGTAAGTACTGATATAATACAATCAAAGATTACTATGCTGTCGATAATTTGTGCAAAGAAATAAATGTGTGGTATTATAAACATATTTTA
This sequence comes from Andricus grossulariae, assembly GCA_011634705.1. Lineage (NCBI taxonomy): Eukaryota > Metazoa > Arthropoda > Insecta > Hymenoptera > Cynipidae > Andricus > Andricus grossulariae. Next base: position 246,136,051 of record JAABKJ010075445.1, read on the forward strand.
AAGCTGTAATGGGTAAGGTGACCAACAAAAAGAAACTTGCAGCTTTCGCAAAATTATATAGAAATAAAATAATTTCGTGAATGGTTCAAAATAAATATATAAGTCCTGAATTTATTGACGCAATATTTTCCAGAAAAAAGAGAGGTGTGAGGGGTAAGGGTCCCGCTGGAAGGGGAAGGTAACCCAGGTAGCTTGCGCTCGTTTGGTCATCGCCCATCTGAGGGAGGTTCCCCCACTACACGGCTTCCCCTCACTCAACCGAGCTGCTTTCGTCGATCTTTGTCAGCGAAAGTCCTTTGTACATAATGAGCACTAAAATGTCGAGTATAACATTTTTTTAATTTAGCACTTGGTAATTTACAGATAAATGATAAGAAATCTGTGAGTTATAACGATTTCAACGATATGTTAGTTGACTTAAAAAGTTAAAAATCAAAGAACGTTCAAATGTATAGGAAATTTTATGGAAATTTTTTAGTATATTTCACTCAAATCTACTGTAGTAGCTTTAATTCATAGGTACAATATTTTAAATAATTTGGGAAACTTCCGAATCTAAAATTTGGCCAGATTTCAAAACTTATTAACTATCATCATGAATATGGTTTAGTTCTCAAACAATCGCAAATACAGGGTGCACAGTCTTCCCCTTTTCTCTTTAAATATACGATATTTAAAAATACAATATTTGAATTACGCGGAAAATAAATTTTTGGAATTGCAAATTGAACTATTTTATTTGTGGTTGAAAATGGATCTTTTTTAGTTAAAAATTCAACTCTGTGGTTAAAAATTCATTTATTTGGTTTAAAATCGTCTTTTTTTGGTAGAAAATTAATTTTTTAATTGAAATTTCATCTATTCCAGTTAAAGATTCATCACTTTAGTTCAAAATTAGTATTTTTTTGGTTTAAAATTCAACGATTCCAGTTGAAGATTCATCATTTTAGTTGAAAATTCATCAGTTTTGTGGAAAATTTATTTTTTCCAAACTTTTTTGCAAGAAATTAGTTGACTTTGAATCATATAAACAATTTAAAAATCCGCTATTAAACCAATTTTTCAATACAGTGAATTTATTATTTGATATCAGAAAAATTTGTCTAATCAATTTTAATGTTAAATAATTTGTTACATTCTCATTTCAATGATATTTTTTATGTGGAAATTGGCTTTCGCAGATTTCATCAAATCTCGACGTCTTCAGACTCAACGATGAAGAAAAAATGTATTTTATGCTATCGTGTCTGTCTGTCGTTGTAGTCGTCGTTGTAGTCGTCATTGTCTGTAAACATAATAAATTTCGGAGGAATTATCCAAATGGATTGCCCTTTTAAATACTCGTTGAACGCCTGAAAAGAAAGAAGTTCGTTAAATAACTATTTTTGACCAACGGCTCCTATTTTATTTCTAAAAAATACTTTTTGAAAAACCAACAATTCAATTTTCCAGCAAAACTATATGAGATAAGAGAAGAATGTCAAGAGCAAAATTTTTTATCTATAAAATTGCTATAAATTTGTTAGAAACTATTTTTTTGATGAGACCCATAGTTTTTGTCCTAATCATGAAAAATGCCATTAAAATGAAAAATTCCACTTTCTGACAAAACTATACAAGATATGCAAAAAAAAAATGTCAGGAAAGAATAAAATGTTCAATCACAAGATTTTTACAAAAAAAAAGTTGTAAAAACTTCTTATAGACCATTTTTTTATGAGATGGATAGCTTTCATTGTAATCGTCAAAGTATCCCATTAAAAATAGAAAAATAAACTTCATGGCAAAACGACGCAAGATACAATAAATTGTCAAACGATATAATTTTCCACCTAGCACCAAGTATAAGTTAAGCAGACAAAAATAAGATGAAATATTCTTACCAAAGCAGCTAAGGAAGTTCTTTTTAACCTGAATACACTAAGAAATTTATTATAAAACTTAAAGCCGACTTCCCAGTAGGCACGAAATTTACAAACGTAATTGGAACGCCCTAAAAACGTTTCTTGGACGTACAAGACAAAAGGCGTTATTTGAACGTTTCAAAAACCGTCCTAAGTCAGACCAAATAATGTTCTGTAAAATGTTCTCTGGAACATTGTATTTTCAAGGAACGTCATTTGGAATGGCTTAGGACGTTTCTAGAACGTTCTAATATCGTTTCTGGACATTTGTGCCCACTGGGTTGGTCCCCAGCGAGGTCCCCAGCCTGTTGGGAAAATGGCAGAAACTTGAGGAATGATGCGACTCGTTGCAACTATGACACGTGCTGGCGGCAAAAAGAAGCTGATACACCGACATATATACTTGTCAGAGGCATATAGTTATGTAAACGGTTTTGAGAATTGTTTCGTCACATTTGCTGGTAAATTTAAATTGAGGATTATATTTACAATAAATTTTTACATAGTTGCACCTTGCTAAATCTGTCACGTTGCAAATAAGTAATATTTAGAACATTAGACTAATATTGACCATAACTATAAATAAATAAAGTTTCAAGTTTTTACAAAAAGAGCATAAAAGAATATCTCAATTATGCATGTACGTTCAAACATTAAAATAACAATATAAATATCAAACACAAAGTTCATGCGTCATCAAAATTAAAATCGTATTCAACAAAAATCCAAGAAATTGAATAATTATATAATGGTACATTATGCAACAAGGGGCAAAAGTAGAAGATTTTTCCCGAGTTTGAAGGTTTTGAATTTTCAAAGCTTCTGTCCTTTTTCAAAATTGTACCTGTCTAAAATATTTTAAATTGGAACTTTTTAAATTCAAAATCAATTATGGTCTAGCCGGGGTTCTCCTACGCAATTTTTAAGGAATAATTTCTAGTAGACCAGAATGAGCGCGCGCTAACTTTTGTATTCCATTTTCTCATTTACTCAATTTTTGAATAACTATTTATTCGTTCAAATTTCTTGACCAATAAAATTCTTGCTGAAATTATAATCTCAAATAATGTATTCAGTGAATCCATGTCACGTACAATTTACTATTGCTATTGATAATAGTAAAAGGCGAGATATTATCAGTTCTCTCAATTTGGCTCCCCAAACGCACTGCGTATGCGTCGCACGAGCAGCCTCATTGGATGTTGATCACGCGCCTATTTGAAACGATTAAATATGAAAATCAATTTTTCACAACATATAATAATCATAAAGACAAAAAATTATGAATGATTTAAAATTTACATTGTTGAAAAAAGGTATTCCTTCCTTTGAATTTAAAATCAATAATTTATTTATAAAGAGTACAATCAAATCATTATTTCATCTTACACTCTAAAATATTGTTTTGTGATTTGAAAATTAATTTTTATTATTTCCACAATGATGGTTTTTTATAAAAAATTGATTTACACATGTAATAGTTTCAAAAAAGCGCGCCATTTACAGCCAATGAGACTGCCGATGAAACGCATGCGCAGTGCAGTTTGGATATCATGTGAAGATTTCGTTGTTCCGTGACCGACGCGATGGCTGAAGGTAGCCCGTAGAGCTTCTCTCCAATCGTAGTGCTTTTTTGAAAATTAATGACACTCGCCCTCTCTTTCGCTCTCTCTTCGAGAAAAAAGGGCATTACCTGAGTCTTGAGCATTTGTCAAAAGAGACTATAAACCTCGAACGTGCTCGTGCAGCACCCTCGCCGGTTTCAGGCCGGCGCATCTGATTGACATGTCATGAAGTCATCAAACGTCCTTCTAGAGAAATTGAATGTAAAAGAGTGATAATTAAAATTGATAAAGTGAAAATAGACTCCAGAGAATACGAGCTCTTTATAAAGGAAGGAAATCTTCTATCCTCGTATAGATCTTAAACTATTTGAAGAAAACCTTGAAAACCCTATACAAATTATTATTTTTATGTGTTTAAATATTCTGTATAATAGCGATTTATTGATTTTAGTCCGAATTCAGGTGTGATTCGAAAAAGTAAAAGTAGATATGCATCTAGACTGCCCGATGTGCAGGTTCTTTAGATTTTAGTGTATATAGTATATAAACCAAAGTTCTCCTCTAAGAGAAATCAGAAAAGAAATCATATCAACAAATTCCTCTTATAGGAAGATACGATAATACGCGTAATTATTCTGCATAGAAATTACATATGAGATTAGCTAGAATTTAAGGGTTCATTCTTTTTTTCCCGAGAAACCCTTTTTATTGATTCCTTATCTTAATTATCAATGGCAATTAATTAATTAAGATCTAAAGATAACTAAGCTTAAAAGATGACGGTTATATATGTAACGCGTCCTTGGGTTGCCTTATACTTGCATGCGGGGCTCTATAAGGATGGACATACCCTTTTCTCTAGCTGCTCGTGGGAACAACAATGATAACACCAAACATAGTTGTAGTAAGTGCGGTTCAAAACAATCGAACGCGCTACAGTAGATTTAAAATGCACGTACATGAAATTTAGTATACGCGTATACTAAATTCAGTATACATATATACGAAATTAAGTATACGCATATACTAAATTCAATATACGCGTATACTGATTTAAGTACACGCTTATAGTCATTTTACTGTACGTGCTTACTTATTTCAATATATGTATACTAATAGTAGAGAAGTGGTAAAAAAGTTTTCATCCTTTTGAAAAAAGTTCATAAAAAAAGTTTTGATTTAAATTATAAGGAAAACAATTATTACAAATGAAAATTTGTATTGGATGTTTTCCTTGTTAGATTGAAATCAAATCTTTCTTTAAAAACTTTTTTCGAAAGGATATAAATGTGCGTTTAGAAAGTAAAGGATGCTATAGTATCTTGTGATGCTTTTTTACAAATATTATTTATTACGAATAACAAATTCTGATAATTTCGAAGTGATTCGATGATATTTCAAAAAGCTGGCATATTATTAATTAAAAATAACCATTTTTAATAATTGCAAAGGGTCTCGATGATTTTTTGAAGAACTGACATTTCATTCATTAAGAATAACAATTTTTAATAATTTCAAAGTGGCTCGATGATTTCTTGATGAGCTGCCATATCATTCATTGAGAACAACAATTATTGATGATAATTTCAATGTAGCTCAATGATCTTTTTGTAGAGTTGACATGAGATTTTTCACTTGTACGTCAAATGTTTGTAATCGTCTTCTAGCGCCCTTCGCGCGCTTGTCACCCTGAGAGAGTGGATTTATGTCAAATATATTATTATTATTATATCATTAAGCCGTTTCCCTTTCGGGGTAGGCGTGAATTGCTCGGTTGGATAGTAGTAAAAGGCAGATTATACAAACATGCAAGATATCAATAATCTGTGTCGCTCAATTTCCTTCGAAAAATAACAGATTTATTTGCATTGTACATAAACTTTGCATGTTTGCACAACAGAGCTTGTACAAAAAGATTTCAAATTTTAATTTTTCAAACATATATTGAAATATGAAATTTAACTGCGCATCTTATTTTCGTCATAAAAAAACTTATAGCACGTGTATTTGTTGAAATAAATAGGAACAGCTGCTAATTTTATCTACCAAATGGCCTTATTTCAGCTAATTTGACTGTATTCTATGTACACTTGTACGTGATTTTGTCCAAAATAAGAACTGTCAATGGTATAGAATTGCCCCCTGATTACGAATACCTTGGTTTGGTTTTCGAAATCTTGTTCAGCTTTTTTGTAAACAATTTCTTTGATAACAATTTAATTCTTTATTAGCAACTCAAATTTATAACAGCACTTTTAGCTCGCTAAGCAAAAATAACACTTTTTTGCCTAAATAATTAATAATAATATATATAATAATAATAAATAATCTTCTTGTGTAAAAATTGAACTGTTAGGCTTAAAATTCATTTATTTGGTTTCAAATTCGTGTTTTTTGTTAAAAAATAAAAATATATTCAGTTAAAAAATCATGTATTTTGTTAAAAATTCGTCTCTTTCGGTGCAAAATTAATCTTCTCGGTTACAAATACGACTACTTGGTTGAATGTTGAACTACTTTGCTAAACATGAATTTGTTGGCTGAAGACGAATCATTTCTGTTCACAATTCATCTCTTTGCTAGAAAATTGAACTATTTTCTTGTAAATTAATCATTTTCAGTTGAAACTTCAATTATTTCCTTTGATTAATAGTCGTTTAAGTTAACCTGTGAATAAAACAAATCTAGTAATTTTTTTGAAAATTCCATGATTTTTCGAGTTTTTCCACAACTTTTTTCAAAGTTCCTATGACTTCCAGGTCCTCCATGTTTTTTATAAAACAAATAATAAAAAAATTACTCGGTTATAATTATACTCTCAAATGAAATCAAGCAGCTTTAAGAGATATTTAAAAGTATTCAAAAGATTTAAAAATATTTTTTGACTACAAAAGATTCAAAAAAGAATTAAAACAAAATGTAGATTTTTAAAGATTTCGGACAGCAAGTTTAGAAACTTTTTGAGAAATTCGAATGGTTTCAAGAGAATATTCTTAAGATTCATAGGGAATTTTAAAAATAATTTTTGTTTTCAAAAATTAATTTTTAGAGAAAATTCAAAAAGATTTTAAAGCATTTCAAAAGATTTTGATAAATTCCGAGAAAAAAAATCAGAAGTAAGTTGTAAGAATAGTTAATTTTTCAACCAATAAACAACGAATTTTCAAAAAAAAAGTTCAATCCTCGATCAAAAAGATGAATTTTTAACCTACAAAATTAATTTTCTTGTAAAAAAAACAACAAATTTAAAAAAAAATTTCCTGATTTTTTTTATATTGTGCAATATTATAGAAATTGCCTTAAGATCTTCTAGAATCTTTTTCGACAATTTTTCAAACGTTTTTTAAATATTGTAAAATGTTTTTGAATATTCGATTAAAGATAATTATCCAGAATAAAAAATTATTTTTAATTTTCCAGGAACTGTAAGAAAATGTTTGTATTATCTTGAAATCTTTTTAAATATTATCTTAAAATTGATTTTTAAATATAAAAATAAGTTTACAATTAAAAAAAGTGTCGGTAAGGTAGGAAGCCGGTCACGTGACCCACTCGTCACATGGCCTTAAGGGGATGAAAATTCCAGGTTGATGAGCAAAATTCAAGGACTTTTCCAGGTTATCAATAATTTCCACGACGCTAGACACCCTGATTAAATAAAGCGAGTGTATTACCTGTTCAGCAGTCTGGTTTTAATCATAGTTATTTTATTTAATTTGCCATTCATTTAATTTTCGTTTATGAGACTAAAGACTCTCCTTGAAATGACTCTTGTCTACCAGAAACTTTAATGTGAAAATTATCAAAGTGATTTCCATGTCTGTGAATTTCAATTAATTTCTAGGTATTTATTCCGGAAGTGAAGGGAGAAAAATAGCTAAAGTCTGGAAGGCACGCACTTTTGTTGATCTTGCAAAGTAAACTGTTAATCAAATTCCATTTAACTTCATCTTCAATTACCATAATTGAGAGCACTAACATACAATTTACTAGGATTTCACTCAATACTAATGACCCCTGTAATTGGTAATCGCGAATCTAATTTATTATTGAAATTCTAATTTGGCTTCGATTTAATTCTCCCCTCAGTTCACTTTTTTTCGGAACCAACAGAAATAATTTCCTTCAAACTTTCTTTAAGAATCGCAGGGTGCACAGTAGAGTGGTCCAAAAAATTTTGTTTTGAATTTTTATGGGGATACCCCCCAAATTTGTTCGAATCCACCCAAAAATAAATCCATTTTTTCTGTTTAAAAAAAAAATGATATTTAGGGGTGCCGCAAGCCCCATGAAGTTTAACATGCATTTCCCACAAGAAAAAAAGACGTTTTTGTAAATCTTATTCAACAGACGCGAACCATCATGTTTTCCCATCTTCAAATGTTTTGATTTTTATAAAAAGCTGCGGTCGGCTTTGCCCTCCCGTGTGGGGTAAAGCCGAGGAAATACAGCTTTTTAGAAATAATTAAATTATTAAATCATTGTTTCATTCATGTAACTAATACTTATAGTAATATGATATACAATAATGTAGGACTCGAAATGAAAAAAGTGGATCAATTATAAATCTTATTACCTTAAAAAAAATCATTGACTGTTAACTGGTCGGCGCTGTCCCTCCTTACCCTACATGAATTAACAACAAAGAGAGGAGAATTCTTAACGAGAAATGTACCTGATATTTGATTTTTGTAACCCAAACCTATTTTACTGTTAAATGAGGAATGGTTAAATTCAAACTATAGAGACGAATATTCAACAAAAGAGTTTACATATCAACCAAGAAAGAACTTTACTTTATTGAAGAAAATAAATTAAACCAAACTTTTCACTTTTCAACAAGAAAAAATAAACTTCTAACCAAAAGTAGTTAAATTTTCTCTTTGTTCTATCAATCTAGTTCGTATTTAAGTAGATAAATGAGAAACGAGAGAAAAACAAGCTATAGAGGAAGGACTGTGAAGCCTGAGACAAAGAAATAGGAATTTCGGATGGTTATACACTAAAAAATAATTGTTCAAAATAATATTTTTGAGTGCCAAGCTTTTGAATTTGGGACTATACACATTTAAATCCGAACTGCATAAAGTGTGTTTCATGATGCAGAATTTTAGGCACTGCCCAACGAGTTCATCATATACCAACATGCGATTCTCTATTTATCTTGAACGTAATTTCAAAGAATTCTATGGTAATTTCACTCTACTCGTTTGGGGTGGTTCAATGGACGAAGAACGAACTTAAGGCCCTTGATGTCACCATACGTAAGATCATGCGTATGCATGAAAGCTTGCATATCAATTCGTCATTTCCGCGATTATACATTTCACGCCGTCAAGGCGGACGCGGACTTGTGAATCTCCAGTGTCTTTATAACCGAATTGATTTGAGTACAGCTTACATCGTTGCAAATGAAAAAGATCCTCTCTCAAAAATGGTCAGGAACCACGAGATGGTTGGCAAAGGAGCATTTCTTTACAAAGCCGCAGAGCAGGCAGCTGAGACCCTTGACCTGAAGTTTATCATCAGAAGTGAGGAAAGTGCATTACTCCACCCAGATGTTTCACTCCTAAGAGCCGAGGTAAAGAAAGCAGAATTTGAAAAATTCCATCAAGAGCTATTCGACACGAAAATGCACGAAAAATTTCACAGGAATGTAGAAAAACAGAACTTGTCGAAAGAGCAAACTTTTGCTTTTCTCAAATCATCAGGGCTTGATTCAGGTACAGAGGGTTTAATTTTCGCAAGCCAGGAAACTTTCCTTTCCACCTAAGCATACCGTAACCACATTTTAGGTCAAGAAGTTCCAAGCGATGGGAGCAGAGCGTGTCAGACACACGTCGAGTACCTAGAACACATACTATCAGGGTGTCCCACTCACGCAGGAACCACTTATATCAACAGACACGATGCGGCCCTAAAAGTGCTTTAAAACCATCTTTGTCGCTTTTACGGTATTGGCCGCGACCCTGCCGTGCCGAACGCTCCAAGGGAGATAGAGTCAATTGTCCGAAACGAGAAGTGCCAAATTTTCTGGAACTACGATTTTCGGCCAGCGTGGCTGCCAAGGCTGCAGTATTGAAACATTGGACAATCACTATACCATCTGAGCCACGATGACTCCCCTGTAAAAAGTTTGTTGAAGTCGTTTAATTTATATTTTTTTACACTTTACAGGATCCGACTTTATCGACTGCGGTAACATACGAGTTAATGAAAGCCGAACAAACGCATGATGTAAAACAAGTTAAAAGAAGAAAAACGTTGCTTTTTGTCCTTTTTTAAAGACCAACAAGATTGTCATACAAACGTTTTGAATTTTCTTGAAAATCGAAAATTCAAATTTTTAGACCAATGGTTCTGGTTTTAACCGCAAAAAAATAATGAAAAATACAAAATTCCATTTTATGGTGAAACTATGCAAAATGCGAAATAAAGTTAATAAAGGAAAATTGTTAAGCCAAAAAAGATATATAAATTTTCTATTATCGATTTTTATAGGATTCGTACGTTTTGTTTTAATCGTGAGAAATAGCATTAAAAGTAAAAAATCGAATTTCCGGAAAAAGGTCAAAAGATACGGGGGAAAAAAATCAAAAAAAGTTATCCAACCAAAAAAGATGAATTCGTTGGAATTCATGCAATTCTAATGCATAAAAAATTTAATTGTTGAAAAAACGATACAAGCTTCGAAAAAAAGCAAGCAAGCAAAAGTTGTTCAGTCGAAAAAGAGCTGCAAATTTATTATGAATTATTTTTTAATAGGATGCGGAGTTTTTGTTTCAATCGTAATGAATAACATGGAAAATAAAAAAAATAAAATTGTTAGAAAAATGACAGAAGGTTCGAAGAAAAATTAAGAAACAGAAGGTTATTTAACAAAAGTTTATTCAATAAAATTTTTTTGGATTAGTCTTAAAGTTATTTTCATCCTTAATCTTGATTTAATCGTGGCTCAAATTATACTTTGATTCATAGTCTACTCAAACTCATTCTGTTTACAAGGATAAAATGAGATGTAAAAGAATTTATTATGGTTTCACTTTTCACTTCATTAGAATTATAGTTCAAAAGTACAACTCTGAAAAATAGCAATTGGTAAAAATTATTACACGTATTGTAAACTGCATTTATATTTTACACTGATTATGTGCCTATAAATAAGGAGCACTGGAATAGTAAAAATTTCATATTTATGTGAAAATAAGAAACAATAGATCTTTTCAAATGTATAATTGTAGTGAGTGTGGAGCTGCCGTTTCGACAATCCAAGTTCTTTATAGCTATTCGCTTATTATTCATTCCTACAATATATTCAGCATCTTTAAATGTGTACAAGATTGGTGTAATAGACAGTATGCTTCTATGGAGTCTTTCAAAAAGAATTTAAAGCAAAATCATACAATTCCTGAAGCTCCTCTACCTGCAAATACGGCTGTTATAAATGAACCTGAAAATAATGAAGTAATCAATCTTCAAAATCTGAACTTCGATGCAGATGACCAACTTTTTGAGTCATCACTTGCATTAGCGTGTAAGTTTCATGCTAGCAATACGTTGAATTGAGCTCACCTTCAGGCTATTACTGATTGCCTTAATAACCATGGTTCAAGCGGTTTTCTAGAGCTTCTTAAGTCGAAAGTATTTTCCATGTTGCGAGACACAAATGAGACTGAAGAAGATCTCAATTACTTGAATACCATGTTTCAATCTTTGGAAGATATGTTCATGGGTGTAAGAACAAAGATACTTCGAGAGAGATCTGACCAATTATTTGTTTGTGGGTTCGTTTGTCACTTATCAGCCCTATGGAGACTGTATCAGTATACAGTGTTGAAATAAAAGTGTAAATCAGATTTGACACGTTTGTTAGAAATAAGAACAGATAAATAGTCAAAATGAGCGCAATGAAGACTTACTTCTACCTTTCTTTTCTTGAAAGGGCAAAAGGGGGTTGTCTCGTCAATTGGATCTCCGCTATTTTGTAGAACAGCGACGGGATTCAACCTGCTGTGTGTATGAATTTACTTGGAAGTAACTGAATTAGTTTGTCATACATGGTCATAAACAGCTACCAAAACTACTCATGAGTTCTTTTCGCGGATGTATAACACTGCGGACTTCACCCGGAAATGGACTCATACGACGATTAAAAGTCTCAGCCGAAGGAACTTTAGTACAATGCTCGATGATACGTTAACTATTTTGCGGTGATATAAATGTAGGCGACTTATTCAGAGCGTTCCTTCCGTCACAATGATGTAAAAGGCGCGACATGGTCAAAGCGGTTCGTACTTCGTAGATCGAATTGACAGTATGACTGCTTGATACGTAATAACGATTAACAAGGGGTTTCAGCACGTACGTTTTCCCCTTGTAGTTAAGCACGTACGTTCTCCGCTTGTATTTGAGCACGTACGACCTAAAGATTGAACTTTAAATGATTCATGTTAACGAGTGTAAGGTTACGCGAGTGTGTCTGACTATTCACATAGTCATTCATTAGTGTAATGCAAGGTTCACATTATCACGTGAATGATTTATTAATTTTGAAATGTCCTATTCCTGAAATGCATTAGCATGTGCTTGATGCTTATATATATGAAGGGTCAGTTTGGTTTAAAATTAATTTATTTTGTTTCAAAGTCGTGTTTTTTGTTGAAAAATTATAATATATTCAGTTAAAAAGTCATGTATTTTCTTAAAAAATCGTCTTTTCCGGTGCAAAATTAATCTTCTCGGTTACAAATACAACTACTGTTTAAAATTCATCTCTGCTAGAAAATTTAACTATTTGCTTGTCAATCATTTGCAGTTGAAACTTGAATTACTTCGATGAAAATCCGTATTATTCGGTATAAAATAATTCTTATTCTTTAAAAATTAATATTTTATATTGAAAAGTTCACTATTTTGTCAAAACTTAATAAACTTTCTTCAAAAAAGTGAACCATTTTTTTTTAATATCCTATTTGTTCGACAAGTCAACTCTTTCGTCAAGCATAAATTCATCTCTTTTCTTTGGCAGTATTCTACTTTGTAGAAAATTTTACAATTTGGTTAAAAAGTCATTTTTTCATGAGAATTCTTCACTCTACTTGAAAATTCATCTGTTTGCTTCAAAATCTTACTATTTTGTTAAAAAATCATTGTTTCGGTTTGGAAATTTATTTTTTCTAACTGAAAAATTGACTCTCCCACTGCAAGATTTGCAAATGTAATTGGCAAATATCTTATTGGCTGTAAATTTGAGTATTATGCTAAACATTCTGTGCCTTTGTCGAAATTTAGTTTTTTAACTGAAAATTGATTCTTTTTTGTAGGAAATTCATACTTCTTACATGAAAATTCATCTCTTTGATAGAAAAGTTAACTAATTTTGTTGAGACTGTAACCTCATTCAACTGTTTGGTTGATAATTCGTGTATTTTCTTGAAAATACGTCTTTTTTCGTTCAAAAGTAATTTTCTTAGAAATTCTTTGGTTTTTGTGAAAAAATAATTTTTTTATCTGAAAAGTTACATTCCACTTTTGTTTGAAAGTGTATTGCTTATAAGTTAAAAATTCAACGATTTAGTCATAAATTAACTTTTTTCCTAAAAATTCATATTGTTTGTTGAAGATTAAACTATTTACTTTAAAATTTAACTATTTTGTTGAATATTCTTTCTTTTAAATTAATCTTTTCATATGAAAAGTTAATTATTCCACTTTTGTTTGAAAATTTATCGCCTATAAGTTAAATATTCAACTATTTGATCGTAAATTAACTTTTTTCTTGAAAATTAATATTTTTGGTCGAAAGTAAACTAATTATTTTAAACTATTTTTTTAGAAATTCTTTGGTTTGTGTGAAAAAATAATTTTTTTATCTGAAAAGTTACATTGCACGTTTGTTTGAAATGCGAATTAAATTAAGTTTTTCATCTGAAAAGTTAGTTATTCTACTTTTGGTTGAAAAAGTATCTCCTATCAGTTAACAATTCAACTATTTGGTAGAGAATGAATGTATTTTCTGGAAAATTCGTCCTCTGTGTCTTAACATTAATCTTGTTTGTTAAAAATTCATGTATTTATTTGAAAATTCCTCCTTTTAGATTCAAAATTTATCTTGTATGGTGGAAAAGTAATTTTTTATGATTAAAAATTCATCTCTCTTGGCTATAAATAATCTTGATGGTTGAAAGTTCGTCTTTTTGACTCAAAAATTCAACTCTTTGGCTTAAAATGCAACTACTATTCAATTTTTTGTGACGATGATGTTGCTACTTAATGTATCGATAAGGATTAAAATTTTATTTTTTTATCTGAAGTATTATCGACGTAATCTTCAGCTTTGAAGTTGAGCTTAGGAATCTTGATGGTGTGCAATACATTTGCGTCGTTCTCTTTGACAAAAATAATGTTTTGAAGTGCAACTTGTCTTTTCTGAGATCTATGATCCGCTACCATGCTGAGTAAGACGTTCTCTGGGGAGCGTAAAAAGAATTTCACGTAATGGTATCATCGACCACTTCCAAGTACTTCTTTGGCAAGTACCTGGACTTTTGGATAATTTCGAAAAGATGTCTTCAACCGTCTTTGATTAAACTATTGAGTTTTATGCGAAGCCACATCGGAACATGAATTCCACAATCATTTTAAGCCCAGAGGATGGTATTGACGCCACGATATATTTTCTCATTATTCCATTTGCAACAGTATTCCATCGCGCATGATTAGAAGGACCTAGATGTTGAAAAATTACATCATGAGAGCTGTTACCAGATTTGATGGCATTTGAAATTTCTAAAAGATATTTGTGATCTTACTTAATATTTGCAAAATTTCATCAGTAATCATAGGTAAATCTGAATCTATTGCTTGGAAGGAAACTACATGAAATTGTTCACATCCAGTAAGTGTAGACTCAATAGGCCCTGAAAATGATTTGAGACCAGATGTTACTCCATCTACGTGATGGAAAAGACTTCGCAATGGAAGTTCATCAAAATGAAGTGGACAAATGGACCATTGAAGGGACCTATCAAGTTTTTCTTTAATTTTGCGAATGACACCACGTTTCCATCCTGTCTTAACAGCAGTGCCGTCTGATGCAACAACAAGAAGTTTACTCCACCCTCCGTTAATTTTGTTTTCCCCAAAATCGAATAAACATTTTCAAATGTCTAGAAAATCGAATAAATGTCGAAGAATTTTGTAGCATTTTCAAATATTTCTAGCTATTTCAAACTATTTCACAAGATTAAAGAGATTTTGTGCATCTCAAATTATTTCAAAGCATTTACGGGATTGTGAACGATTCAAAAGCTTAAGGGATTTTAAAGAATTTTTGTAGGTGTGTTTTATACTGCCATACGAAGGCGGTCCGATAAGTACTTATCCTACAAAAGAAAAACAAAAATTTTGGACAAGTGGCGATCTATTTTTCAGCGTAGTCTCCTCTTAGCTCGATACACTTGACCCAGCGATGCTCCAACTTCTTTTACCCGTCTGAAAAATACGTTTTCTGGACGTGTGCAAAGTAGGCCTCCGTGGCGGCGATAACCTCCTCATTCGTCTCAAATTTCTGCCCGGCGAGTGATTTTTTTAAGTTGGGAAACAAAAAAAAGTCGCACGGAGCCAAATCTGGAGAATACGGTGGATGGGGCAGGAGTTCCTAACCTAATTGGACCAATGTAGCCGTGGCGACGGCGGAGATGTGAGCCGGTGCGTTGTCATGGCGGAAGAGCACTTTTTTCTTCGCCAAATGGGGCAGTTTTTCTTCAGTTCGGCGTCGAATCGGCCCAATACTTCGGCATAGTAGAGCCCTGTAATCGTTTTTCCCTTCTCCAGGTAGTCGATGTAGATCACACCCTGTGAATCCCAGAAAACGGTGGCCAGCACCTTTCCAGCCGACGGGACCGTCATTGCCTTCTTCGGAGCAGATTCCCTTGGGGTTACGCGTAAACAACGTCAAACATTGCTCTGAAATGGTCTCGAGGTTGCGCTTGTTGTCCGGAGTCAGCAAACGCGGAGAAGAGAGCACCCTTATCAAGGTAAGAAAATTTAGAACAAGCGGGAACAGCAACGAAAATACGATGCTACCTCCTGGATACCTATGCCATCCCTGTTCTCACGTACTGCTTTGGGCTCATCAAATGGTCAAGCACCGACATCGAACGAATAAACAGAATCATCCGCGTAGAAATGACGAAGCACCGAATGCACCACAGCAATACAGCGATTGAAAGGGTAGTTCTACTACGACATAGAGGAGGTAGGGGCATTGTAGATGTCAGGAAACTGTGTGAGTCACAAGTTATACAGTTGCAAGATTATTTTTAAAGCAATCGAGATGCTACGCTTTACAACACCATCGGTAAAGCTGATCTTGACTACACGCCCTTAAATTTGTCTTCAGAGGAGGCCTTGAGTACCAGGGCAGAAACCATAGAGGAATTAGAAAGGCAATGGAGACAGAAAGCTAGATCAAAATGAAGTGGATAGTGAGTTGACCGGTGCCGATTATGTGGAGATACCAACGAATCCATCGAGCACATTATTTATGGTTGTCGCGTAATGGCTAAAAGAGAATATACGCACAGGCGTAATGATATGGCGGGAATTATACATCATTAGCTTGCCCTAAACCTAGGACTCTTGGGCAATGGATGCCTTTCTACAGATACATTCCAATGCTCGTTTTAGAGAACGAAGATTACATATTATTTCGGGATGTTACTATCCAGACGGATCATTACATCCTAGCCAATCGACCGGACATCATAATGCGAGAAAAAAAGGTGAAAGAGTGTAGATCATCGACATTGCTTGTCCACTTAACCGAAATTTGCAGGCAACCTATACAACCAAGATCCACAAGTATAGCGAGCTGACCTTGAACCTGACGTGATGGAGGTAAATAGACCTCGGATTCGTATTCAGCGCGTCAAAATACATAAAGATAAAGTAGTCTTGTCAAATAGTCCTCACCTTTTTTTTTGTATACCAGTGTTGTTAATAATGATAATGTTTGCTTATTATTAGGAGTTTCTAGACACAGACTATCATTTTTTTTTATTTCCTCCATAAAAGACATAGTTAACTGTTTGTTTATACAAATTAGCTTCAATATAAGGTAAATTATTTACGTTTTCTAAGTATATCTAAATCTTAGTAGCATCGTCTAACCAGTGATTTTCGATCTCAATAAATTAATATTTTAAATGTCAATTTTATTGACAATTTTTTTTTTTTTTATTGTCAATTTTATTGTCAATTTTATAATAAAAATTTTATAAACGAAACAACTATTACTGGCTCTTTCTTACATAAATAATTTACCTTATGTTGAAGCTAATTTGTATGAACAAACATTTAACTATGTCGTTTACAGAGGAAATTAAAAAAAATGATAGTATGTGCCTAGAAACTCCTACTAATAAGCAAACAGTATAATTTACACGTATATTGTATCATTTTTCATCAAATCAACAATAAACAATTATTTTTATTAATAATATAATTATGACAAATAATAGACTGGTGACTTGTATGGGATATATAGTCTGTATATTCGCTTTAAATAATCGGCTTTTCCTGAAAAGGCTTGAATTAGGAAATCATTATTTGCACTAAAGAACAATAAAAAAATTGAGAATTAATTATTAATGTTTTCTAAGTACATCTACGTTAAATATGATACATATCGAGTTTACTTTTTTATTTTATTTTTAGAGAAAAAAACTTCGATACCCAATAGATATTTTAAAAATATCTCAAGATGTCCTTAGAATATCTCATTAGTGTCTCATTTATATGCCATAGACGTCCTGTTAATGTAGATGTATCTTAGGCTATACATCATGCATTATCAATCCCTAAAATAAATAGACTCATTATTTATCAATATCGCTGTTGAACTTTATTTTATATTGAAACTTTGTTTTATAAATTCATGTGCCTAGATGGAGGACTACTTATTAAGAGACTGCGAAAAATTACGAATTTTATTATTTATTATTTTATTCATCATGTAGCATCAATCATTGGCAAACGGACAACAGCACTTAGGTGGTCTCAAAACTTCAAGAATTGATAAAGATTATATGAGCCTAAATTCACATGAATCTAATATACATTTCTCGTGAAGAATTTATCTTTCTTGGATCAAAGTTGATTTTGCTCAGTTGAAGATTCAACCGTTTCGTTCAGAATTGGTTAATTTGGTTGAAAACTTATCTTGTGTTGGTTTAAAATGTATCTACTTATTTGAAAATTCATATTTTCAATTGAAAAATCAACCATTTTCATAGTCAAGTCAAGTATTCAGTTGAAAGTTAAATTTTTTGTTGAAAAATCATTTTCTCAGTTCGAAAATTATTTGTTTTCTTTGGTAAATCTCAATCTGTTTTGGTTGAGTGAACGAGGTAAAAATTGGACAAAAAGTTGAACGATTTATAAAAAATCGCAACTTTCTAGCATCAGACAACAAGACTAATATTAAAAATGATGATAAATTGTTTGAACAATTGGTTTTACTGACAGAAATAATTTATTACCTCATTCACATTGAAAAGTAGACAAAAATTTAATAATTTTAATTTGTATATGTTGAAAATTATTTTGTTAACTGGAAATGTAACGATTCCATTTTTAGTTGAAAATTCAAGTATTTTGTTGAAAATTCATCTTTTTTGATTGGAAATTCATCGATTGAGGATTCAACTATTTTGTTGAAAATTCGTTTTGTCTTGTTTAATTCAACTCGTTCAAAATTCACCTTTTGGTAGAAAATTCATCTTTTACAGTAGAAAAGTCATATTTCTTAGTTGAAAATTAGCTTCTGCGTTGAAAATTCAACTTTTCGAGTTGAAAATTCTACTATATTGTACAAAATTCGTCTTTTTGACTTGAAAATTGAACTGTTTTTGATTATAATTTAATGTTTTTTTTTAATTCGCATCTTTTTAGGTTAAAAATTTAACGATTTTGATTTATCTTTCAGAAACCTTTATAGAAGTTTTGAAACGATTCAAAAATAATTTAAAACTTAGAAAATATTTCAACAATTTTTTTCAATGTAGATTTTTGAATATTTCCAAAAGAAGAATCTTTTTAAGAATTTTGAAAGGTGTCAAGTAAATGAAAAAAATTTTGTTAGATTCCCAGGAAAATCAAAAATTAGTTTTTATTTAAAAAAATTAATTTTAATATATACAAAATTGTCGAAAAAAGTATGATTTTAAGGCGATTTTAAAACTTGAACAGAAACTTAAAACAAATTATGGAAAAATTTGAATCATTTTGAAAGATATTTAAAAGGTTTGAAAGATTGAAAAGATTCAAGAATAATTAAAAATTTGAAATAATTTAAAAAAAAATGTAATTTGTTGAAGATTTTGAACAAAATTTAAAAGTTTTTCAAGAATATTGAAATGATTAAAATGAATATTTTATTGATTGAATGTCAAACATTATACCCATTTTTGAGGCGGGCTTCTCTTCAAAATACATTATGTTAAAAACTATACATTTTATATGGAAAAAATGTGAGCGATTTTTGATCAATTCATCCGTGGGTAGGTTTTCGTAAAAGAAAGTTTACTTTGTCTCAAAATACTCTAAGAATAATACGAAAATGGCACTATTATTTATTGAATGTCAAACATTATACCCATTTTTAGGGCGGGCTTCTCTTCAAAATAAATTATGTTAAAAACTATACATTTTATATGAACAAAATGTGAGCGATTTTTTATCAATTTATCAGTGGGTAGGTTTTCGTAAAAGACAGTTAACTTTGTGCCAAAATACTCAAAGAATAATACGGAAATGGCACTTTTATTGATTGAACGTCAAACATTATACCCATTTTTAAGGCGGGCTTCTCTTCAAAATAAATTATGTTAAAAACTATACATTTTATATGGGCAAAATGTCAGCGATTTTTGATCAATTTATCCGTGGGTAGGTTTTCGTAAAAGAAAGTTTACTTTGTGCCAAAATAATAAAAGAATAATACGAAAACAGTACTTTTATTGATTGAATGTCAAACATTATACCCATTTTGGAGGCGGGCTTCTCTCCAAAATAAATTATGTTAAAAACTATACATTTTATATGGACAAAATGTGAGCGATTTTTGATCAATTTATGAGTCGGTAGGTTTTCGTAAAAGGAAGTTTACTTTGCGCCAAAATACTTACAGAAAAATACGAAAATGGCAATTTTATTGATTGAATGTCAAACATTATACCCATTTTTGAGGCGGGCTTCTCTTCAAAATACATTATGTTAAAAACTATTCAACTTTTTGTTTACTTTTTGCTCAGAGTGATTCAAGAATTACTGAAGTTTTATATACATAACTGTTCAAGCAAATTATTATCGTCTTTAACTATCCTCTCCTATAGTGATGCAAGATGGTTGCGGCTTTTGCCAAAATGTTCGATTTTCTTGTCAATTTTTGACTAAGAGTGAAAGTAAGATTAATTAAAGTCAACAAACATAATTTTTCAAACAATTTATCATAACTCTCAATAATTTTTTTTTCTCAAACTGTTCTAGAAGGTGGCAGGTTTTTCTAAAAAATTCAAACTTGTGTCTAATTTTCGCTTAGGGTGAACTAACAAAGTAAAGTTCAACTAACATAATTCTTTAGACAAATTATATAATGACTATCTATAACTTATCTTTGACTTTTGGTAATAAGCTGTGCTCTCCGGAATCAGACAGCGGACATCAGTCTATTTTCTAAAGTACTTTAGGATTCCTGGAGTATGTTCCTCGAGGACGCGAGATTAAACCAATGCCCAAGGTGTAAAAACATATCTTCTTGGAGGAAGTCTGGTTTTTTTTAGTACTTCAGGTTTTTTCAAGCGGGTTTCACGAGGACACGAGATTGAAACAATGAAGGAATGGATTGAATTATAAAAACTAGTCTATAAAAACGAGACATTCCCGAAGAAGATTTGTCTTTTATACCTGTGAAATTGGCTGGACACAAAAGTTCTACAAACATTTGTACAAAATAAATTTGGACTAAGTTTGATTTCCGGTGATTTCGGTTCTCTCAAGGACACGAGACTGAGCCAATGAAAAAAATGGATTTAACTGTAAAACTCAGTCTATAACAACAAGACCTTCCCGGAGAAGATAATCCAATTTATTTTGTTTTGTATTATTTTTCCAATTGACTTGATCTCCTATTTTGTAAACTGGATGGCTTTTAACAATGTTTTCATCAAAACGTTTCTTAGTCTTTTTTTGTTCAATTTCAATCCTTTCTTCAGCTTTCTTAATGATATTGTCTTGTTTGATTTTCCATTCCTTTATTAAATCAGCATGAGTAAGCGTTGGTGATCTTGGTATTGCTGATGAGATATTAGAATCTCTTCCGAATGTCATCTCAAAGGGTGAAAAGCCTGTACTTGAATTTTTCACTGTATTAATCACGAATGTAATAAATTTCAGATTTTCATCGCATTGTTTACCATGATCTTCGATTGATGTTTTAATGAGATTTTTTAGAGTCGAATGCATTCTTTCTATGTTACCATTTGCGTGTGGATAAAAAGATGTTGTTTTTATATGCTCGATATTCAATGCATATTCAAATTGTTGCATTAATTCCGATAGAAAGTTTGTTCCTTGATAAGTGAGTATCGTTTTAGGGGCTCCGAATGTATGTATATAATGATCAATCATACTGTCAATTACAGATTCTGCGGTTTCGTTTCTCATAGGTACTAGAACTGTATACCTTGTTAATCTGTCTTGAATACTTAAGATGTATTTGTTTCCCAGTTTTGTTTATGGCAAGGGACCAAAAACGTCTAACGCGATTTTTTCATTAGGGTTAGTAGGTGTGTCTGGAATGATTGATTGTGCTTGATTAGTGACTCTTGTTGTCTTCTGCAATTGCCAAATAGAACATGCTTTTACGTATTTCTTAATTTCTTCATCCATATTTTTCCATTCACCAATTTCTCTTGCCTTTTGAATTGTATTCATACTACGTTTATCAAGGGCAATCTAAATTTCCGCCTATCATTTACAGTCCCATCTTTTCTATCTTATCCTATCCTTTATCTATTCGCGTCAATATTTTCCTATCTCTTTTGAAATTTAAATTTAGGTCTATCATTTCCAATACGCTCTCTTCTATCTCATCCTATACTTTTTCTATCACGTCAATATTTTCTTATTCCTCTGTCAATCTTAATTATCATATATCTGTTTTATTCTATTGTTGTCTATTTTACCCCATACTAAGTCTATCAACGTCAATCTAAATTTCCGCCTATTATTTACAATCCCTTTTTTCTATCTTATTCTATCCTTTATCTATCCATGTCAATATTTTGCTATCTCTTTTTGAATTCAAATTTACGTTTACCTTTTCCAATACCCTCTTCTCTATCTCATCATATTCTTCATCTATTGATGTCAACACTTTTCTATCTCCCTGTTGATGAAAATTCCCATCTATCTTTTTCAATCTTCTCTTTCTATGTTATCCTATCCTTTATCTATCGTCGACGATATTTTCAATCTGAATTCGCATCTAACTCTCTCAATTTCGTCTCCTTTATCTCATCCCGTCCTTTATCTATCCATGTCAATATTTTTCTATCTCTTTTTGAATTTAAATTTACGTTTACCTTTTCCAATACCCTCTTCTCTATCTCATGCTATCCTCTGTCTGCCCACATTAATATTTTCCCATCCATCTGTCAATCTAAATTACCATTTATCTCTTTCAATCTCCTCTTTTCATCTCATCACATACTACGTTTATCAAGGGCAATCTAAATTTCCGCCTATCATTTACAGTCCCATCTTTTCTATCTTATCCTATCCTCCTTCAAATTATTGAAATCATTTGCAAATTTTTAAAGCTCTTTCCAATTCATTAGAATTTCGAAAAATACCATGAAATTGTTAAAATCCTTTGGAATACCTTCAAATTATTGAAATCCTTTGAAATTTTTTAAAGCTGTTTAAAATTTCTTGGAGGTTTCTAAAAATACCCTAAAATATTTCAAACCCTTTGGAATACCTTTAAATTATTGAAATTTATTAAAAATTCCTTGGAATTTCTTTAATACCTTTAAATATTTCAAATCCTTTGGAATCCTGAGAAACTTTTGAAAGCTCTTGAAAATTCTTTGGAATTTTAAAAAATATCCTGAAATCTCCCTTCAAATTATTCAAATAATTTGAAACTTTTTAAAGCTCTGTCAAATTCATTGGAATCTCTAAAAATACCCTAAAATCTTTAAAACCCTTCGGAATACCTTTACATTATTGAAATCTATTAAAAATCCCTTGGAATTTTTTTGAAATACCTCAAAATATTTCAAATCCTTTGAAATCCCTTAAAACATTTTAAAGCTCTTGAAATTCCTTGGAAGTTTGAAAAATGTCCTGAAATCTTTGACATACTTTGAAATCCCTTCAAATTATTGAAATCCATTGGAAATTTGAAATTCATTGGAATTTTTAAAAATACCATGCAATTTTTTACATCCTTTGGAATACCTTCAAATTATTGAAATCCTTTTAAATTTTGTAAAGCTCTTTAAATATCTTGGAAGTTTTTTAAATGCCCTAAAATCTTTAAAACCCATTGGAATACCTTCAAATTATTGAAATCATTTGCAAATTTTTAAAGCTCTTTCCAATTCATTAGAATTTCGAAAAATACCATGAAAATTACAATAGAAGCATTTTGTGGTATTTGTCCAAATTTTATCGTAAGATTCTTGGTTTATTTTCAAGAATTTATACATTAAAAATTCTATATAAAAAACATTACAATCCTTATAAATCGTTGAAATTGTTCAATCTTGTGAAATTACTTGAAATGCCTTAAAATCCCTCGAAATCTTTGAAATCGCCAGTAATTCCTCTAAATTAAATTTAATGTATTTTACAAAGTTTTCAGGAATATCGTTGAATTCTTTGGCACGCCTGAAAATTTTTTTAAATCACCTTGAAATTTCTTAATCTCTTGAAATCCTTTAGAATCTCTTAAAATTCCTTAAAATTCCCGAAAATGTTTGGAAATCTTTAAAATTTGTTTATTTTTTAAAAATTTTCTTATAATGCCTTAATTACAAAAAAAGGACACTTTGAATTTTTCAATTTAAAGCAGTTCAATTCTAGAGTCTTTCCATTTAAAACTATACATAATTACATGTAATTATGAATATTTTGTTATGAAATTAATTATTAAAACGAATATTCTTATTTCTTCATTTTATTAAAAAGATATAGACCAAAAATAAAGTGAAATAAAAAAAAGGCTTTAAACTACTTTACCCAGGACTTTTAATTTTGGATGGCGCCAAGCAAAAGACATTTTGCTGCCCTGGAAGAAAGTGAAAGATAACAATCTGACAGGAGATTAATTGAAACAAAATAATTTAACACATCAAATACCATATACCCGTAGACGACAAGATGAGAATGCTCATTTTGAAGTCGAACATTTTAAATTTGAATTTCGTCGGTATGTCAGGTCTCTGGCTGTCCAGCGGCTTGAGTACCAGGCACGGGGTCTTGGACCCTAGACCTCACATCCATACGCAGGACCATATGTCGTATAATGTCGCATAATAAGATACCATATGTCGTCATTAGTTTTCTACAAAAGTATACGAATTGTCAACAAAATAGTCAAGTGTTCAAGCTAAAATTTTCAAGTTTTCACGATAAATCTTCAATTAAAAAAAGGTAGATTTTGAAACAGGAAAAGAATTTTCAGTAAGAAAGTAACTTTCAAACCGATAAAGAAATTGCGTTTCCCCTTTCCCTTCCAATATTATCGACACCAAAAAATTTAGTGTATCAGAAGCAAGGTGCGTTCTGGGAGACCTCACATCCAAACGCAGAACCATATGTCGTATAATGTCGCATAATAAAATACTATATGTCGTCATATTAATTTTCAACAAAATTATATTAATTATCAACAAAATAGTTCAGTTTTCAAGCCAAAAATTTCAAGTTTTCAAGATAAAACTTGAATTTTCTAAAAAAAGTGTCGATTTCTAAACAGGAAAAGAATTTTCAGTACGAAAGTAACTTTTGAACAGAAAAGAAGTTTCCCCTTTCCTTTCCAAAATGATTGACACAAACAAAATTTAGTATATCAGAAGCAAGGTGCGTTCTGGGAGACCTCACATCTATACGCAGGACCATGGACCTCATCCATACGCAGGACCATATGTCGTATAATGTCACATAATAAAATAACATATGTCATCATTAATTTTCTACAAAAGTATACGAATTATCAACAAAATAGTTAAGTTTTCAAGCTAAAAATTTTAAGTTTTCAATATAAAACTTGAATTTAAAAAAAAGAGTCGATTTCTAAAGAGGAAAAGAATTTTCAGTAAGAAAGTAACTTTTAAATTGAGATTCTCTGCGATCATATAAGTCAATAAGACTCATTATTGCTAATTACTACATTATTTTCGACTGAAATTTTTAATAAAATATTGTTTTCGTATACATATTTGTTTCTTTATTCTGCTTGATAAGATTTTTCTGACCCCACCCCTCTTCCTAAAAGTTATTAAATACAGTACAAAAATGCTTCCTTCTCAAAAAAGAATCAAAAAAGTATAATTTAAAAAAACACCATACTACTTCTAACATAAAATCTTGAATCTTCATTTTCTAACAAAATGAAAGAATTTTTAAAACTTTTTTCACTAAATTTCTTGCATTACCTTTAGGAACGATATTTCTTTAATGTATTGTCGTTTAGTTATAAAAAATTATATACTTTTCTTCTTTTTATAGACCTTTAATGTGACTCCATGTTTTGAGACCCCTTAATACAGAAGAAACGATTTTTATGAAGTTCTCTGTCTGTATGTCTGTATGTCTGTCTGTAAGCACGACGATTTTGGAAAAAATGATCAGATTAAATTGTGCTTTGGCACACTTATTTAAGACCTAAAAATAAAAAAAAAGGTTTGTTAACCAGCTATTGCGGATGAAAATTAAAAAATTAAGAGCATTTCCAAAATTGTTGAGACGATTTTTTTGAAGATTTACAAATTCTATGGTCGGAAATTTACATTACTTAAACAATTGATTTCAGAAACTTTTTCCCATCAACGAAAAATTAACAGAGTTATAGCATTTTGAAAATCAAAAAAACGAACGAAAATGAAAATGTTAAGCCAAACAACGCACGGTATGACAAAGGTCAAGAAAAGGAAAACGTTCATTCTCGAAAGCCCTGCAAGATCATTCTCTCGAAGTATCTTTGTTCTTACACCCATGAACATATCTTCCAAAGATTGAAACATGGTATTCAAGTAATTGAGATTTCCTTCAGTCTGATTTGTGTCTCGCAATATGGAAAATACTTTTGACTTGAGAAGCTCCAGAAAACCGCTTGAACCATGGTTATTATTGCAATCAGTAATAGCCTGAAGCTGAGCTCAATTCAACGTATTGCTAGCATAAAACTTACGCGCTAATGCAAGTGACGACTCAAAAAGTTGATCATCTGCATCGAAGTTCGGATTTTGAAGATTGATTACTTCATTATTTTCAGGTTAATTCATAACAGCCGTATTTGCAGGTAGAGGAGCTTCAGGAATTGTATGATTTTGCTTTAAATTCTTTTTGAAAGACTTCACAGAAGCATACTGTCTATTACACCAATCTTGGACACATTTAAAGATGCTGAATATATTGTAGGAATGAATAATAAGCAAATGGCTATAAAGACCTTCGATTGTCAAAACGGCAGCTCCACACTCACTACAATTATACATTTCAAAAGATCTATTGTTTCTTCTTTTTACATAAATATGAAATTTGTACTATTCCAGTGCTCCTTATTTATAGGCACAAAATCAGTGTAAAATATAAATGCAGTTTACAATACGTGTAATAACTTTTACCAATTGCTATTTTTCAGAGTTGTACTTTTGAACTATAATTCTAATGAAGTGAAAAGTGAAACCATGATAAATTCTTTATTATCTCATTTTATCCTTGTAAACAGAATGAGTTTGAATAGACTATGAATCAAAGTATAATTTGAGCCACGATTAAATCAAGATTAAGGATGAAAATAACTTTAAGACTAATCCACAATATTTTTACTCAACAGATTAGAAATTCAAAGCATTTTATATTTAATTCAATATGGCACCTACATGAATTTTATTTAAAAAAATTTAATCTACTATTATTCTCCTATGTTCGTGAAAAATCACCATATGTACCGCATTCTGAGAGAATTTTAGGCTGTGAAGTCTGCAAAATTTAAATTTAAATTATTTTAGTTTATAATTTTCTGGTTCCTATCATAAACCATCTGAATATAAATATGGCAGTTTATTATTTATTTATTTATTTAGCTTGTAATGAAGTAAATTACAATTTGTCTGAACATTAAATGTAAAGTTTATTCTAGCAATTGTATTTTGGTTTTACCCCCGCATTTAGCAAATGAATTTTATCTAACCTTGTGAATCGACTACTTAATTCCATACCGCTCCATCTCGAGTTTAGGCGGTGTACCGCGCAATGTCGCATTTAGGCGGTGTACATGGACCCGTCGCGTTTGATCACTGTCTAACTCCCGGTCCTATGCTTATACGCAGGACTTTGAGCTGTGCAGCAACCAAACGCAACGGAGAGCTGTACACCGGCTAAGCGCGTCGTAGCGCGGTACACCGCCTAAATGCGACGTGGAGCGGTATGGAGTGGAGGCATCTAAATGAAAGCCGATAAATTATATGTGTAATAATAGGATCGAAATTTTTGAGCATATAAGTGTTTCTTATTGACATTACAAGCCTCTTTTTGTGTGAACAGTAGTCACGTTTAGTCACTTTTTAGCTTAAATTAGTCACTTTTTCAAGTACATTAGCATGTGGCAGCCCTGTAGAAACTATAAAAAAATGCATACCAAACCTCTGGCTTGGATTTTTCATAATCGGATATACATATGAGACACGAATAGAAACAACTGAGAATATGGTACCTTGGACAAAATATCGAATGACGAGGAACTGAAATCATTTCGCAATTAAAAATGAAAGTATATCACAAATGCACATATGCACATACGCGTGCACTTATTGAGAATGAATCAGAACACTTGAAAGTCAGTTGCCACTTTTAGGCGGGGCAAGAGTTTTATGCCTATGAAGTGTATATATGTAAATTGTTGGGTATCGTGTAGGTATATAGTGTATATATGTTTTGTTAATTTATTATTATATGATGTATATAGTTGTATGTAGTGTAGATAAAGTAACGAATACTATCCTGGGCAAACATGAAATTAGTTTGGCGAATGTTAGCAGTAAGCGAAGAAAAGTATTTTTCTATCTACCTAGAAGCAATTGACACAGTAACTGGATAATTCGCGAGAAAATGTGTTTTTGATAGAATAATTATGTTGGATTTGGTTTGTATTACACTATTGCGTATAATTTATTGCGTCTTAAGCTACAAATAAAGTTGGCCCCTCATTATAATGGAATTTCATAGATTTGAGGGGCCAAAAAGTAGTTTTTATTTTTTTAACTATGAACCAATGCTGTGATCATCTCCGAGAAAAAATATATTGCAACCTTGAATGTGAGCACGATATAGGGGAAAATGGTTGGTGTGCCAAATGGTGTGCCAAATGTACTTTCTATAACAGAAATTATTAAAAAATTTGAATACTTTTTTTTTATCCTCTTAAAATAAACAGAATTGGTTCTTCAATTTTTTGCAGAACCTCTCCAGTACCCACTATAACATATATGAAAACACCAAGATCGGTCGAACCGTTTTCAAGAATAAACTAGATCTGCATCCCGCGAGAAATACTTTCTGAACTCCGTATCTCTATCTCGGTAGAAAGAGACTTTCGTTTGATTAGATAGTATGTTCTTCTTTTTCAACCTTGAGGCTAGTAACTCAGCTTTGTCTTTCGACAACCCTAAATCCCTAATTAAATCATAAAGTTCTTGTTGTAAGAAGGTTTGTGGTACAGAATGATTAGACGGAGTGTAATCCTCATCATCTACAGAATTTGTTGCATCATCCGTTTCGTAACATCTCTCGTACTCTTCTTCTGAATTTTCTTCACTTTCCACTTCACTGATAGATGCAACGATTTCAGATTCAACTTCTGCTATATTCTCATCATTATCAGATGGAAGCATTGGCTTTGTTACGCTGGAAACATTTGCGTAAACTATTTGAGAAATATTGGGACTATAGAATCCTGTAACATTCGTCATACAGGAATAGCAATCTTTCTCGCCTTCCGGTTGCCTCCATCTAATGGGTGTCTTGAATTTCAGTTTCGATCGATCCTCTTTTTCATTTCATCGGCTCAACGAAATACTACAAGTGCTACATTTTAAATGCGGGACCCATTCCATGTCTTAATGATTCACCTCAAAACCAAAGCAATTTCTATAAATACTTTTCATCTTGTCCGAAAACTTTCTTAGATTGCTCTTCATTTGATACTCACCACAAATGTAGCAAAACGATTGACGCTTGCTATCACATTTGTGGAAATTATTCGGAAGCACTTCATTGTTCAAAGGAGATTTTAAAGTTCGTTTTGTTGGATCCATGAGAGTATGAAAAAGCCTGCACGTTGGGGATCCTGTGCCGATCGCAGGTGAGTCCACCGTCGTTAAGCATTTGTCTTCTTGGATAGAAAATTCGTCTTTTTGGAATGGAAGTTTATTTTTTAGGGTAGAAAAGTCACATTTTTTACTTTTTGAACTTCAATTGTAGAAAATTCAATTTTCTGTAATTTTCAACTGTAGAAAATTTAAGAAAATGGAAGAAAATTACAAATTCAAATATTGAAAATTAAATTCTCAATTGAAAAAATTCATCTTTTTGGTTGAAAATGAACTTTATTGTAAAAATACAACTGTCTTTTAAAAAATTCGTCTTTTCGGCCTGAAAATTCAATATTTGTTTGAAAAGTCATATTTTTTTGGTCAAAAAGTCAACTGTTTTATTAAAAATTCGTTTACATTTTTAAAATTGAAAATTCAACTATTGAAAATTAAATATCCAATTTTCAAAATTCACCTTTTTTTGATTGAAAATACATCTTTCTAGGTTGAAAATGAACTTTTTTGTTAAAATCGCAACTATTTTTTCAAAAATTCGTCATTTTCATTTAAAAATTAAAATATTTTGACGAAAATTCGTCTTTTTTTATTAAAAGTTCGACCATTTGGTTAAAAGTTAAACTATTTTTAACTTGGAAACTAATTTTTTTTGTTAAAAATTCGTCATTGGATTGAAAATTCATATCTGTACGGTTAAAAATGCTACTTTTAGAAATTCAACTTTTGAAATTTCTATTGTTCAAAATTGAATTTTCGATTTTATACCATTTTTCTTGTTTGAAAAATCAACCGTTTTGTTGAAAATTCGAAAATCTTCAAGTCGAAAATGAACTTTTTTGTTAAAAGTTGAACTGTCTTATAAAAAATTCGTCTTTTTGGCTTGAAAATTCAACTATTTGTGCGTCAACAAAAATGCTAGTTTTGTATCACAAAAAGGAATTTTTGTTCTTCCCAAAACGCGTTCTCTGTATCTAAAAACAACTGAAACGGGTTCGGGACGTTTCAGTTTTGCCCCACTTAGTTGAGTGCTTTTGAGAATGCCCACACCTAGTTCGGTGCACTAGAAAGTGCTCTCACCTAAAGTCGGCGTCAAAAGTACGCGACCCTCAGTTTGAACGCTTGCAACTCGTTAAAAAAAAAATCGCAGAAAATTTCGGCCAGGTAAACGTGAAAGCTTAAAGTCTTCCCAATTGAAAGATATGTATTTTGTTGTTGTAAACATTTTTTTTACGGTAGCGCTGATATGAAACGTGCCAAAAAAAAAGGTTTTTTAGGCACTTTTTTCAAGCCTCGACTTTAGAGGCTTCCCAAAACGATCTGGACGTCTTGAAAAATCTGGAAAATTCACAGACGATTCCTAAGGTGTCCATAATAGAACGCAGTTTTCCAAATTTTAAAGTATGAATTTGTTTACTAATTACAGACCGTTTTCCATAAACATATCTGTCCCCATTGTTGTGAAATGAATACTTTTCTTCCAACACTTTTTATACGGTGACTAATCTCATTAAATTCTGAAATATGCGTGAAGGTTTATTTCGCAAAATATTTATCTAATATAATTTTTTCAAATTACACTTCAATCATGTTACAAAACTGCAGATCTTAAGCCATAAGACTTCCTATCATTATTTCTTTCCAATATGATATGTTTGTGGAAAACGGTCTGTTATTGGTAAACAAATTCATATTTCGAAATTTGGAAAACTGCGTTGCATTCTGGACACCTTAAGGATCGTCTGTGAATTTTTTAAGCCATACCCGCGTGCCAAAAATATGCCACGACACTTGCGAGATGGATGCAGAAAGCTGTCATCCTTGGGTCGCTTTGTGTTCTCAAAAGACACGAGGGTTTCGCAGGCCTGTCCTTGTGATTTCGTCGTGTCCTGTGACCACCCATCTCACGGTTGTGAGACGTGGCCATCAATGGGATTTACCAAAGTCCTACTGGGAGTCGATGTCATTTTTTAGATGGCAGTTGCTCCCAGTGGGACCCTGCGGTGCTGACTAACCTTTAGTTTTTAATTATAAAAAGATAAGGATCTGAATACATATTTCAATGATACAACTTTTAATGTATAAACTATTTAACTATAAGTAAAAAAATATCCTACAGCTGTAAAGATATTGGATTACCCTGTATCTGCAAATGGGGTTCCCCTAGCACGGCACCGAGATTCCCACCACTAAGCCACCGATGTTGAAAGTCAATCGGAACTCTCTTTCTACCATGTGAGATAGACAAAAAGATGCATGAGAATTCGAAACTAAGGTTTTAAAACTTCTCTCTTTCTAGCGTGTGAGTCAGGCAGAGATAGTCTAATCAGGTTCGAAGAATAATAGTTGAACAAGATATCAGTGATCTACCTCACTAACCTCTGCGCATGCACAATCTAATTGAATCACCTACACTTCTTATCAATTCAAATTTCCCACGCTTCAACTTGATGATTGACGAATCAATTTATATCTTGGTAAAATTCAGTAAGTAAGTTTTTTGAAATTGAGAGTTCCGATCAAAATAGTCAAAGAAAATATCGGTGGTCTACCTTACTAGCATCTACGTGGTACTCTGCGCATGCGCAATCTAATACTGTAGCTTGGAAATTATCAAGGAATTTCAGAGAATTTTAAACTACCAAGGAATTAAGGGAATTTTGAATTCTCAAGGAATTCAGGGAATTTTGAATTCTCAAGGGATTTAGCGAATTTTGAATTCTCAAGGAATTCAGGAAATTTTTACTTCTAAAGGAATTCAGCAAATTGTGAATTATCAACGAATTCAGAGCATTTAAAATTCTCAAGGAATTCAGGGAATTTTGAATTCTCAAGGAATTCGGGAATTTTCAAATTCTCAAGGAATTCAGGGAATTTTGAATTCTCAAGGAATCCAGCAAATTGTGAGTTCTCAAGGAATTCAGGGAATTTTGAATTCTCAATGAATATATAGAATTCTGAATTCTCAAGGAATTCAGGGAATTATGAATTATCAAGGGATTCAAGGAATTTCAAATTCTCGAGGAATTCAGTTTATTTTGAATTCTCAAGGAATTCAGGGAATTTTGAATTCTCTAGGAATTCAGGAAATTTTGAATTCTTAGGGAATTCAAGGAATTTCCAATTCTCAAGGAATTCAGGCAATTTTTAATTATCGAGGAATTTCAGGGTATTTTGAATTTTCAAGGAATTCAGGGAATTTTGAATTCTCAAAGAATTTTAGATTCTAAAGGAATTCAGGGAATTTTGAATTCTCAAGGAATTCAGGAAATTTTGAATTCTCAAGGTATTCAAGGAATTTGGAATTCTCAAGGAATTCAGCGAATTTTGAGTTCTCGAGAAATTCAGGAAATTTTGAATTCTTAAGGAATTCAGGAAATTTTTAATTATCAAGGAATTTCAGAGAATTTTAAACTACCAAGGAATTAAGGGAATTTTGAATTCTCAAGGAATTCAGGGAATCGAAAATCTCGAACTTATTGTTATTGAAAACACGATTAGCTTTTAAATGACTAGCAATCGTTTTGATTATTATATTTGAAATTCGAAAATGAAATTTGATGCTAACTTTCAACTTGTTTACAATTGTTTATTTGATTTTGATGAAGTTCCCAATTAACAAGAATGAGATAGAAAAAAACGAATTTCGCCTTCCACAGATGAGAACGAATAATGCATTTGTTTGTTAAATTTTTTTGAAGAAATCGTGGAATTTATCAACTAATCATTAATGTTGCTGAATTTATCATAACAATCCTAATTAAAAAAGTTGACATCGAAAAAAACTAATTTTTCTGTCGAAAAATGCCTGATTAATGCATTTGTTTATTAAATTAGTTGAAAAAAATTATAAAATTTATTAACTAATTATGCATGTTGCTGAAATCGTCGTGATGTTCTCAACTGAAAGGACTGACATTAAAAAAAGGCAATTTTTCTGTCGACAAATGCCCCAATAATGCATTTCTTTATTAAATTTGTTTTTAAAAATTATAAGATTGATCAAAAAATTATCATCTTTTCTGAAATTATTATAAATTTCCGAATTAAAAAAATTGGTATTGAAAAAAAAGAATTTTTCTGTCGAAAAATGCCTGATTAATGCATTCGTTTGTTTAATTTGTTTATAATACAAACAATTATAATCTTAAGAGAAATTTTTTAAATTATAATATTGTTTTAATTCAAATTTCTTGCAATATAAATTAAAAAAACGTAAGCTTATGGATAATCGTAGAAAAAATTATTTCAATGAATAATTTATTTATAAAATTTGTGTTTATTGTATAATCAAAATGTTCAATTTCTGTTTGGACAGTCCCTGTGGACATTCCAGTAATTAGCGGTTGTGAATAATTTGAGTCCCCTTGCTTAAATATTTTGAACTCATTACGAATATCTCCGCAAACTGGATGGTCAGTAGAATATGACAAAGAGAATGAATTAGGGATAGAAGATGTTGCTCCCTAGAAATTTATTTTTTTATTTACAAAGAATGTAATTATGCATCTTACCCTATCCATCATACTTTATTTGAAAACAAAGTTACAGTTCTGTTTATTTTATTAACATCAGTTATGCTTACCTTTCGAATTGGACACTCTTCAATATCTGCAAGCGCTTTCAGCATAAATTTCTGAGCGTTTCCTTCAAAGGTACCATCTTCATAAACCTCACACAAGTTTTCTAAATGTGTGGAATTAGTTTTCCCAGGTTTGATGAAATTAATAGAAAGGGTGACCTAAAAATGTGTTTTTGTTGTGAAGAATTAAAATTTGTATATGCATGTATTTGAGAAAAGAATACCCTTAAAGGCGATGAGGTCTGATCAATATCAGTTTTCCATGTAATGTCAGTTTCTCCTTTAGTTTCCTTCACATCTAAATACGGATTTTCTTCGTCACCAGAAACTTTAACCACATGAAATGTCGAGTTGCGCTGACCTGCCTAAAATATAAAACCAACAAGAAAATATGTGAAAAATTAACAGACACTAAATTGAATTGCCAAGCACAGCAATATTTTTTTAACAGAAATTACATACGAAATATCAACAAAAATAAATAAAAGACACAGAAATTTTAGCATTGTTGAATCGTGCTGCTATGTTTCATAAAAAGTTCACACTAACGTAAGTAGATAAAGCGAACAGTTTATACTCGCTTGACAATTTTGTATGTAATATCGAATCAACACCCATATTTTTATTTCAACTTTGGGACTGTGTGCGACTAAATTTGGTTAATAAATTTAGTCATTACTGTGTCTCACGAATTACTAAATTAGTGAAAGATTCAACGAAGTAGCTACATTTTTAGCAGAAAGGCGTGAATTCTGAATACAATATAGAATAGTTTATATTTTGGCCAAGAAAAGATTTTAATCAAAAACCGTTCAATTGGTCCAAAATAGACGAATTTTCTACAAAATAGTGCAAATCTCAACCAAAACGAATTATTTTATGATAAAAAATTGCATTTTTAAACAAAAAGGTTAAATTTGTATGAATAGACATGACTTTTCAAATAAAAAAGATCAATTTTCAACAATATTCGAATTTTCAACTAAGGAAAATATGTCCGTCAATATAGAAAAATATTATTTCAAACGTTACACCTTCAAGTCAAAAAGATGAGCTTTCTACAAAACAGTTCCTTTTTCAACTAAATAATTAAATTTTTATTTAAAACGATAAATTCGCAACCAAGAAGATTAATTATTACCTATCAAATCTGAAAATAAAAAAAATAAAATATTAGTTCAGCTTTCATTTGAAATAAAAATGAATTGAAACGGTTGAATCTTTCATCAAACTGTTGAATTTTCAGGCAAGACAATAATTTTTAACATGAAAATATTAATTTTTAACAACAAAATTGATTATTAACTAAAAAGTTGGATTTTTGGCCAAATGGATAGTTTTCCGTTAAATAAATCATTTTTAACAACAACAAAAAATATTAATTTTCAAGAAAGTAGTTAAATTTCCAATTAAAGAGATAAATGTAAAGTTAAAAATAATCAAATACGACGCCATATTACCTTCTCTGTACTGAATGTGTTTATCAAAATGTTTGTGTTTTCAATGTCATGGAACAATTTGTTTCAGGTAAGGATTTTAATACATATATGTAATTTATTCAGTGTTAAGTTTATTATTAGATGTACGAATTGAATTTCATCAAAAATGTATGTTTTTGCAGACATTTTTTCAACAATGTTATCATCTTGAGGAAGACACAAAGACGGGTCAAAACGACGATTTTCTTAATATGTACTTGAATAAACATATATATATATATATATTGAGCGTATGACCACAATAGGTTCTAAATCTCGATAAAGGAGATCTATCCATACACTTGAATACAATTGTTATAATTGGAAATATTTTTTGAACGAATAATCATATTTGAGGATTCCGTGCTTGGTTTTCTAATTGAAAAAGTGACGACTTAGGGAATATATTCCTTGAAAAATAAGGCCACGATTTACTAAAATTTAACTATTTTCAAACAATTAATTAGGAATCGTCATGAAGAGAAAGTTTAATTATAAAAACTACTGTCAAAATAATTAATTTTTGAAAGGTTAAGAATTTTTCCATACTAAGCGAAGTTTCTTGTGTTATAAGAAATGACAGATAATGTAATTTTGATTTTTATAATAACGGAAAATTTGTATTGCTACAGACCCGATTTCTATTATACCTTGGGTAACATTCGGACAGTTTAACTGGACCACTAACCAGTAAAAAAAAAATGTA
Source organism: Andricus grossulariae (assembly GCA_011634705.1). Taxonomy (NCBI): domain Eukaryota; kingdom Metazoa; phylum Arthropoda; class Insecta; order Hymenoptera; family Cynipidae; genus Andricus; species Andricus grossulariae. The sequence continues at coordinate 246,171,908 of JAABKJ010075445.1, forward strand.
TGTTTGGTTTGATACCTCAAAATTGATTTTATTAATAAAAATACCAATTAACTTATAGAAATGTGAGGCATTAAGGATTAGTAATCAATTACTTATTTGATCAGTGACTTTCCATACTTCTTCCTCCATACAGGTTTTTTCTGCCTTCTCCTCAAACGTTATGTTTTCTTTCTCTTTTTTGCTACCACACAAGGTATTATATTCTTTCTTCTTCCTTCTGTATTAGGGCGATCCAAAATTTTTTATTTTTTTTATTTTTTATGAAGACAGGCCGGAATGTTTTTCGAATCCACACAAAAAAATCAATTTTTTTTATTTCGAACAAAAATTATATTTAGAGGTGCCGTAAGCCCCATGAAGTTTAACACGTATTTCCCATTAGAAAAATTTCTTTTTTGTCAATTTTGTTCAGAATCCTCAATATTATCTCAATCGAGTTGAAACTCAACATTTCTATTCAAAATTAGCTATAGAATACGAATAAAATATCGGTTTTTAAATATCAACAACACAAGTCTGTTTTATAGGGTCCCGAAAAAACCCCATAAGTGAAAACATGGGTTTTTCGAGTTTTTGACGCTAATGATGAGTTTTTTTGCGTTTTTTTAAATGTAAATTGTTCCTAGCACATGAAAAACTTTTTTATACTGATAATTAGATGTTTATATGAATTGCTTAAACAATTTATTATTATATTTAGCAATTTTCTCATAGAGTAGAGTTAGAAAGTCGCGGTTTTTTTTAAATTTCCCAGTTGTTGTCCATTTTTCAATTAGAGGAAGGTGATAGTTCATCAATACCAACATAAATGATTGTTTAAATAAATCATTTATATTGTTAATAATACTCTCTCAGAATTATGCTACAAAAATGCAGTTTAAAGAGAAAAAATTAACTCTTAGTCCAATTTTCAATTAAAATAGGCTAAATAATTAATTAGAGTCAAGAAAATCAATTGTCTCATCAAATTTACCTATCCAGTCATATTTCTCTTGTAAATTTGCACAATGTTCGTCTATTGGAATTTTCTCTAAAATCAATGGTATGAAAATCATTCACTGTTCAAAGTGTACTCAATATATATACCATATGTTTGAGTAGCATTAAAAAATAAAAACATATGCAACACAATGTGTCTTGCATAATTAAATGTTATATTTGCAATTGTTTTTTATGACATTCCTCTCATTAGGTATCGAGCAAAGCTACTGCATCAGGAAAAATGTCTAAAACGGCTCTTACTACAACTCATCGGCACTTGTGGTATATCTAAACCAAGAAAAAGTTCATCTTTGCTTCTTTTCGAAATTACTTTCTAATGAAACAACACAGAACCAACAAAATTTTATTTTTAACAAAGAAATGGCATCAAAATGTACTGAAACAAAATTGAACCATAAGTGGTCATTATTGAGGAACACCAATATTGAAAGCAATTCATTTGTTTTTTAGTTTTAACATTGATCAAGAGGATGAACATGACTGTATTTCAAAATAAGATTATGAGACAGTAAGCTAAAACAAAATTGAAATCCTAGTTTTTTTTGTGGAAGTGTCCAATATTTTGTCGTTTAAAAGAATTCTCCGAAGATCAGAAACAAATTAGATCCATTAAGTAGTAGTGCTGGTCCTGCATTTTATTTATCATTTCAGAATTCAAAATTGTATTCATTTTAAAGAGAAGTTGTTGAAATATGGGAATTGCTTAAATCTTTTCAGGAAGCAAGGGAAGTAGCAAAATCTTTAAAATGCATCAATGATTGTGCTCAACGAGATGATGTTCTTGAAACTACTTTCAATAAATCCCTCACAATAACCGCACTGCTGGATTATTGGATCATATACGTCTGGTTCTGTAAGCAGAAATGAGAACTACTCAATTTTATAACAAGAAATAAGGATAAAAAGGAAGTCAAAATAAAAGCAAGAAGGAGGGAAAAGGTCAAGAATATCCAAATGGGAAAGAAAAATGTAAACAAAGAAAAGCAAATAATAAAATCAACGCTTTACTCGAAGCACGCGTCACTTCTCTTCCCTATCACTTCCCCTCAGTACATTTTTCCAACCTATGCTGTTTTATTCGATATGTGTTATTGTCCGCTCCACTCTTCTTCACTCGTCGCTCAATCACCTTTCCTTCAGAAACTTTCCTCTCCCGCCAGTTGCATCCCTTCTAAGCCACTTCTTTTCACTTCCCTTGCTGCTCCGAACCGTTCTCATTCCCATTACTTACCTTGCTTCCCTTCCTATACTGTCCCTTTCTAATTCCCCTTTCTATACTCTCCTCGCATACTAATCTTAATGAACTCTAGCCCGAAACTCTCCTGCTTACCCTCACACTCCATCTTACCATACTTCTCAGTTCCTCCTTTATTTACGCAATACTCACTTATTCTCATCCCCTCCCTCACTGATCTGATCAGTACGTCCCTACTTTTCCTTCCCTACGTCCCCACCTCTTTTATCACTAACCCACATTTCCTCGCATCTATTCCAATTTTTTTTTACCTTATTTCCCCTACATCTTCTCCACTCACTTAGCATACATCTGATTCCTCACACCACCACCCTTACTTTCCCTACTTCATCACCCGGAGTAAAAAGTAATATAGACGTTTACCCGATCAAAACTGTAATGGTTTCTAAGCGGGGCTATGGAATCCTAACTGTAAATCTTTGAAATTGCATTAAAATCCCTGATATCCTTTAAAATTCTTGAAAATACATCGTTGTCACTTGAAATCCTTTGAAACCGAGAAACTTTTTTTTGAAATATTTTAAAATTTCTTAAAATCCATTAAAAACCTTTGAAATCTCGTGAAATCTTTTAAAATTTTATAAAATTCCTTTAAATCTTCAAAATCCTTGAAATTCATTGAAATTCCTTTATAATTCATTGCAATCTTAAGAATACCTCTAAAATCCATGGATATACTTTCGAATGCTTAGAAATCTCTTAAATGCTTTTAAATCCCATGAAAATATCGAAAACCCATAAAATCTCTTAAAATCCTTTCAAAAATTTTGAAATCCCAAAAAATCCCCTCAAAACCCTTTTAAATCTTAAAATCCATTAAAATCCCGTAAAATCTCTTAACAACTGTTGATATTCTTCAATTTTCGTGAAATCCCTTTAAAAACCATGAAAATCTTACAAAGTTCTCTAAAATCCGTGGATATACTTTGGAATGCTTTGAAATCTTTAAAAATCCACTTAAATCCCGTAACAATCATCGAAACCCCTTCAAATCTCTTAAAATCTTTAAAAATCTTTGAAAATCTTTTTAAATATTATAAAATCCCTTAAAATCCCTGTAAATCTTCGAAATTGCATTAAAATCCATGATATCCTTTAAAATTCTTGAAAATACATCGTCATCTCTTGAAATCCTTTGAAATCGAGAAACTTTTTGTTGAAATATTTTAAAATTTCTTAAAATCGATTAAAAACCTTTGAAATCCCGTGAAATCTTTTGAAATCTTATAAAATTCCTTTAAATCTTCAAAATCCCATTAAAAAATATCTGAAAAAGCAAGACCAGATCGCGGTACAGATATAATATACATTAGATATAATAGTGTTAAACATAATGTAGGAAAGTTCAAACTTTGGCGAAAATCGAGTGCGAAGCACGAGTTACCTGATAAGAATGTGTTAGTTAAAGCCGAACGAGCTTCAAAAAAAGAGAATTCACAATCATCAAATTACAGTTGTTAATGCTTTGACTTTTAATTTTAAAAGGCTTGTGCACAAATGTGTGGAAAATACAAAGAACGAGCTCGTAGCGCGAAGCGCGAGATGAATATATTCTTGAGTGCGAAGCGCGAGAACTTGCGAGCGAAGCGAGCCGCGCGCGTAGCGCGCAATGAGAATGTGCCCGCACAGCGGGCATATTATTGAGATAGTGTTCTATCAAACGTATGAGTTCGTAGGGGAAGTTTGCAAAGGATTTAATAATAACGATTGTATCAGAGATTGGTACTTTCGTGAAGAGAGACTACGTCAAAACTCAATAGGATGTCTTGGCGTTGAGTTTGAATCTGTTGTACCTTTCTGATGAAGTCAAAAGAGTTCTGGACGTGTGTGATAGAGTTTCTTGTGAAAGGATTCAGTTCTTTGGTGATGACGCGTGCTAGGTTGTAAGTTGGCGAGTTCACTGCGCTGACGACCGGTCGGAGTGGAATGTTGTACTTGTGGACATTTGGGAGCCCGTAAAGTTTTGGAAAAATGGAATTAGTTGGTAATAATTTAGATATTTTTTTGGTGTCATGTCTAGAGCCTTTTGAAAGGGTTCTTGTTTTGCTGACTATTGTTTTGTGGGGTATTTTTGAGTTTTTTATATACATCGTCATTTAGAAAGTCCATGATTTTTCGTAAAATACATATATGCAGGTCACTCTCACTTCTATCGTTTTGATTCCAAAATAATATAACAAAGATCCTCCTAACATATTTTGATGAAAATAATTTTTTGATTTACAATTTACTCTTAGCTGCCATACACACTACCCTGGAATCACATAGCTGCCCCAATAGTATCATATTGACCCCAGCGAAAAAAAATTTTATTACGAAGCAGCTGATGAATATTTTAACTTGAAAATTTTTTGGGAGCATCTTCAGAGGTTACTTTAATAGGTGATTCAAGTTATACAAGTAAAAATAAAAATCGGCAGATTACGCTACTGATACCAATTTCTCAAATTTGATAATATCGTAAGAGTGGGAGTTTGGAACTTACTGCAGATTCATTGATTTCTTCTCATCAATGCGGTTACCTTGCCAATTTCTATGTTTATTTTTGCCCGTACGACATTTTCGTTATTGTATATATAAATTTCCATAAGAAGAAAAGTACGCTTCAATATTGCAGAGACATCACCATTAGATGTTATAACCATTTGTTTTCGAGTTAGCAGAGGCTTATAAACAATATGCCGTACTTTTAATTTAGGTGGTGCATGGTCAGCAAGGGTGTATCTTTGAAGTTCGAATATCCGCAGCGGATAAGCGCGGCAATTTAGCCGAATATTTCGTAGTTGTTCAAGTCCATATCCACTTTTTGCATAAACAGGAAGCCTAGAAGGTGAAACAATTACCCTGCAAGGAGAAGGATGCCTGGCATGAGAAGACCTGGATCTAAACCTGTTTAGTGAATGATCCCTCTCAGAAGAATCAGAAGTTGTGGTACGAGGAAAACCAGGAATAGTTTCACTAATAACTACTCTTGTTATCGTCCGAATAGACCATTCTACCTAACTATCGTAAGTTTATTTGCACATGTGCAGCTGCAGTTGTACCTTTCGCCGGAATGAAATTAAATGAAGATGATGTTCTGAGTGCGAAATTGGGCAATGTGAAATAGAAAAAGATAGTTTTGCTTTGAGACGGTGCTTAAGTTGCCCGAAGCAACCTAATAGTGGTAAAAATGCTGAACTTGTAAACAGGCTTGTAGGTTGAGTCTCTTATATTATAAAATTTTAATTATATTATTGTGATTGCAATAAATATTGAAGATAAAAGACAGGATTTAAGTATTGTAATTCTGATTTAAAAAATTTTGTATTCAAATTATCAATAATTTACACGTATACAATGGAAGGTTTTAACACTTTTAAATTAAACAATTTTAAATGAAATGCAGAGAAACCACAAAAGTGAGAACTTCTAACTTTTATAAATTATGGAGTTCAAAGATTCAGATTAAATTCCAAAAATATAAATCCACGGTATCATTTTCATTTCTCTAAATTAAAAAATCAACCAATTAACTTTAAAATTTTCAAAATTATATTATTTTAAGCAATGTTAAGCTAGAAACGTTGAAAATTAAAAAATTAAACAAAAATTTAACTGAACACTTTGTAAATTAGAAGTTCAATTATTTTTGTTTCAAATAGTTTAAACATCTTTAAAGAGCTTCAAAATTTCAAATCTTGAGAAATCTAAAAGATGTTTAAAATTTTTTTAAATTAAAATTGCTTTCAGAACTCCTAAATATTTTAATGAATGTAAAATGCTCAATGTTTTTTATCAAAAATGTTCAACTTCAAACGCTTTTGATTTTTAAATGTTCAAGCTTGAGGCTGAGTTTATTATAAATGAATAATAATACTGGATACCCAGATTTTATAATTATTAACTATAATGAATTGTTTATAGAAATATTTTCACTCAAGCAATTTTTTCAACTGTAAATCTTGAGAAGTTGCTATTTTCTTTCACTAGTGACGAATTTGATGAATTTCAAAAGTGATATTTTTCGTGAAGGACATTTACAATTATTTAAACAATTAATTATTTTAGTCAGATTATCGATATTTATTTTTTCAACCAATTTCACTAAGATGAATTTTATTTTAATTATTTCAATTGATTTTTACGATTTCAAGGGATTTTATTTAATTTCTAAAGAACTTAGGGAAAAAAGTTAAACTTTATGTGATTATTCATTTTTAAAAGTTTTAGGGAAAATGAGGGGAGGGTAGTGGGAAAAATGAGGAAAAGGGAAGTATGGTAAAATGAGGGGACATGAAGGAGGGAAATGAGTAGGAGAAGTAAGGGAATTGATGGAAAAGGAGAAAGAAGTAGTGGAAGTAAGAGGAAATAAGGAGAGGATTGGTGAAGGTAAATGAGCAAAGTGGAAGTGAGCAAAATAAGGGATAAGGAAGTAGGGAAAATAAGGGATAAAGAATTATGGGAAATAAGGAAAGTAGGGGAGTTGATGGGAGATGAGGGGAGTAAAAGTAGGAAAAGTAAGGGGAGTTAGGGGAAATGAGGAGAAATAATGAGAGTGTAAGAAGAAAAAGTAAGAAAAAATTAGGGAGGGAAGTAGGGGAAGTGAGTGGAATAGAGGAAAATAATTAGAAGTCAGACATATTCATATCTAAGAAATTTAAAATAATTTTGACTAATTCTAATAGATTTTTAGGGATCTGAGGAGAGGTACATAGAAAAAATGAAGTCAGGAGATCTAGGAAAAGTAAGGGCAAATTAATGATGAAGAATTGGGGGACGTGAGGGAAAACGAGAGCAGAGGAAGTAAGAGAAGTTATGGAAAAACGCGGGATGGTGAGTAGAGAAAAGGGGTGGGGAGAACAGGAAGTAGATGTGGCAGACGTTAGGAATGGAAATTGTGGGTAATGTTGCTGATGGGGGAGGGGAATCAGGGGTACAGGGGAAAATTAGAAAAATGTAGGGTAAGTAGGGAGGGGAAGTATGAAAAGAGGTTTAAACGACTTACTTACGTCTAATAATCTACAAAACACTTTTTTGTAGGCGTAAGGCACCTTTCTTAAGTAATTCTTAAAATGACCACATTTTAAATTTTGCTGTCACTTTTTTCCCCCAAAATAAAGAGTTTGAATTTAGATTGTAATTATAAAGTAGGGTAAAATAGAATACGTATGTAAATGGATTTTTCTCACATTCAAGGAATCATTTGTAAATAGGTTATATCGGTGGTGGTGACGTAACCGATTATATTACTCTTCTATTGTTGTGTAAATGAAGTTTGAAATGTTGCACGTGCGAGTTCTTTTACAAAGCTTTTCTCAATTATAGGTTTTTAATTAACTTGAATAAAAAATTGGACATCTCTTAGCATGACTAGGAAAACTTTAATTTCTTGGTTGTCTTTTCACAGATATATCATCAGGTATGTCGCCCAAAACAAAAGACCTTCTGACAAATTTGAGAATGAGCATTGAACATAAAACAAGAGATTTTCTGGCAAATTTTGGGATGAGTAGTGAACACGCGAATCATCAAGGTAATCCTGGTTCTCAAAATTTAACTATTTCATCTTTAGTTGAAATTTGATCGTTTTCAGTTCAAAATTCAAATACCTGTTAGAAAATGTATATAATTTGTTGTAAGTTCGTATTTGTTGGTAGAAAATTATTCGTTCCGATTGAAAATTTAAAAGCTTGATCAAAATTTAAACTACTCAGTCGAGAATTAATTTTATTAGTTGGAGAACTATATCTGCCTGAAAATGTAACTATTTTTTTGAAAATTTGCTTTTTTGGTTAAAAATCAGTTTTTTTATCTGTAAATTTAACAATGCCATTTTTAGGTGAAAATTTGTACTTTTTAGTTGAAAATTATCCTTTCTAGTGAAAATTCAATTAATTTGGTTGAATATTTATTTGATTTATTGTGTTTTTGTGTTTTTTGGGTAGAAAATGAATCTCTTTGATTGAACATTTAACTTTTTTGTAGAAAATTTGTTTTTTGTTATTTGTTGAAAAATTGACTTTTTGAACTGCAAAATTAACTATTTCTTGATTAGTTGAGAATTGATCGTTTCAGGTTCAAAATTCAGCTACTTTGTTAAAAATTAATACATTTTATTGTAAGTTCGTTATTTATGGTAGAAAATTATTCTTATTGATCGAGAATTCCGCTAATTAGCTGAATTTTAAATTACTTGGTTACAAATGTATTATATTAGTACACGATTCATATATTTGTTTGAAATCTTTGCTTTCAGGTTTAACAATTTGGTTCAAAATAAACATTTTGTTGAAAATTCAACCGTTCTGGTTGAAGTTATTATTTTTTTTTTTTGAAACTGCAAGTTGTATGTGATGCTCCGTGCCGACAAAAGGGAAAGAGTGGAAAACGTTTACAAAATCTAGATCATTCATTTGTAATTGTGTCGATTTGAAAATGTAACAAGTGGAAGATAATGGAGGGCTTAGCAGAATACGAAGGAATTTTCAAACATTTTTCATCATTTCTGAACCCTGCTGCGTTCTAATCAATATCACAAATGCCCACATGTATATTTTCCGTATAGTAGGAATGTTCAGTAGTACTTTATCTCTTTGGTTACTCAACTAAATTCGGAAGAAGATATGCACTCACACATTATTTTCTTGTTAACATAAAGAAAATTATTTTTCTATATGATTTTACGCCATACTTAGCGGATTTTCCTACTTCTAATAAGAGGGTTTCATTTATGATTGAAAACGAGTAAAACTCTTTAAAATTCATGTGCTCGAAATTGAAAGCAGTTTTTATTAGGCCTTCATTGGTTGGTGTCTGTTTTCGGTTTGGTTCTTCAGTCCATTGACTATTTATCAATGAAAAAAGGCGTTCAGCGTTTGCGTTAGAGTTTCTTCCGGACAGTGGACAAAGAAAGTTCGTTCGCTCTGTGATCTTGAGTTCTCAAGGCCTTATCATTACTCCACCAGGTTTGGCGTTACGTACTTTTCGAAATGTTATTCCTCTTCCTCTTCTTCCTTTTCTTCATTTGTTTTTTTTCTCTCTCTTGGATGTCTAATTAGTCTCACTGAGCGCATGTAGGTGGTATTTTAAGTAATAAGGCTACACGGCCGCTGGGCCACCATAAAATAGAAGATGCAACAGGGACATCGGATTCTCTGAATAACGAAAGTTCAGAAAACAACAACAACCTAATGGATTTTAAGGATTTCGGCGGAAACGTATTTTTGGAGGCAAATGTGCTAGACAGGTCTCTTTGAGCATTCGAGACCCTAAAAAAGCCCAACACTACATTGTACTTTGCTTTTTCCCGTGTTCGAATTTTTTAATAGGGGGCAGTTTATATTTTCCTAGAGGTGGTTTTTGGAACTTGGTTGTTAGTGCGGCCGAGAGCCCAAAAATGCCCAAAATTTTGTCGGATTTGAAATTTCATTTTTTTTCATTTTTTTTTATAGTGGAGGTGCTGGCATGTGTCAAGCCAGCACCTTCACTCGATACAAAAAAAATTTATTTCCAAACTTTTTTCGACATTTTTAGAAATCTTGATATTCTTTGAGATTTTTGAAAATTAATTTCTTTAAATTAAAAACACTTTAAAATGTTTTTATAAATCTTTTGAGAAGTTTCGTACTTTCTTGAAACCTTTCAAAATTCTTAAAAAGCTTTGAAATATATTTTTTTAAGTCTTCAAATGTTAAATTATTTTAAAATCATTATACAGCCCTTAAACCTAGTAAATACCTTTGCAAACTTTTTTTTAATTCTACAAAATTAAGAAATTGTCTTAAATTCTTTCAGCTTTCTCTTTAACAATTGCAGAAAGCTTTTAAAATCTTATATAATATTTTTAAATATTCTGGTAAAATCCGTAAAATCTTCAACATTTTATTACGGAACCTCTAAAAATCTACATTTAAAGTTTAAATTTCTACACTTTTCAAGATTTATAATAGAAAAATCTTGAATTTCAAAGATGTATATATAAACATTCCTAAATTTGGATGAATTTGATAATCAAAAGTCAAGCTTTTAATTAAAAATCTTCCAAATTAAAAAAGAAATTCAAATGTAAATCATCAAAGTTACAGAATTTTAAACTGTAAAAGAACTGCATTTTGGTGGTAATTATACTCAATATAATATAAATTTCAATGTAAATATAAAATATAACATATATTTCTGAAATGAAAAATTTCGAATTATTAAGCTATGGTTAAAAAAACACAAATTATTTCATTCCTATCAATTAACATACGTTAGATTCAAAGACACTTTGATTTTTGATTTTCCAAATGTTACAGTTTTTTACTTTAAAGCTTTTCAACTTTTTTTTATTTCATACTTTCAACATTTTCGATACATGATATTATGTTAATCTTTAAACTTTTGTAAATTATTTATTTAATTTCAAACAATGGACATTTTGAGTAGTCTTATTTTCAATAAACCAAATATAAAATTGGTTAGTATTTAATTCCCAACTTGAAAAATTTTTTTCCTAAAAATTACTTGACTTAAATTCTGACGTTATGTAATTTAAGCTTCGGTAAAGATAACGTTGCATAAACGCAAATCTGTTTCGCTTGAATCATTGTTTAAACTGTCTGCGTATGTAATCCTATGCTAATAGATTTAAATGAAAGTGTTCCAAATTATTTTGAGTCTGAAATTGTAGAATTTTAACAGTTTCAATTTTTTTCATTCTTGAAAGTTATTTTATTTTTGGGATTTCATATCCACGGTTTTGGTCTGGCGTCCATTTGTCATACTTTTTGCTTAGGATCCCAAATAACACCCTGATAAGTCTCATTATCTCACGCAATCAGAAAAAAATTATTGAACTAAAGGAACTGTTTTCTTGGATATATATAAAAATTTGGTTGAGTCAAATAAATTTTGGTTGGTTTAACAAAATATTTGATTGTGCCAACACAATTTTTTTGGTTGAATCAACCTAATACACATTTGGCAAGGAAAGAAGAAGGAATGTCATACCAACGATATCCACATGATAAATTAGTGACAAAATTAGTAAACAGTGTCCACTCTTCCAAGACTTGCCTAATTAAGGTATTGACTGAAATTACAAAAGTGGACACATCCCGATGAGCATTACAAGTTTCAATCAATAATTATCTACTATTTCTTTGACTGAAAAATGCTTTCCAGTTCGCATTGTCATTTACACTTTTATTATTTTATGTACAATTTCACATTTTTTATTGGCTCTATGTTACAATCTCTCTATATTAAATTGAGGGTCATATTATCATGATTTCATTTTTTATATTTATCCTAACCAATCTTCCTTAATCATGTCACAACCTTTTTCAGCAATCATGATAGTTGATGTATTTGGATTTCCTCTTGTTACAACTGGCATGATAGACGCATCAATAACTCGCAATCCTTTGATTCCATGAACTCGTAATCTTGGATCAACAACAGCTTGCGAATCTTCTTTAGGACCCATTTTGCATGTTCCAACCAGGTGATGACATGCAGAACCCACTTGTCTGACGACACAGGTCCGAAATTCACCTGAGTTATATTGAAATTGATCGCAAGGAGGCATAGGGACATCATTAAGTTTGAATTAATATTTTTTTATAATCGTGGTATTAAATACACTGAGTCCTATTCGAATACCCTGAATGATACGTTTTAGATCCGGTTCGGCAGTTGAATATCCAGGATGTATCAAAGCTGGTCCCCAGATTGGATCCGTAGCATTTATTTTAATTAATCCTCTACTCTTCGGAGCAATCAATGTTGTAAAAATAGAGAATTTGTTTTCATCTGACACACTCACAAATAATTTTCGTTATTCTTGTCCATATTCTCTCTCTCTCTCTATTCTACTTCTGAATATATGTTTAAATATTTTGGTATCTTTCTATTGTCTTTCTCATTAATTTCTCTAACCTTTTCTAATTCTTCCATTAACTCTTCACCTAATCTATCCTCCCTAATATCTTTACCATATTCGCTTGCCATTTTGCTTTATCTTCTATTTTTCTTCTACATCCTTCCCATACATACTTTTTTTTCTTTCCATTTACAGACTCTAGACTTTCTCTCCTCTTTCTCTTTCAAATAATATCCCTTCTCTAACCATGTTTCCCAATATAATTTATGTTACTCTTGTCCATCTTCTCTCTCTCTCTCTCTATTCTACTTCTAAATATTTGTTGGAATACTTTTGTATCTTTCTATTGTCAATTTCATTCTGTTCTCTAACCTTTTGTAATTCTTTTATTAAATCTTCACCCAGTCCATCCTCCCTAACATCTTTACCATATTATCTTGCCATTTTCCTTCATCTTCCATTTTTCTTCTGCACCCTTGTGATACATACTTTTTTCTTCTTCCCATTTACAAATCCTACACTTTCTGTTCTCTTTCTTCTTTCAATAATATCCCTTCTCTAACCTCGTTTGCCAATCTAATACTTATTGCTCTTGTCCATTTTCTCTCTCTATTCTACTTCTAAATATTTGTCTAAATACTTTGGTATCTTTTTATCGTCTTTCTCATTCTTTTCTCTAACCTTTTCCAATTGTTTCATTACCTCTTTACCCAGTCTATCATCCTTAACGTCTTTACCATATTCTCTTGCCATTTTCCTTTATCTTCGATTTATCTTCGATTTTTCTTCTACACCCTCACTTGTAATCCAGCGTAATCAACCTATAATCCAGGGTAATCCACTTGTAATCCGAAGTAATGTGAATAATCCTAGTACTTAACTTGTAACTCAGAGTAATCCAAGTAATTCGGAATAATTTCAACTATTTTGTTAAAGATGTGTTTCTTTTTGTTGTTGAACATTAATTTTCTAAAATGAAAATTAGTTTTCTGAACTGAAAATTAGTTTTCTTGACTGCAAATAAATTTATATATTCCATTTTTTATTAGAAATTGATCTCTTTAGTTCAATGTTCATGTATTTTGTCGAAAATTCGTCGTTTTCGGTCAAAAATAATTCTTCTTCGTTAAAAATTCAATTATTTTATGAAAAAATAATCTACTTTGTAGAACATTCAAAATTTTGGTTAAAAAATTTTTGTTGTTGTTAAAAATTGATCTTTTTGGGTTGAAAATTATACTATTTTTGTATAAAATTTAACTATATTATTGAAAATTCGTTTTTTTTTTGTTGTTGAAAATTAATTTTTTTAACTGAAAATCTAACTATTCAATTTTTTGTTGAAAATTCACTTACTTGGTTGATAGTTGAACTACATTGTTACAACTTTTGTTTTCTGGTTGAAGATTCTTGATTTTAGTTGAAAATGGTTTGGTTGAACATTTGACTTTTTTTTCTAAAAATTCGTTATTTTTTGGGTAAAAATCAATTTTTTTACCTGCAAATTTTACTATTTCATTATAGGTTACAATTTTTCCTTCTTACTTGAAAATTATCTATATTATATGATATTAGCTTGAAAATTCAAAAATTTTAAATGAAAATCTGTTTTGGCTGAAATGCCAAATATTGCATTTTTCGTTGAGAATTCTTGCTTACTTCTTCTATTAGATTTTTTTTCTGGCTGCACTTCATCTACACTATTCACGTATTTTGAACCTAACTCTATTATATGTTTTCTAGCGCTACCTAAAAATATTGTCTATTTTTCTAATAACACGGAACTCACAAATGAAGAAAATTGGGCGGAATCTTTTGTAAACTGTTCTAAGGTATTCTTCTTTCATATAGTAAAATATTCTGTCATTAAGTTATATTGCTTCTTCCTTATAATTCTAATACGTTTTTTATGCAGATCTGATGAGGAAAACCAGCTGTATTTCCTGAAAATAATCGATTCGATTTTCCTTTTCAAATGGATCTCAACTACTACTCCAGAAGATGTCATATTCATTAGGTTCTTACCTGAATTTATAAATTATGAATCTTCCTAGATGTAAAAAAATGAAATTTTATTTTCATAAATTGGTCAAAATCGGTTAATTTTGAATACAATTTATCGGAATTGTTTGTATTTTTATTTATCTGAAGTTGGATAAGGAAGTTAAAAAAGCACATTCAACAAAAGTTTTCAAATGTTTGCAGCTTTTTTATTCAACTTTATATCAATAATATCTTTGAGATTCACGAAAATGAGTCGGAACACATATTCTAATACATTTTAAATACATGACGTAAAACACTTCAAGAAATTCAAATATTTTCTAGCAATATAAATACAATGTTACTTTATACAAATACAATTCAGCAATCAGTATTTAACAATACATTTTTCAAACTAAATAATTGCATCTTACCATAGATTATATATTGTAGATTGAAATGAAATTTGTAAATATTTACATTATCCTGAACTTTTCAATTACATTATTCAAGAATGTGGATTCATCAGTTTTCAGGTTTATCAGTGTTGAAACTTAATAAACATTTTGGTTTGAAAAAATGTTTTCATGCATTATTTTTTATGTTTCTAATGAAAATCTTCCAGTTGGGGATCACTGGAGTCCTGCCGATAATTGGGCATTCAAGATTATCTTGGACGATGAATTAGTGAGATATCTTAGGGGAATACAAGCGACTAATTATTCATCAGTTGATTATTGAAGAACTTGAAATTTTTTTTAGCATTTCATGCTCTCATCCTCCCGATTAATTGGTTTGCGAGAAAAAAAAATTAAAACTTCTTTTATTTATTCTAAAATCAATTTATATATTTTTGAGGTGCTCAAAGACTATAAAGTTTTACCTGTATGTTCCATGGGAAAAACATGTTTTTTAAATTTTTTATATAATGTTTTAAACCAGGTGTATCGGTGTGATTACTCGTTACTTGTAAAAAAATTTTCCTGTTTCATATCATGCACAATTATATAGTATAATTTCACAATTTTAAAAATTAATTAATGGCGCGAAAGTATTTCATATGCAGCAACTGTTTTGAAATTCCTGGAGATTCGACGCTCCTTGCCCAAGGGCGACTCCTGGATTTCTTCTAGGGTCATGTCTTCAATCGCACCACTGACCATGTTTACTTTTACCCGCTTTTCGACTTCACGTCCGGAGTCATTTCTTATTGTGTGTATTCCACGAAGAATTGTATTATTATTCACTACTATTGCAAATATGTCACCATTGTTAGCCGATAGTACTTTCTGTTCTTCGGTTGGCATGGGCGCAGGGAGATTACGGTCTCCTCTCAAATGAATTTTTTTATCGCGAGGAAAAGTATATCTTCTATCGTAAAATACATATATGCAGGTCACTCTCACTTCTATCGTTTTGATTCCAAAATAATATAACAAAGATCCTCCTAACATATTTTGATGAAACTAATTTTTTGATTTACAATTTACCCTTAGCTGCCATACACACTACCCTGGAATCACATAGCTGCCCCAATCGTATCAGATTGACCCCAGCGGAAAAAATTTTTATTACGAAGCAGCTGATGAATATTTTTACTTGAAAATTTTTTGGGAGCATCTTCAGAGGTTACTTTAATATGTGATTTAAGTTATAGAAGTAAAAATAAAAATCGGCAGATTACGCTACTGATACCAATTTCTGAAATTTGATAATATCGTAAGAGTGGGAGTTTGAAACTTACTGCAGATTCATCGATTTCTTGTCGTCAATGCGGTAACCTTGCCAATTTCTATGTTTATTTTTGCCCGTATGACATTTTCGTTATTGTATATATAAATTTTCCTGAAAAGGAAAGTATGCTTCAATATTGCAGAGACATCACCATTACATGTTATAACAATTTGTTCTTGAGTTAGCAGAGGCTTATAAACAACCTGCCGTACTTTTAATTTAGGTGGTGTATGGTCAGCAAGGGTGTATCTTTGAAGTTCGAATATCCGCAGCGGATTAGCGCGACAATTTAGCTGAATATTTGGTAGTTGTTCAAGTCCATATCCACTTTTTTCATAAACAGGAAGCCTAGAAGGTGAAACAATTACCCTGGAAGGAGACGGATGCCTGGCATGAGAAGACCTGGATCTAAATCAGTTTAGTGAATGATCCCTCTCAGAAGAATCAGAAGTTGTGGTACGAGGAAAACCAGGAATAGTTTCACTAATAACTATCAATTCTCGGAAGGGTTATATCCGGTGGCGTTATATCCGAGTTCGACTGTAGCCCCAACTATTCATTTTTCTCAGTACATCTTTTGCATAATGACAAAGTTCAAAGAGTTTAAACATGGTTAAAAATTAAAAAGAAAAATCTGCTATCTACAATCACATAAACTACCGTTATTTGCCTTTCACTCATAAGAAACACAAAAGTGTTTTTTATGGTCACCCAAATATGTATGTGTGTTTAATTTAAGTTCAATGCAAATATATCTTTGGGTTAAAGCTAAAAAAAAATTTCTAAAATATGATTTTTTCTCATAATTTTCATTTAATAGAAATAGGCTAAGAAGTCAACAATTACTAATGTCGTTCCATACATTTGTTAATAACAGTTTTTTTTTATTCGAGATTGAATTTTTAGTTTAGGTCCAATTATCCCAAGTAAATCGAAGGTCCTTCTTTTTCGCTGTGAAATGACGCTCTGATCAAAATTTTTCTCGTGAACGGCTATACAGATTTTGATCATTCTTACTTCGAATTTTTTGTTTAAAAAATTAAAAATTAAAATTTTTGTTTAAAAACGTACATTCCAGAAATATTTCTTCCAAATATAAAAACATTGATTTTGTTTTTAAAATATCAATTGTTTATAAACAAATTAAACTTTATTTGAAAGAATAGTAATTACTATTCTTTTAAATAGACTGACGTCGCAATAAAAAATGTATATCCTGTGAAATAATAGAAATTACTTATGTTAGTATATCTTATCGCATTTCTCTCTAGAAAAAATGTAGAATAATGTACAACAATTATTTTTTTGAGAGAACAAAAGTACAATTTTTTATAAAGAATTAGTAAGTGTTTTCAAACAGGTTATTGGCCTGTAATTCTCTGGGTTGGACAAGTCGCCATTTTTCCCAGGAGTATAGTGCATCCTAATACCAGCCACTGCGAAATGGGCATCTCAGACTTTAAATGAGGTGAATATGCGGGCCAAATGTTGGAGTGTAGAATTAAACTTCTTCCACCAGAAGTTCTTGATACAATCTGGTCCAGCACCGCAGAAGTTCTTTGTGCCTGCAAGTGCTTTTTTCACCTCTTCGGCAGTGATGGATGGACCTTCCTCTTCAGATTTTATGAGGTTGTCGCAACATTCCTTGAAGCGAGTGATATTGCCAGTATCTCATTTCAACTTCAGTGTTTTCGGGATCTTGTATACCTTTCTCCAAAAAGTCTCTACCTCGTTGGGCTTGAGTGGATTTTTGACAGGAACAGAGTATTCACTGAAGAGGCGAGATAAGTCAACAAGAAACTTTTGATTCTCCCTGATTTATTTCTCATTCTTCTGTATTCTCCTCCTTGCGTCAGATAACAGCCGTATTTTGTCAAAAATATGCTGCTTGATTGTCAGCAGCCTTGACTTGTTCAGCGTGTGATTCAAGATTCTCAGTTCTTGGGCGAACTTTCGAATCCTTTCCATGAATGGTCTACCAGATGTTATGTAGTCAATCACACATTGAACATGGGACGCATTCTGTCTTGCCCATCCGAACTGCTTGTTCAATTGCTGCAAGCGTCTTTTGGTCTTTCGATTCATCGTCGGTTCGAGCCTTCGATTTGAATCAGCCAAAGCTCTCGCAGCACCATAAACTGAGCAATTGATAGTCCAGAGGTCAAACACTTGCGAGATTTCTATACGGAGGGAGGCATCGTTTTATAGAATAGATGAATCTCTATCGTTGATGTAGCATCATGCGAGGCTTTCTGCCCTAATAAAAAAAGTTAGAAATCATCACAAATCGTCAGAAGTTCTGATGATTTCTGAACATCCTGACCATTTCTGAATATCCTGACCGTTTCTAAGGATTCTGATCATTCCTGAACATCATGACCATTTCTGATCACCTTGACCATTTCTGAGCATCCTGACCATTTCTGAACATCCTGACCATTTCTGAGCATCCTGACCATTTCTCAACATCCTCACCATTTCTGATCATCCTAAATATTTATGAACAACCTAACTATTTCTAAACATCCTAATTATTTCTGAGCATCCTGATAATTTCAGAACATCCTGCCCATTTCTGAAGATCCTGAAGATTTCTAAACACTCTGATCATGTTTGAACATCCTGACCATTTCTGAGCACCTTGACCATTTCTGAGCACCTTGAATATTTCTGAACACCTTGACCATTTCTAAAAATCCTGATCATTTCTGAACATCCTGACCATTTCCGTATTTCTGACGAGTCTTGCTATATCTACAGATATGTTGATTCACTATCTATCAAGAGAGTTGAATTTTCAACCAAGAAAGATTATTCAGTCAAGAAGGAAACAACATTTTTAACGAATGTTTCAACTTTCTATGAAACACTTGCATTTTCAACCCAAAATTATGACTTTGAAAAAATAAATCTTGAATTTTTAATGAAATAATTAAATTTACAGTCACACAATTCCGTTTTTAACCAAAGTCATAAAATTTGTAGCATAAAACAAATAATTTTCATCAAAATAAATGAATATGATGTATAATGTATCTATTCTTGATGTAGCAAATTTCGTTTTTTCAACGGAATCAATTTTAAATTACCTGGAAAAATCTGTCCTTATGAAAAAATGATTGTTTATTTTAAAAACAAATTAACAACTTGACAAATTTTTTATGAATAAATAAATGAATGTGGGTTTTTGTTACAAAACCTACTGCTAGTGACTTTATCAGGCAAAAACATTGGTTATTCATTCAAACTAAAAAATTCTGCATATGCCCAAGTTATTTAGAGTAAATCCCGCTGAAAAAACGAAATCAGCTTTTTGAAAATGCATGGAAATTTGTATTTTTTTATCAAATTTATTTCAACAAATACCAAATATTGTTGTATTCCAGTCGTTAGCGCCTTTATGAAATTATCAATAAAATGAATAATTATTGTTGTTTGGTAAAGAATCGTAAGGAAAGGATTTTCCCAAGAAATTAAAAAAAAAAATCATTGAAAAAACATTTTTATGATGCAAAATAGACGAACACTTGTAATTGTTTATCAAAAATATTTAAACAATTAACAGTTGTTATCATGTATTGAAAAATCGCATATATTATTATTGTTATTCGGGAAATTGTTCATCAATTTTTTTTGAGGAACGAAGTTTTTGTAGCGCGATATGACTGAAATAAGCATTTGTTTGAATAATTTGATTAAATAATTTTTATATATTGTTTATAAATGCAGTAAGCTAATATAGTATTCAAAATGCTTAACTTTGATATTTTTATTTTACTTAGAAAATTTAGTGATTGTAGTAGGTTGATTCCAAATCTCCCCCTCCCTCTCTACTTCTCCCCACTTTTACCAATTCTTTCTATCCTATCCCGTCCGGTCCTATGAGATCCTATCCTATCAGATCCCAAACTGAAAATTCAAGTATTCTATTTTTGGTCAAAAATTAATTTTTTTCAGTTAAAAATTAACCTTTTAAATAATTAATTGATAAATAATGTTTTTTATTTGTAAATTCAACTATCTGGTTGAAATTTTAACTACCTCGTTTAGCATTTATTATATTTTTTAAAGATTGAACTATTTTAATAGTAGACGTAATGATTTCACTATGATTCATCATAATAAATTCAAAGGAAGTGTTTCGGGTTTCAATCGTGTGCAAAACTACAATACGTCGCAAAAATTCTTAGCTTTGCACACGAATTTTTGATTGTTTTGTTAAATATTGTTTTATTCTTGGATAGGTAATTCTTGCTTTTGGACAACATATTTAACTGTCTAGTAAAAAATTCATTTTTTCGGCTGCAATATTCGGTTATCCTTCACAAACATCATCAAGGATTCAGTTTCAGTTGTAGGGCTAAGAAGAATGTCTCTTTTTTTCGTATAATAAAACTGAGAAAAATTGAAGATTTATTAATGTACAATTGTATTATATAACCAAAGCAAGACGTAACTATTTATCAGAATTAAAAATTGTATTTGACATTAGCAAAAGTAACTTTATTGTTAAATATAAATCAAAAGTTGTACCCGTAGCGAGAGTATTTGAGTATCCACTGAGAATATACATTTTGCGTTTGCGGTAAACTAAGGTGTTTATATCGCTGTCTTGACAGGCAAAAAGGAATCCTTTAATGCCTAATCTCAATTCTAACAATATTTGGAATTGAATAAAAAGAAATTATACTTGTATCATCCCGAAATGAAAGAGTTTGACATTTAGCAATTTAGGATAAAAAGTATTTTAAATTGGAAAAGAATATGAATATTGTAGTTGTCAACAGAGTAACGGTTGTTCTGTGATTGAGATTGCTAATAAGTACCTAAGCTTCCATAGGTTCAAGTATTTCCATCGAAACTAATACTAATACAGACGTATTAATATATTACATTAAATTCCTACAAAACTATTTTAGGAAGATATTCTGTGATCAGTTTGAATATTTGAATTTTAAGTTCGTGAATATTATAATAAAAAAAAAATACCTAAGTTTTGCAGTGTACCTGAAAAATGTCAAAATTTCAATAAATTTCATTATATTTCTAATGATTATTCAAATTCCAATTTCACACTTATGTGCAAATCGTATTCGTTTATAATTTTGAGGTAAAAATTCAAAATCTTCCAAAAATTTTTTTAAAAATATATTGAAGATATATTTTCATCGTTTAATATGACTATAGGTAACACCTACCAATTAGAAATAATATATAATAAGTCCTTTCCTTAAGTGGCTCATCCCGCCCCAGTACATGGCTCATCCCGCCCCAGGCATAGGGAGGGCGGTATGAGTCACGCGCACTAGTTTTTCATTTTCATTTCTAATCCCGCATATACTTATCTATTTAGCTTAATCTTGGTAAAATTATTATTGAAAATGTTTAAAGAATATATATGACGACTTCTTCCAAGCAGTGAATTGCATATTTCAAATACTGGCATTAAAACGGTCAACTATGCTTATCTCGCCCCACCCTAACCTATGTATAATGAGGAATCCATAATAATTATTAGAAATGATAATATTAAAAAGCCCTACCACCTCGTGCTATGTTGGCTGTAGCATTGCTACAGGCATGGTTTCACATGCCAGACAGACAAAGAAAGTCATATCCTATCCTATCCTACCTCATCATATCCTATCCTATCCTGTCCTATCCTATCATATATTATCATATCATATAGTATCCTATCCTATAATATCCTACCCTATAATATCCTACATTCTCCTATAATATATTCCCAAATCCTATATTATCCTATCCTATCATGTCCCATCATATCATATCCTATCTTATCTTATCCTATCATATACTATCCTACATTCTTCTACCCTATAATATATCCCCCTATCCTATCCTATCCTGTCCTGTCCTCCCTTATCCTATATTATCCTATCGTATACTATCATATCCTATCCTATCAGATCATATCATATACTCTCCTATCTTATCATATTCTATCCTATCCCATTCTATCCTATTATATCATATCCGTTCCTATCATATCCTATCCTATTCTATCATATCTTATCCTATCCTATCATATCATCTCCTATCCTATCTTATCATATCCTTTCCTATCCCATTCTATCCTATTATATCCTATCCTTTCATATCCTATCCTATCCTATTCTATCATATCTCATCCTATCCTATTATATCATCTCCTATCCTATCTTATCCTTTCGTATCCTATCATATCCTGTCCTATCATATCATATCCTATCCTATCTTATCCTATCCTATCCTATCCTATCTATACTATTATATCCTATTCTTTCATATCCTATACTATCCCATATTCTCCTATCATGTCCTATATTCTCCTATCTTATCCCATATTATCCTATCCTACCCTCTCCTATACTATCATATCCTCTCTTATCCTATCTTATCTTATCGTATCCTTTCATATCCTATCCTATAAGATCATATCATACACTATCCTGTCATATCATGGAAGAGCGGACCTTGCTTGAGCTCACCAGGAGGACTTGGTGAGAGGCAGAGGAAGAGTAGGAAGAGGGTGTCGTCCAAGCACCTTGATTTTTAAAATTTACAAAAAAAAATAAATCTTCTCTACCTCAAATCTTCAACAAATAACTAAATAATTTCGAAAAAGATTTATTTGAATGGATGACATATCAAATCGGCTTTAGCTCGTGCCAGGCTAAAATTTATGTCAAATGTGCATCCTTAGGTAGCAAAACCATCCCTAGACGGTGATTCGTGCAAGTTGAGTGGTATGTACGCTGAGCGAATCAATATAAGTTGAAACTTGCCTCCGACATGTTGATCGATCTTCGTTAACACCAATTCTCTATATATGTATAAAAGAATCTTGTTATTGCAATGAATTTGATATTGTCTATGACATAAAGTACTGCCCTGAGTGTTTTCTAGGAAATATCATAAATGACGATCCTCTCTTGTTACTTGTGCCTCAAACTTTTGCCTTGTAAGCCGAAGGTTCATGTATAAGGGAGGAAGCCGTTAAATCCACTTTTGAAAGTCCGCTCAAGATAACACAGCGAGAAAAATGGATGGTTAAAGTGAAAGAGTCAAACTTGAGGAAATCAGTCCGTTCTTTAGGATGTTCGAAAGGACCTTTCATAATTTTTCCGGCATAGTCAGAAAGGCTCTCATTTTATAGCTGGTCTGACTTCCTATCTAGGGCACGTGACGGTTGATTGTATTTCGCACCTCTTCCTCAAGATCACCATCTAGATGTTCGAAGTGCATTCACGCAGAGATATTACAGTCACAACTCCATTAAAAGGGAGTTGTAACGAATGCACCTATCGCTTGGAAGATATCATCCGATTATATTAGAATGTCCAAATTTTGAAAAAATCCAAGATGGCGGACGGTTAAATATTCCAAGAATAGCTATTTTCTGCCATTTCCAATTAAATAATTAAAAATTTAACTAGAAACAGAAGGTTTTTTTTAGAATTTATTCCAAATTTGTTAAAATTTCTCAAGAAAATTATTTCGTAAATTTTATCTGCTGGAATTCCAATCCTAAGAATGATTAAACATTGTAAAAAGTCTAATAAATTATTTTGAAATGAATGGTGAACAAGGAAATTCTGAATTTTGAATAAATCCAAAATGGTAGCTAATTAAATATTCCAAAATTAGCTCATTTTTTCACTTTTCAATCCAATTCTGCATTTTTGTTAATAAATAGCTTAAAAAACTGCGAGAAATAGAAGTTTGACTTTATAAATCATTCGATGTTTGCAGAAGTCCAAAATTATGAAAAAATCCAAGATGGCGGTGAGTCGAATTTTCAAAATTGTTTTACTTTTATAATGATTAATGAAGTCCCAAACTGTAAAAATCTACAATTAATGTTTCTTCGAATCTTTTTTTATCCCACTCGAATAATAGGATTTTTTTCACGTTTCTTGGAAATAAAATAATTATTAAGAATGATTTAAAAATTCGAAATTTTGATAAAATCCAAGATGCTAGCTAATTAAGTATTTTCAGTAATTAAGTTTTTAATGAAATATTATAAAGCTTTGTTACAAAAAAAAGTTTGTCTTCAAAAATCATCCGATGATTCGAGAAGTTAAAAATTTTGAAAGAAATCCAAGATGGCGACCAATTAGATATTTTAAATGTAGCTCATTTCTGCAGTTTTCAGTAAAATAATATTGAAAATCAATATAATAATATCAAAAAACGGATCAAATATTTCATGTAATATTGAATTTTGTAGCATGACGTCACAGTAATGTAGGGTAGGTGGAAATGTGAGGAAGGTTAGCATAGTTGACACATCTTGATATGGGACTGCATAAGCCTTTTTGGATAAAATATTCTAAAAGTAAGATTAAGATATAAAGGTCTGAATAATTATATTTTTCAAGTGTAGCATGCATTTGCGCAATTCTGTTTCATCGCTTTATCTGTTGAAAACCTTTCAGTTTCACGAAATACAACTAAATATGCGAAATTTGAGGTGAGAGTACCCGCTTCTGATCAAATCGATCTGATGCACTGACGTCGAATTTGGGATATTTTATTTCGTGATCCTGAAAGGTCGTCAATCGTCAAAAGGATTGAATATGACTGAGAAGATACATTCTACTCAGATCACGTTATTTGATGTCGACCAGGTGATAAAGTTAATTAGAACATTTTGTTATTTGTTGTAATCATACTGGACCAGTATATCATTAAATAATAACATCTTCTGATTGAATACATTTTACACTTGAAAAATATTACTATACTTACATTTATGACTTACTTGTACATTTAGAATATTTTCTCCAAAAACTCGTATGAATTTCCATGACGTACACTATTTCACAACTATGCATTTAAAATTTTATGATTATACATCGAAATCGTAAAATTTTTCAAGCTAATAAAAATCAATAATCGATAGTAATAATGATTCGCATACCTAGCGTGATAAGTTTTTTCGTAGCAGTCCAATTCTCAATATTTATGAATATATTTTAGGGAAGCTTCCGGTATTTTTCCATTTTACAAAAATGGCAACAAGAGAAATTTTCTAATTAAATCCAAATTATGTAACTTTTCTAATCATCTACTATCAAAAATTGTTACCACAGAGAGTCAGAAAAAAAATGAATATAATTATCGAGCATCTGCAGACACAACATCACGGATTTTCAAAATACCACCAAATTAGCGCTCTTTTCTGCCCTAACATTTTCAACAAATACGACAATCAAATTTTGGGAAAACCGGTCCTGAAACTCCGCTATTGAACCAAAAAGGATCAATTGAGCCTATAGAGCCTACTAATCAGAAAAAAAACTTATACAAAGAAGTTTTGAATGAATGAAACTGATCATGAAACTGCGCTATTATTCAGTAAATCAATAGTTGTTATGTTCAAAGGTGAAGAAACGTGCTCTTCAAATAAAACAAAAATTCTCCTGACATTTTCTCGGAACTTGATAACACTTTTTAATTGTAGTTTTTTTTTAACTTGGATTGAAACATACCTAATTCAATTATGAGAAAATCCTTAAATCCAGGTTACAGTTGCCTATTTCAATAACAAAAATTACTTTCATTGAATATATTTTAGTTTTATTGATTTGATGTTCTAGCACTTGTTTGCTTCGAGAAAATTATCCACCAGGTATTTACTTCAAAATCACGCCTGTATATCTCATTCACAAAGTTTGGGATGAGTCAGTTTTAACAGACAAAAGGGCTCAGATGTAGACAAATTCTTTCGAAGAGTAGAGGAAGTCAGGGCTGTCTCTTTTCTCACGGACGAGGAATTGTTGGTCGCGATGACCTTCCTCCTGAAGGATATCGCATGGCACTGGTTCCGTCAGAACCGATTGAGATGGAACACCTGGGAGCAGTGCAACAATTCAGCTCCTCGAGATAAGGACATGACGAAAGTGGTAGTTCATAAAAGTTTCAGAAAGTAAATTTAAATGTCTGAATTGAAATCTTAATTTCAAAGATTCTTTATTTTTTATTTCACTTTTTTTAGTCCAATTTGTAATATTTTTAAGTACAAACTAATAATAAATGATCATTTTTCAATCTTTTATTCTTTTAAATTTAAAAGAATTTAAATACACTTTTTAAGCCTTCAAAAATTATTTGTTGATGAATTATTAAAAATTCTTCAATTTTTCTTGAGAGGGCAGAAAAAAAATTTAGTTATTAACTTTTTTCTGAATTGAAAAAGGGTCATTTTTCATTTTTAACATTTGTATTGAGCTGGAATGGAGGGATTTTTGGTTTATAAATTTTTTTTTCCTGAATTTGAAGAGAGAATCTTTTTGTTTTTAATAATTTTATTGAGGTTTGAAATTTTTGTTTTTACTTTTTTTCTGAATTGCGACTTTCTCACAGAATTTTTTGTAGAAAATTCGCCCTTTTGGCTTAAAAATTCCACAGTTTGGGCAATTCTTTTTTATTTTCTGACTACACTATCCTTCTTAGTCCTAAATTTATCTCTTTTGATTGAAAATTTAATTGTTCTGTATAAAATTCGCCTTTTTGGTTCGAAAATTGCACAATCAGGTTGAAATTTTTTGTCTAAAAAATTATTTTTCAACCCAGAAGGTGAATTTTCTACCAAAGTACGAATTTTCAATAAATACAGGAATTTTCAACGAAATAGTTGAATTTTAAACTAAAAAAGATTATTTTTCAACCAAAAATGGAGTCATTAAATTTTCAGTTCAAAAACAGAATTTTCAAACAAAAATGGAATAGTTCAAATTTGTTAAAATTTTCAACAAAAAATATATTAGAACGTTGTTATCACAACCAAAAAAAGAATTTTAATTTTCAATTTAAAAAATGGAATAGTTAAATTATTAGATAAAATTTGTTAAAATTTTCAACAAAATAGTTGAATTTTCAACTCAAAAAATTAATTTTCAACAAAAAGAAAATTTAACAAAATATAGGAATTTTTAACGAAACAATTGAATTTGCAGCCAAGAGGATTATTTTTCTACCAAAAAAGAAGTTTCAACAAAAGTCGTGAATTTTCAACAAAATTGGCAAATTTTCAACTAAAAAAGATGAATTTTTAAACAATAAAGAAATGAATTCTCAAACAATAAAGAGATGAATTCTCAACAAAAAATGTATTAGAACGTTGCTATCACAGCCACAAAAAGAATTTTAATTTTAAAACAAAAACAGTTAAATTGAACCAAAAATGACGACTCTTCAACTAAAAAAGGTAAATTTTCAACTAAAAATGTAATTGTAACATTTTTAGATATAAAATTTCATGTTCAAATGAAAGAAACCAAACAAATTTTCAATTTAAAAAATGGAATAGTTAAAATTTGTTAAAATTTTCAACAAAACAGTTGAATTTTCAACTCAAAAAATTAATTTTCAATAAAAAGAAAAAGAAAATTTAACTAACTATATGAATTTTTAACCAAACAGTTGAATTTGCAGCCAAGAGGATTATTTTTCTACCAAAAAAGAAGTTTCAACAAAAGTAGTGAATTTTCAACTAAAAAAAGGAAAATTTTCGACTAAAAATGGAGTTGTAACATTTTTATTTTTCAAAATTCATGTTGAACGAAAAAAAAATATTTTCGGGTTGAAAATTCAAGTAGGGGAAATTATGGTAAATGAGGGGGGAGTAGGAGAAGTGAGAGGAAATAAGTGGAGGGGAAGTGGTTGGAAGTGAGAGGAGGGAAGTAGGGCAAACGAGGGCAGGGAAAGGAGTTAGGAGAAATGAGTGGAGGATAAGTAGGGGAAATTATGAGAGGGGAAGTCGCGAAATGAGGGGAAATGTGGAAGGGGAAATAGGGGGAGTAATGGGATATTGGGGATGGGGTAGTAGGAGGAGTGAGAGGAAATGAGGGCAGGGAAAGTATAAGAAGTGAGGGAGAATGAGGGGTGGGAAGCATAAGAAGTGGGGGAGAATGAGGGTTGGGGAAGTATGGGAAGTTAAAGGGTTTGGAGAGGGGCTGTATTTGATGTGAAGGGATAGCAGAAAGGAGAAGTAGAGAAAGTGAGTGTAATTGAGGTGCAGTAGGGGAAGAAGATTGTTACTTGTGAAGCAAGGAGACGGTGAAGTGGAGGAGGAAGAAGTTAGGGTTTTTAGTGACTGAAAGTTGAACTACTCTGCTAAAACTTCATGTAAATAGTTGTAGATTCATCTTTTCGATTGAAAATCAGACTGTTTTGTTGAAAATTCATTATTTTTTGAGGGAAGTTTTTTTTCAAATAGAAAACTTACATTTTACATTTCTGATTGAAAATTTATCGTTTTTAGTTACAAATTCAACCTATTTCATTAAAAATTAATATTTTCGGGTTGAAAATTCAAGTAGGGAAAGTTATGGTGAATGAGGGGAAAGGAAGTAGGAGAAGTGAGAGGAAATCAGGGGAGGGGAAGTGGTTGGAAGTGAGAAGAGGGGCTGTCTCTTATACACATCAATAGCCGGTATTGTCAAATGAACATTACTTTATTGCCATTTATCATAAATACCATTGCCATTCCTGAGTTATTTTTAAGTAGACATTCTCCGCAGCGAAAATACCGGGGCCGCAAGAAAATCGAAGTTTATAACCTGCCTTTAATGCTGCATACTTATCAGAGTTTAAACCATTGCATTTAACCTCGCTGGTAATGCTATGGTTGCATTGGTTGAAAGTGGAAATTCTACATTCCCCAAATCAAGACTATCATTTTTAAAATTTTAAACAGCATGATGCTGTCTTAGGGCTTTAACTCCCAAAATTTCACTACTCGCTGATTTAAGCTTTTTCTTTAATTAAATTTACGCTAGACCCGGTGTCTACTAACAAGTTTGCCTTATTTTTAAAATATGTCTTTTCCAAAACAATCATTGGCATCAAACTCATTTCTTTAAAGGGCGATCCGGTTCGAATCGAATTCTGCTTCTAGATCGCCAAATCTTCATCTGGGCGATCCCGTTTCCAGTTTAAACAATTTTCGCGTTTTCTTTTAAGTGATTCTCTTTCTTTATCGTGTTTTTCTTTGAGTTTACATTTTTTCAAATCGCGATTATTCAAACAGCAATAGGTACACCTCTCTCTCTCTCTATTTTCAACATTATTTACCAATAGTGGACAATATCGCTTAATATGCCCGTATCCTTTACATTTATAACATTGTAAATTCTTATGCCCGAAATTATTATCAGTTTTCCAAATTCTCTTATCTTGGATATGGACTCGAGCTTCACCAGTTATTTTAGTTTTATCCAACATTGTTAAACATTGTTGAATATCGTAAGCCCTGCGGACTAACGATTGAAACGGATTTTGGTATAAAATTATTATTTTTGGTTAAAAACCATCTTTTTCATTAAAGTTCAAGAATTTAGTAAATTTTTTGAAGAACAAAAATTTATCATTTATATTAAAAATTATATTTATTGGCTTAAAAATAAACTATTTTGCAATATTTTCTTTGGGTCAATAATAAATTTTGTGATAAAAAATTTAGCTATTCCACTTTTGGTATAAGTCTATCATTTGTACCCGAAAACTCAAATATTTTGTTGAAAATTCATGTAGTTTGTTGAAGAGTTGTCCTTTGCGAAAAAAAAAATTTCTTAGTTATAAAATCATCTTTCTGCTACAATTTCATTATTATTTCTTTTTAATTTATTTGTCCGATTGATAGTGTTTTTCTTCTGTTGGTAGCTTAACTATTTTTGTTTTTGTTAAAAATTAATGTTTTCAAATGAAAATTTATTATTTCTATTTTTAGTTGTCAGTTCATCTTTTTAATATGCAAATTCAACTATTTAGTTATTAATTTATGACTATTGTTAAACATTCGTCTTTTTTGGTATAAAATTAATATGCTAGGTTAAAAATTCACCTTTTTGGCTAAAGATTTGACTATTTGATGAAAAATTAATTTTCTTGTTTGAAATTCAGCATTTCAATTGAAAATTCATTTTTTCGGTTGAAAACTGAACTAGCTTGTTAATTTTATTTTTTGGGTTTTTAGGATTTCGTAGACCGGAGGAGAAACTCTTATATTTTTGGTCGGGTGTCCGTTCATCCGTCCGTCCATCCGTCTGTTGTACTTTTTTCAAGGAGGGGAAGTGAGGGGAAATTATGGCAGGGGAAGTAGGGTAAGTGAGGGGGAGAGAGGACATGAGTGGATTCGAATTGGTTTTTGAAGAGTTGCTTTCTCATATGATCAATGTTTCGAGGAAACTGATTTGCCCGTCATTTCTTTCCTTCCTTGTAAATTAAATGTGGTAGTTGTAACTGTTGAAGACATTTGTAATAGTTGAAACATGATCAGTTGGTATAGCGGTTAGTATATCGGCAACGTATCGGAAATAAAAACATAATT
Organism: Andricus grossulariae; assembly: GCA_011634705.1. NCBI lineage: Eukaryota > Metazoa > Arthropoda > Insecta > Hymenoptera > Cynipidae > Andricus > Andricus grossulariae. The sequence continues at coordinate 246,202,070 of JAABKJ010075445.1, forward strand.
AAAAGAAAAGAGAAGATTGAACATGATTTGATAAATCATCTATTGAAAACCCTGCTCTTTGTTTGTATGAATTACCCTTCAAAGTAAAAAAAAGCCTTAGTTGTACAAATTCCTATACCTTTCATAAATCCATGCCAAGGCATTGAACTTCCAGGGAAGACCCATCTTTTTTTTGTTATGCTTCCGTGGCCAAATTCAGCTCGCATATTCACTGTATCCACTTCAAAATTTCAGTTTTTACACATCCTCGGTTTTGTTTAGTTTGGGTCAGGTATTCGGGACCTGCCACCTCGATCGTGCCGCTGTGAGCATAGACTTCAATTCCCACCCTCTTCTTAACCAACCATAGATGCTCAGCAATTTCATTCTTACTTTTTTATAATACCTAGATATGCGGAGACTATAAATGTTCATCGACTCTTACCACTTTTGTACTCAAGTCATCAAAATTTCCACAGTCACGAAACGCGAAAATCTCTCTCCGATTTGTTCAGGACTGCATCCCATTTTGTGCATTTAAAAAATCACATACCAAATAGTGTCTTGATTTTATTTCCGAATTTTTCACCTTTTTTCGAATATATATAAACGTTGATTCATCTGGATGTATGTGTGTGAAATGAACTTTATTATAACCAATACACTTTTCACCGTTTCTTAAAGAATATTTGCTGAGTCGGAATTTTTCTTTGATCGGAAAATGACAGGGGATTTATTTCATGATCGAGATTTTTCTTTCAATCTCAGTTTTAATAGAAGAAGTTATTCAGTCAGATTAAATCAAACTTTATATTATTTTGCATAATACGAAATTTAACTAGATTATTTTGAAGGTCTTTAACGTGGCTTTGATTCTAATTAAAATTTTATAGCTCAAGCGCTTCTGATTTTGAATATTGTTTAAATGTGAAAACTAATTGTCAAACCAGGATAGACTTTAGAGTACATTTGGAATCATTTACTCTAAAATATTAAAATTTAAGAAATTAAATTCAAAATAAGTCAAAATTAAAATTCCATTTTAACGTCCAACATTCAAATTTGATCATTGGAGTCTTTGTATTTTTAATTTGCAAGTATTTCGTAGCTAAAATATTGAACCTCCTTCTTGATTATTGTCCTATTTGATTCAATATAAGTGAAGTCTGTGATTCTCAAATCATAAAAAATGTCGTTGATATTATTTAACAATTTTGAACTTGTGTTTTTTTTATTTGTAAACGAGGTCCAGATATGACAACATGAAACAGGGTTATGAGATTTAAGAAATGTTTAAAAATACTATTAATACATTTTTTTAATAATTTAAAATAATGATATGCTTATTTGAAGCAAGATATTTAACAAAAAGGGATTGAAAAATACATTTACAAAATTAAGAATGAGATGTAAATATTCTCAATTTATTGTCTGGGAAATAACAAATTGAAATTTATAAGTAAGAAACCTCATTGCATCGACTTCTTCCAAACTATTGGAAGTTGGAATAGTCTGGTAGAAGTCGACAGTCATGTAATCTGAATCCACTCTGAAATTTAAAGGGTGGGTTAATAATATAGGAATTTTTCGTAAAGATGAATTCATTTTTTTTTTTTTCTTTATGGTTTTAGAATCTATAAGGTTTTATAATATTTTAAGAGTTTCCAAAGGCATTTTATCAAATTTCAAAGGATCTCAGTGATTTTAAGAGATGTGAAAAGCTCTTAAGGTATTTTAATATTTATATTAGGCATTTTCACTCAACTATCAGCTAACTTCACTTTGTTGAGTGTTGAGGGGAAACAGTGTACCAAATGCGTGCGATTCGGTCCATGTTGGCCCTGTTTTGCTAATATCTTCGTAAAAACTAATTTTTTCTATATAAGTGTTTTCGAAAAATTGTTTCTATTTTTTAAGAACTATATAATGAAATAATAGAATAATAGCAATTATTATTTATTACTATAATATTACAAAAATAAAGTTTCTCCCATGCATTTGGTCCATAATTTCAAGGTATTACCAAATATTTTAAAGAATTTTGAAGATTTCAGGATATTTTAAGGGATTTCAAGGACTTTTTTTATGGATTCTAATAATTTTAAGGGATTTAAAAGAATTTTTAAAAGCTCTGTAAAAGTTTGAGAGGTTTCAAAAGATTCGTAAGGATTTGAAAAATCTTAGGTTATTTTTAATAGATTTGCATAGTTGAAAGAGATTCCAATGGATTTGTAAGATTTTATGATATGCAAAGAATTTGAAATATCTGAAGGTAATCGTGGGAAAACCCTTGGAATATATATATTCGAAGGATTTTTCAAGAGATTTAAAAAATTTAATTTATTCATTATTAATTAGTTATTATTATATTATTATAATACTTCTTGTAAATGTTCAAAATTGTTTTTTTTTTTTAGAAAAATATCCATCGCGATGATATCAGATACAAAAATAACGCACGTGCACTCATGACTCGCATGACATTAGTCCTGAGAACATGAACAACGGTTGTACATTGCCACTGGTACAGATCTTGCGCCGCAGAAGTATAGCTGCTGTCAGAAAACGGGACAGCAGCTGCCCCAAATGAAAGTATAAGATTCGCCCTAGCGTTCGGCGCGGCTGTTGTACCTGTGGGTACATCTGGTGTGCGAAAATTTTTTCCGTGCACCGTGGAAGAGTGCTAAGAGGCACAAACGAGCCTCCTGACGATAGTGGGGGTGGCCATGAGCTACCCAGACTCACTGCTCATTGCGGAGCGGTCTGATCTGTTCAGGAAGGCCACCTTGAGGGTGCTCGAAAGAGTGTCCCCAGATCAATGACCAAAATTCGAGACTTCCTTATGTAGGGAAGGGTTCTTCGTATTTGTCGCAGCCAACCCAGCGGCTAAAGCTTGGCAACATAATACAGTGGCCGTGACAAGGCCCTGGGAAGGTGCAGACTCAAAAGTATGAAGGCTTGAGTTGCTTCAAAATATGATGTGAGCTACGGTGTGGTTCCTAGGTAAGCTGTGAGATTCGTCTATGGTCCTTCGGCGTTCAGAGGGATTCAAGCTTTCACTACGGACAGCGCTCTGGCAAATCGCCAGGCACGAGCGGCCTTAGAAAAAAGACACAGCCGAATGTACCAAGCAGCTTCTAGTTGTAGAAATTCCGAAGTCCCAGACGAGGTTTCTTGCGGTCCTCAACAACAGGCCCTTCTACCACCTTGGACAGGTCAATTTTAGGGTTGCCAAATCTGAGTAAAAAAGCTGTTTTTTTATACAAAAAGAATTTTTTTCTACCAATATGAATTATTTACTACCAAAAGACGAATTATCAACAAAATAAGTGACTTTTCAAACAAATAAATAAATTTTAAACTAAAAAAGATGACTTTTCTACTGTAAAAGACGAATTTTCAATCTAAAAGGACGAATTTTCAACTAAACTGTTGATTTTTCGACCAAAAAGGATAACTTTAGCAAAATAGTTGAATTTTCGAAAAAATAATTCAACTATTAACAAAATAGATTAATTTTTTTCATTGAACAGCTCAATTTTTAAACCATAAAGATTAATTTTTAACTAAGAACAATTAATTTCAACCAGAAAGCTGAACCCAATATGGAATAGTTAGATTTTCAGTTACAAAAATTAATTTTCAACCAAAAATGAAAAGAATTTTTGACAACCAGTTACATTTTCAAACAAAAAGATAAATCTGCATTTGAAAAAATTAATTTTTAACGAAATAGTTCGACTTTAAACCCAGTAGTTGAATTTTTGACCAATAAATATGACCATTAAACAAAATAGTTGCATTTACAAACAAATAATTAAACTCTCAACCAAAGAAAAATTACCTTTCAACTAATAACAGTTGGATTTTTTTATTGAATTCCATTAATTTAGTTAAAATTAAAGCGAAAAAGAAGAAGTTTCTTGAAAGCAGGAAAAAAAATAATAATTTAAAAAAAAATGGAATAATAGTTTATGGGCAGTCTGAAATCAAAGAGTTTAAAGTAGAAAATTAAATTTATTTTCTATGCAACATTTCAAATTAACTAATCTAATACTTTGAAAGTAATAAACAAAGATAAAATTTAAATTAATAATCAATATTCACAAAATATTGATTATCGACCGTGTAGACAAAAAACATTAACATCATATTATTTGAAAATTGATGTATTTTGTTAAAAGTTCGTCTTTTTTGGTTTTCCCTAAAAATTCAACTTCTTGGTTTAAAGTTGAACTACTTTCTTGAAAGTTAATTATTTTTTGTTAAAAATTCTTCATTTTAGTTGAAAATTCGTTTTTTTTTTTGTTACAAATTCATTTTTCAAACCTTAAATTTAACTATTTTGTTGAAAATCAACTTTTTTTATTGAAAATTGATATTCACGGGTTAGATATTCAACTGTTTTGTAGAAAATTCGTCTTTTTGGCCTGAAAATTCAACTGTTTGGTTTAGAATTGAAAAGTTTTGTAGAAAATTAGTTGTTTTTTTTGTGGTTTGGAATTAATTTTTTATTCTGAAAATGCAACTATTCTCTTTTTAATTGAAACTTGACATTTTTAATATAAAATTGATATTTTATAGTTAAAAATTCAACTATTTGGTTACAAATTGATATATTTTGTTGAAAATTCGCCTTTTTTCGTTTTATCTCAAAATTCCACTTCTTGGTTTAAAGTTGAACTACTTTCTTGAAAGGTAATTTTTTTGGTTAAAAATTCTTAATTTTATTTGAAAGTTCGTTTTTTTTTGTGGTTTGGTATTAATTTTTTTAAATGAAAATGTAACTATTCCATTTTTCATCCAAAGTTGATATTTTTAATGGAAAATTGATCTTTTCTAGTTGAAAATTGATGTATTTTGTTAAAAGTTCGTCTTTTTTGGTTTCATCTAAAAATTCAATTTCTTGGTTTAAAGTTGAACTACTTTCTTAAAAGTTAAATAAAAATTTAACTAGTCTATTTTTAGTTAAAAATTGATCTGTTCTTGTTTACAATTTAATTATTTGTTTAAAAATTCACTTATATGTTGAAAAATTCGAATTTTTTGGTAGAAAATTAATTTTTTAGTTGAAAATTCATAATTTTCACTTAAATTCGTTTCCTTAGTAGAAAATTTAACTATTTTGTTAAAAATGCGTCTCTTTTTGTTGTTGTTTTTGAAAATTGATTGTTTCAGCTAAGAATTTAGCTATTCCATTTATGGTTGAAATTTTATGGTTTTTCGATGAAAATTCTAGTATTTTGTTGATAATTCGTCTGTTTGGTAGAAAATTAATTTTCTTGGTTTTCAAATTTATCTTGTCGCTTAAAGAATTAACTATTTAGTTAAAAATCCTTTTTAGTTAAAAATTTAACTTTTTGGATGAAAATTAATATATTTTATTTAACATTTATCTTTTATGGTAACAAATCAATCTTCTTAATTGAAAAGTCATCTTTTTGATCAAAGATTTATTTTTTTGGTTTGAAATCTAATTTTTCAAACTAAAAAATTCATTATTCTATTTTTAGTTGAAAATTGTCTAAAATTCACTTCATTCGTTGAAATTCTACTAATTGGTTGGAAGCTGAACTATTATATCGAAAATTAATTTCTTTTTATATGAAAATTCATTTGATTGATTAAAAATTTAATCATTTTCATGAAAATATATCCTTTTTAGTTGAAAATTAAACTATTTTATTTTTAAAAAAATTCTTGTTTAGTTAATAATTAATTTTTTCATATAAAATGTGACTATTCTATTTTTAGTTAAGAATTCAACTATTTGGATTAGGATTATTTTATTTAAAAAATAATTATATTTTTAAACAAAGAAGTTGAATGAGTTTTGATGCTCCATAAAAAAATAAAAAAGTTGAATTCCTAAATTAAATTATAAAAGTAGACGTTTGAACTAAAAATAATTAAATTTCAATCTAAAAGAACGAATTTTATATCCAAAAAGGCAAATGTTACAAAAAAAACAGTTGAATTTTCCACAGAAAGAGATTATTTTTTAAGAAAATATTTGAATTTTCAATCAAATAAATACATTTATATCAAAATAGTTGAATTTTGAACCAAAAAGAATTGAATTTCAATCCAAAAGAAAGAAATTTTCTATCCAAAAAGACGAATGTTCAACAAAACAGTTGAATTTTCGACCAAAAACGTAATTTTTTAAAACAATGTTGTTGCATTTTCTACAAAATAATTATATTTTTAAACAAAGAAGTTGAATGAGTTTTGATGCTCCATAAGAAAAGACTAAAAAAGTTGAATTCCCAACTTAAAATATAAAAGTAGACATTTGAACGAAAAAAATTAATTTTCTATCCAGAAAGGCAGATGTTCAACAAAACTGTTGAATTTTCGACGGAAAGAGATTACTTTTTAAGAAAATAGTTGAATTTTCAATAAAATGAATACATTTTTATCAAAATAGTTGAATATTTAATCAAACAGAATTAAATTTCAATCCAAAAGAACGAATTTTCTATCCAAAAAGACAAATGTTCAACAAAACAGTTGAATTTTCGACCAAAAACGTAATTTTTTAAAAACAAAGTTGTTGCATTTTTATAAAAAATAATTATATTTTTAAACAAAGAAGTTGAATGAGTTTTGATGCTCCATAAAAAAATAAAAAAGTTGAATTCCAAAATTCCCGAATGATAAAATTTGCAAATCATTAAATTCCCGAACTGGAGAATTTACGAATAATAAAATTCCCGAAAAATAAAATTCCTGAATGGGAAACCAAATAATTAAATTCCTGAATTGGAAAATTCACCAATAATGAAATTCCCGAAAAATAAAATTTTCAAATCATTGAATTTGCGAATTGGAAAATTCCCGAAAAACAAAATTTCCGAATAATGAAATTTCCGAATAATAAAATTCCGGAATTGGAAAATTCGCGAATAATAAAATTCACGAAATATAAAACTTCCAAATAATTAAATTCCCGAATTGTGCAATTCACGAATAATAAAATTCTCGAATGATAAACCAAATAATTAAATTCCCGAATTGGAAAATTCTCGAATAATGAAATTTCCGAATAATGAAATTCCTGAATTCGAAAATTCACAAAAAATAACATTTCCGAATAATACAATTTCCGAATAAGGAAATTCCCGAATTGGAAAATTCATGAATGGTAAAATTTCCGAATAATAAAATTCCGAAATGGGAAAATTCCCGAATAATAAAATTCCCGTATGATAGAATTCCCGAATAATGAAATTCCCGAATTGGAAAATTCACGAAAAATAAAATTTCCCAATAATAAAATTCCCGAATGAAAAAATTCCCGAATAATAAAATTCGCAAATTATAAAATTTCCGAATAATACAATGTCCGAATAATGAAATTCCCGAATTAGAAAATTCACGGAAAATAAAATTTCCCAATAATAAAATTCCCGAATGAGAAAATTCCCGAATGATAAAATTTGCAAATCATTAAATTCCCGAACTGGAGAATTTACGAATAATAAAATTCCCGAAAAAAATTTAACTGATTTGTTGAAATTTCGTTTTTTCTTTGTTGAAAATGAATGTTTTCAACTGAAAATTCAATTGTTTCATTTTTTGTCAAAAATTTTCCTTTTTTGATAGACATTCATTCTTTATGGTTGAAAATTGATCTGTTTGGTTGAAAATTGGTCTTTTTTCAAGGTAGGAAATTCAAATATTCGGTCAAATATTCATTTTTTTGGTTGAAGATTCATCATTTCAGTTACAAATTAATTTATTCGCTTAAAAATTCAACTATTTTTTTGAAAATTAGTTGCTTTTCGTTAAAAATGATATTTTTAAAGTGAAAATTTAACTATTTCAATTTTCGTCAAAAATGTATTTTTTTTTTATAGACGTTTAATCTTCTTAGTTGAAAATTCATCAAATTTATCTTTTGGGTTAAAGATTTATCTATTGGGTTAAAAATTCATTTTTTTTATTGAAGATTCATTATTTAATACAGATTAATTAATTTGCTTGAAAATTTAACTATTTTCTTGAAAATGAGTTGCTTTTAGTTGAAAATGTTTTTTTTAATGGAAAATTTAACTATATCATTTTTCGACGAAAATGTATCTTTTTTGATAGACATTTAATCTTCTTGATTTAAAATTCATAAAATTTATCTTTTGGGTTAAAAATCCAACTTATAAGCTCAACATTAATTTTTGTTGGTTGAAGATTCATTATTTTAGTTACAAATTAATTTCTTTGATTAAAAATTTAACTGAGTTGTTGAAATTTTGTTTTTCTTTGTTGAAAATAAATGTTTTTAGCTGAAAATTTAACTATTTCATTTTTTTGTCGAAAATTTTCCTATTTTGATAGACATTTAATCTTCTAAATATTTAGTTGAAAATTCATATATTATGTTTAAATTATTTTTTTTTTGCAGAAACTGAATCTTTTTGGTTGAAAATTCATTATTTCTTAGGTTAAAGATTAGTTTTTTTAATTGAAAATTTAATTTTTGTAAAAATTCAACTACATTTTTTTCGAAAGATTTGTTTAATAGACATTCTATCTTTTTGGTAGAAAATTCCTTTTTTTGTTTGAAAATTTAATTATTTCGTTGAAAAATGATCTTTTCCAGCTGAAAATTCGTCTATTTTCTTAAAAATTTGTCTTTCTTGGTAGAAAATTATCCTTTTTGGTTGAAAATTCCATTAAAATTTAAAATATACGGTAAAAAATTCATGTATGTTGTTCAAAATAAGTCCTTTTTGGTAAAAAAATATTTTTTTTTGGTTCAGAATTCATTTCTTTGGCTTGAACGTTATTTTTTATTTATTGAACATTAGTTTTTTAACTGAAATTTTAACCATATCATGTAGTTGAAAATTCAACTACATATTTGTTTGAAAATTTCTGTATTTTATTGAAACTTTATCTAAAAATTAAAAAAAAATATAAATAAAAACTTTTAAAAGAACTTTTAACAGAACTTTAAAATTTTAAAAAGGTTAAATTGTCAAGCAAAGAGATGAATCTTAAAAGTTTAAGTTAACTTAAACTTCTTTTAAAAGTCTAAAATCTAAAAATCCACCTTTATTGTTGAAAATTCAACTATTAGGTAAAAAATTTCATTCAAAACTGAAATATTTAGTTGAAAATTCATATATTTTGTTTAAATTATTTTTTTTTGCAGAAACTGAATCTTTTTGGTTGAAAATTCATTATTTCTTAGGATAAAGATCAAAAAATTGTTATGATAATCTTGTAGGGCTTTCAAAAAGTAACGTTTTTCTTCTCGTGACTTTTTTTCGTATCGTGCGTTGTTTGGCTTAAAATGTTCATTTTTTTATTTTTTTATTTTTTTTTATTTTGAAAATGCTATAACTCTGATAATTTTCTTTTCATTGAAAAAAGTTATATGGACAAATTGTTCAAAATTTTGATTACTACGAATTGCCGTACATAGAATTTTTTAATTTTGAAAAAAGTGGTTTAAAAAATTTTGAAAATTCTCTAACATTTTGAATTTTTATCAAAAATAGCTGGCCAACGAACTCGTACTTTTCTTTTAGGGTTTAAAAAAATGCACCAAAGCTCAATCCAATCTGATCATTTTTTCAAAAGTTATCGTTCTTACAGACAGACTACAGACAGACAGACAACCTCGTAAAACCTACTTTTTCTATCTCAGGGGCCTCCAAACGTGAAGATTTTATGGGAACTGATCAAGTGAAATTTTACATAAAACCAATGCATTCTCATTAGAATGAGAGTGTAAAAAAAGTTTAAAAAAAATAGTTACATTTTTAAACAAAGTGATGAATTTTCAACTGAAATGATACATCTTTAACTGGAATTTTTAAATTTTAAACCAAGAAGATTAATTTCGACCAAAAAAGACGAATTTGCAACAAAATACATGAACTTTCAAATAAAAATAATAAATTGTCAACCAAAAATTAAATACTTAAATTTTCAGTTAAAAAATTAATGTTCGAACAAAGAGATGAATTTTAAACTAAAATGATGGAATATTCAATTGAAATAGATATATCTGCAGTAAAAAAATTTGCCGGCTGCGCGGGCACTTTCTAGTTCTTTAGGGTAGTAGACAGGGAGGTCAAAAACCAGCTGAGGGCCATTAAGCATTAGTCCTATCGAACCTTTTGCGAAACCTTGGACCCGTCTACGGGCCTAGGTAGAATTTGGAGGATGGTCAAGGCACTGGCCGCACGGTCCAGAGAGCCAAACACGGGGGTTATAACTGACCCGGATTCCCCGGCAATCAGGAGCCTGCAGGACGAGTTGCTTCGCCCAGATATTCGCCCTCAAACTGGAGATCTTTTTGCGAAACCGGATGAAGAGGACCCTATGAATCAGCCGTTCTCTTGGGGAGAATTTAAGACAGCCCTGTCTTCTTGTAAGGCCAAGTCCTTCCTCGGCATGGATGGCCTTTCGTACGAAATCATACGGGGATTCTCGGATCCGTTGTTGGTCTTTTCTGCAAGCTCTCTTCAATGACATGTTCCAAGCCTCCTCTTTACCGGAAGCATGGAAGGACACCCGTGTTCATTTCATTCCTAAACCGAGGGGAAAAGGCTTCCGGCTGATATCTCTCACATCCACTTTTTGTAAATTGTTTGATAGGCTGATTCAGAGTAGGCTTGAATATCTTGCGGAGCACAACGATCGGATTCCGGCGTTTCAGTTTGGCTTCAGGAGGGGCAGGTCATCCATGGACTGCGTTACCTCGGTTATCTCCAATATCACGATGGGCTTCGGCAGAAGCGAAAACACGCTTTCGTTAGCGTTGGACCTGAAGGGCGCGTTCAATGCTGTTCTGCCAAGGCCCTTGATTGACGAGCTGAGAGATTTGGGGGTTCCGATAAGATTACTTAATCTTGTCTACTTTTTGGTTGGAAGACGGAACCTCCTCTCATCGTATGTATAAAGACTTCTTGTGACTATGACAATAAATCAATGCATTACGTTTATTTCATAAAACTATTCATCCATACTCATAGTTTTTAATTTTACGTAGGAAAATAGGTAAATTTCCATTTATTAACTTAAAATCTTTGCTCCACGTAATAATTGTATTTATTATCTACAATATTTGTATTGTGACATGAGCAGACACACAGCAGTAAAGATGTCGAAATATCATTCTACTGTGAACCCTCCTTCACTTGTTTTTAACGGAAATGAAGACAAAAAATTTCGTAAATTATTACATTAATTGTCAGAACACAAAATTTGAATTTTTGAAAACAGTTTGAATTTCATGGCCTCCAAATGGCTACAGCTTCTTCAGAATTCATCTCTTTCATTTAAAAAGAGTTTATTCTGAAGATAGACTTTCTTTCTTAGGGAAAACCATATTTTCGGCTTAGCCACAACAGAGAATTTCTAAAAGTGAATAACTGGTATTAATATTATCATAAATGAAAGATTATGGTTCGATTTTCAAAATTCGAAAAGGAGTTGGGTGCAAAGGAGTATATTTGAGATCTAAACTTGTATCTGATAAAAAATGACCACAAGCGACGAATCTCGAATTTTAACCCTTTGTCCAGATTTAAAGAGTAACATTTGCTCTTAATTTGATAAGTTTCACAAATCTAAAAAAAAAATATAATATTCTAGGTTTGGCAATGAGTTTAACGCAAGGTTTCAGAAATTATGGTTATAAAGCAAAATTTGACAAACTTTCAAATGGTTTTTCCTTGAAAGTCGCAAATGTATCCAAACTTTTCACGGGCAGTATGTAACAAATTCTAATCAATAAATTCACTTATTTTAACAAAATAGTTGAATTTTTGACTAAAAAAAGATCAGTTTTGTACAAAAAATGGGATAGTTACTTTTTCGGTTTAAAAAATTAATTTTCACCAAAAAAATTCATGTTCTTTCTCTGAAATTGAATTAAACAAGCGAGTTTTTAACAAAATATTTCAATCCACAGCCAGAAAGATGGATTTACAAAAGAGAAGATTAATTTTCTACTCAAAAAGACGAATTTTCAACAAAATAGATAAATTCCCCGCAAAAGAGTTGAATTTTCATACCGTTAGTCAAATTTTTAACAAAAAAGTTAATTTTCCACCAAGTAGTTAATTTTTCAAATAAATAGTTTAATTTTTAACCATATAGCAGTATTTTGTACCAAAATAGTTGAAGTTTCACCAAAAAGATGAATTTTCAACCAGAATGTGATTTTTAATGACGAGAGATGAATTTTCTACTAAATGAGTGAATTTGTAACTAAAAAATATGAGTTTTTGAACACAAATGGAATAGTTACACTTTCAGTTTGAAAAAACAATTTTCAGCTATAAAACGCGAATTTTTAACAAAATAGTTGAATCCTCTAACAAAATGATGACTTTTCAAAAAAGAAGATCAATCTTCTGCTCAAAAAGAGAAATTTCAAACGAAGAAAAAAGAATTTTCCCCAAAACATTTGAATTTTTGACATTACACTATAAGTAAACAGAAAAGTGAATTTTTCCAAAGAATAGTTTCATTTTTAACCAAAAAGTTGAATTTAAAAAAAAAAATAAAATGTTTCAACCAAAAATAGAATAGTTACATTTTCAGTTTAAGAAATTATTTTTCCAAAAATAAAATAATTTTGTACCAGTTTAATTAATCAAGTGGAAAAATGTTTAGCTTTAGAGTTTGAATTTTTTAATTTCATTGATCGTTAAAAATGTTTTGCCTGAAAACTCACCGTACTTAAAATATTAAATTATTTCTCTTCAAATTGAATGCCTGACACTTTGACTTTATTTTATAAATTAATTATAAACTTTTATTAATATTTGAATTACGCGAAAAATTCTCTGAAATTAGTAAGTACTTAATTAAATTATTTATGAATTTTTCCTATTGGTTCAAAAATTATGACGAATTTTTTTTTGGTGGAAAATTAATTGTTTGTAATTGAAAATTTAACTATCTTATTTGTGGTTGAAAAATGATCTTTTTGAGTTCAAAATTCAACTCTTTGGTTAAAAATTCATTTATTTTGTTTAAAATCGTCTTTTTTGGTCGAAAATTAATTTTTTACATTGAAATCTCAACTATTCCAGTTGAAGATTCATCATTTTAATTAAAAATTCAACAGTTTCGTGAAAAATTAAGTTTTTCAACCGAAAATTTAACTACTTTCGTGAAAAGTCATTTATTTGGTTGAAAGTCTTCTTTTTTGTTAAAAAATTAATCGTTTTGGTTCAAAATTCAACTATTCCAGTTGAAAATTCATCAGTTTTGTGGAAAATTTATTTTTTTCAATGAAAATTTAACTATTCCATTTTTTATTGAAAGTCGAGCTTTTTAAGTTCAAAACTCAACTTTTATATTGAATTCTTTTTTTCAGTTGAAAATTCAACCATTTCGTTGAAAATTCATTTCTTTTCTTGAAAGTCGTCTTTTTTTGGTAAATTTTGTTCATTTTTTGGTTGAAAATACAACTACTCTAGTTAAAGATTGATAATTTTAGTTGTGTATAAGAGACAGGGAAAAATGTGATTAACGCATTATTCCTCAATATGTCCTAAGATCTTCCGAATTCTTTTTTAATAAATTTAAAAATCTTTTTAAATATCCTCTCAAAATAAATTTTGTAAAATTAAAAATCATTAAAAATATTCCCAGAAATCTTTAGAAAACTTTTTCATTTTCTTGAAACCTTTCAAAATTCTTAAAAAGCTGCTAACTTTTTTGTTCTAAATCTTGAAAAATGTACATTTTGTTATAAACTTGTTAAAATTTTTACAAGTTTAAAATTGTTTTTGTATTTTTCCGAAACTTCTGAATATTTCTTAAACTTATTCCAATTTTTTCTAAACATTGTTAATCTTGAAATTTTTGTTTAAATCTTCTAAATTCATCATCGAAATTTTATAAAATCAGTCGAAATCTGAAGATTGTGACAAATATTTGACTACTCATCCCGAATTTCGGGAGGAGACACTTTGAAATAATAAATTAATTAAAATTTTCCCTGGAGTCTTAAAAAAATAATGTTATTGTCTTGAAATTCTTAAAGCTTAAAATAATTCTTTTAAAACAATTGAAATTAAAATTTTCTCTTCAATCAATATTGTTTAGAAACATTCAGAAATACATTTTTTTTAAATATTTAACTAAAAAAGGCAAATTTTCTACTACAAGGTAACGAATTTTCAACAAAATTGTCAGATTTTCAACTAAAAAAATTAATTTATAATCAAAAATGGAGTAGTGAAATTCTCAGATAAAAAAAAATTAAATTTCCAACAATATAGTTCAATTTGCAACAAAAGAAGTGAATTTTTAACTAAAAAAGAAAACATTTCCAACCAACAATGGAATGGGAAGATGTATTTTGAATACCTGGACTACCGGGTTCACTTATGAGAACTACAAAACCTAGACAAAACGGTTAGAGTAAATAAAATTTCAGTTCTGAAGGCACTTTCCTCAAAGAAAATATATTCTGAATACCTAGACTACCAGGTTTACTTCGTACAAGGACAAGACCTTGGAAAAATGGCCAGGGTGTCTCCTACTTCAGTTCTGAATGCACCTTTCTCGATGAAGATGTATTCTAAATACATGGACTATTAGGTTTACTTCTTAGGAGGACGAGACCTCGGAAAAATGTCGAGGGTGCCTTCTACTTCAATTATGGATACAACTTTCTAGGAGAAAATGTATTTTGAATACCTGGAGTACCAGGTTTACTTCCTAGAGCTACCAGACCTTGAAAAAATGGTCAGGGTAAATAAAAGTTCAGTCCTGAAAGACATCTTCCTTGAAGATGTATTCTGAATACATGGACTATCAGGTTTACTTCGTAGAAGGACGAGACGTTGGAAAAATGGTCAGGGTACCATAAATTTAAATTCTGAATGCACGTTTCTAGGAGGAGATGTATTTTGAACACGAAGGCTACCAGGTTTAATTTTCAGAATGGCGATACCTTTGAAAAAAGGTTGAAGAATCTTGAATTTGTATCGTAAACACAAATTCTTCGGGGAAGATGAATTTTAAACACCTGGACTACCAGGATTACCTCTTGCACAGTGGGCCAGGCGACCCGTTTCCATGGCCAAAAGTCGAAGAACACATAAAAATGTACAATAATGAATTGCAAGGTCACTGATATATGGTTTTCGAGGGTGCTGATTCCGAATCTGATATCAGCATTTGAAAAAACAAAATGAAATCCCGAATAATAAAATTCGAGTCAATTTATAATATTACCAAATTGGGAAATTCCCGAATAATAAAATTCCCGAATTTTGAGTTTTCGGAATTATAAAATTCGCGAATAATAAGATTCCGGAATAATAAAATTCACGAACAATAAAACTCCGGAATTATAAAATTCCCGAATTGTAAAATTCCCGAATAATAACATTCCCGTCAGTTTATAGTATTACCGAATTGGAAAATTCCCGAATAATAACATTCCCGAATTTTGAGTTTTCTGAATTATAAAATTCGCGAATAATAAAATTCCCGAAAAATAAAATACCCGAATAATAAAATTCCCGAATTGAAAAATTCACGAATAATAAAATTCCCGAATCGAAAAATTCCCGAACATTTTATAATATTACCGAATTGGAAAATTCACGAATTATAAAATTCCCCAACAATGAAATTCCCGAACATTTCATAATATTACGGAATTGTAAAATTCTCGAATAATAAAATTCCCGAACATTTTATAATATTACCGAATTGGAAAATTCCCGAATTTTGAAGTACCCGAATTGGAAAATTCCCGAATAATAAAATTCCCGACAGTTTATAATATTGCCGAATTGGAAAATTCCTGAATAATAAAATTGCTAAAAAATAAAAATCCCGAATTCGAAAATCCCCAAATAATAACATTCCCAAATTTTGAAATTCCCGAATTTAAGCAATCAAAATTAAAAAAATATATATTTTATTGAATAAAAAGAGAATACTGAAACATTAGATTTTAAAATTATTTTTAGTGTTCGAAATTTCAAAAATAAATATTTAAATTCAAAATAACAATTATTCAAAATAATATATTTCTTATCTAACACACAGTTTTCTTGTAAAAATTTCTGGAAAAACTGTATGTGATTTTTTATCAAAAAATATTAATTTCGAGGGAAAATTGAAAGAAAGTTTTAAAAATTTCAAAAGATTTCCAACATTGTCAAAAAATATCTGAAAGATATTAGAGCCATTTTTCTGCTAGATTTGAACAAATTATTATTTTTGAAAAGATTTCCAAAATAATTTCAAACTTGAAACAATTTCAAGAAAATTAAGAAAAAATTAAGAATTTTGAAAATTTAAAAAAAAAGGTTTCGTAAACCTGTGAAGGGTTCCAAGACAATAAAAAAAACGTTTCAAAATTCCTGGGAAGATTCAAATAATTTTTTATTTGGTATATCAAATTATTTTCTTCGAAAAATAATGTAGAAAATTTGAAAGCAAAATTTTTCAGTTTTGCAAGACTACAAAATTTTAGAAGAAATTCGTGTTAGTTTTGGAAATTTTGAGAAGTTTTGCTAAGATTTCATAAAATTTGAAACAAATTCGATGTTTAAAGATTTCGAAAAAAAAAAAAAATTTCTAAAGATTCATAGGAAATTTTGAATATTTTTTTTTATTTTCAAAAATTATTTTAATAGAATATTCCGAAAGATATTTAAAATTATGTTTAAAAACCTGAAAAATGGTTGGAAAATTGTTTTCGTTTTGCGGGATTTTAAATGATTTCCTAAAATTTCGTAGAAGAAAGTGGAAGATTTTTTGCACGATTGCCAAATTTGAAAAAAGGTCGAGTATATTCAAGTAATATAATGATGTTTTGAAAAGAATAAAAAATAATTAAGAAAAAATTCCGAAGAATTTAAAACTATTTCATAAAATTTTAAATACTCAGAATCATTTCAAATACGGCGGATTATAAATGGTTTATGCCGGACTAGAAGTGGATTATTCCGGCCAAAAAGTGGATTATCCTGGACTGCAAGTGGATTATCCTGGACTAAAAGTGGATAAACCTGGACTGCAAGAGTATTAATCTGAACTACAAGTGGATTATTTTGGATTACAAGTGGATTAAGCTGGATTACAAGTGGATTATTCTGGATCACAAGTGAATTAACCTGCATTACGAGTGGAATATCTGGATTACAAGTGGAAAAATTTGAATTACAAGTAGATTGATCTGAATTTCAGTGGATTATTCTGGATTGCCATTGGATTACAAATGTATGAGGCTAGATTACAAGTAGATTAAGCTGGATTACAAGTGGATCAACCTGGATTGCAAGTAGATTATCTGGATTGCAAGTGGATTATATGGATTACAATTGGATTACAAGTGGATTAACTAGATTACATGTGGATTGAGCTGGATGACAAGTGGATTAATCTATTTAACAAGTAGATTAATCTGAATTGCAAGTGAAATAAATGGTATCAACAGTGGATTAATACTGTATTACAAGTGGATTGATCTGCATTACGAGTGGATTAATCTGAATTACAAGTGGATAAATCTGGAGAACAAGTGGACTACAAGTGTAATAATCTGGATTACAAGTATATTAGGCGGATTACAAGTGGATTAGTCTGATTAGAAAAGTATTTTAAAAGAATTTCAAAAATTGTAGGAAAAATTCGAGTTGGTATAAAAGATATTTAGGAATTTTAGAATTTTCAAAAATTTTCATATTTTTTGCAAACTTCTAAAAGTCCTAAATATCCTTTTCACCAGCACACGCTCACCAAGTTGCGTTGAGTTCTGCCGGTTTGGATTACGGCATAGATTTTTGTATTCATTCAAGAGAGTTTTCACTTCTCTCACAATATTTCTCTCGTCCATGGTTGGTATTCAAGCTTCAAACCAAATATTGCAGCAATCCTTGATAACCTTTTTTACAGTATACTTTTCAGGGTTGTTTTCGATAGTATGATAAGAAAATTATACATAAAAAACTTCTGCGGTTGTTGATAACATATTGCGATTAAACTCTTTCCTCCGGTGACACGAATTTAAACCGGCTATTCGAAAATCGATGATAGACTTTTCCTCTTCAAAAAACAATGCATTTAAAAGGAATATATAATGCCCTTTGTTCGTGCCAATGAAAGAACAAATTGCATTACCGACGTCTTCACTTTGAACAAGTAATTTGAAATAAAACAATATTTTTAAACAAATTTCTAAACCCCTTTCATAAGTTTTAATATTTACCACTGCAATTAAAAATGCTTGGAATTTAAAACGAATAATAAACAATATAAATTTTTTTATTTTTCAATGATTTAAATTCACTAAGGATAATTGAAGTTTTAGAGTCGAAGTACACTAAAGATTCAATGTCACAATTATTTGTGACTAAAAATTCTTCATTTTTAAACGAAGTTTGGATTCCTTCAATTTTTAATGTTACGTCATAGAGATTTTTTTATTATTTGAGTTTTCAGTTTGCAATTTGCCAATGTTGAAAAACTAACTAACAATTGAAAGATAAGATAAAGAACATTATAAGCTTCTTAAAAATTCTAAAACGTTTGAAAAAATCGAGTCTGTTTAAAAGATGTTTAGGAATTTTAGAAATTGCAAAGTTAATAAATTAATCTATTCGATTTTTTGGTTGAAAATTGACCTTTTTTAATTGAAAATTCATCTATTTTGTTAAATTATTTTCTTTTTTGGTAGAAAATTAACATTTTTAGTTAAAAATTCCATAAAATATCAGAATATTTCGTTGAAAATTCATGTTTATTGTTAAAAATTATTCTTTTTTGTTAGAAAGTTAGTTTTTCAAACTGAAAATTTATTTACTTAACCAAAAATTTAACTATACCATTTTTCGTCTACATTTTTTTTAATCGACATTTAATCTTTTGATTCAAAATTAATCTGTTTCGTTGTAAATTTAATTATTCCGTTGAAAATTTATCTTATTTGGTTAAAAATGTATATCTTTAACTTGATAATAAACTATTCTGTTTTCTGTTTAAAGTTTATGTATTTTAGTTGAAAACTCATGTATTTTTATAAAAATTATTCTTTTTTGGTAGAAAATTAGTTATTTTTATTAAAAATTATTTTTTCTTTGGTTGAAAATTAGTGTTTTTATTGAAAATTAAATTTTTTAATAAAAATTTAACTAAACTCTTTTGTCGATTTTTTTTGTAGATATTTAATATTTTTGGTAGGAAATTCATTTATTTGGTAGAAAATTGAAATATTTCGTTTAAAATTTATTTTATTTCCTTAACAATTTATTTCTCTAACCTAATAATAAACTATTCTGTTTTTTGTTTAAAATTTATGTTTTTAGTTGAAAATTCATCTGTTTTATTGAAAATTTGTCCTTTTTTGTAGCAATATAACTTTTTTGGTTGAAAATTCGACTATCAGGCTGAAAATTAAAAAAAATATATATATATATGTGTATATATATATATATATATATAATTTCTTTTTTTGGGTTAAAAATTAATTTTCTCAATTCAAAATACAACTATTTGATTGAAAATGAACTTTTTTTTTGAATTTCATATTTCTAGGTTGAAAATGCAACTGTTTTGTGTAGAAAATTAATCTTTTTGTCTTCAGTATTTCATAGTCTGATAGAAAATTCAACTATTTTGAAATGATTCGTTTTTTCTATATTAATTTTTTTTTTTTTAATGAAAATTTAACTGTTCCATTTTTGGTTAAAATCCTATCTCTTTAGTTTAAAAAATAAATTATTTAGATGCGAATTTATGTAATTTATTGGAAGTTCTTTTCTTTTAGTAGAAAATTGAAAAATTCTTTGAAAATTGAAAAATCCTTGGTCAAAAATTCAACTATTTGGTTAGAAATGCATGATTTTCTTAAAAATTCGTATTTTTGTTTAAAAAAACTGCTTCGTTGAAAATGCAACTATTTGGTGAAAAATGTATCTATTTTGTCGAGGATTCGCCTTTTTTAGTAGAAAACAATTCTTCTTGATTGAAATTTTACCTCTTTGATTGAAAAAGTAATTATTTGATTGAAAATTTATCTGTTTTTTCATATTTTTAGCTTTAAAATTTTTCTTTATTAAATGGAAATCTTCCCTCGGTTAACATATCAACTATTATATTTTTTATTGTGAGCTCATCTTTTTTGGTTAAAAATTCGCAACTACTTGTTTGAAAATTGTACCACTTTGTTAATTAAGAAGTAAGATTTGACGAAAAAATTCACGAAAAAAATTCACTCTGCAAAAATTAGGTTTGATAAGGGGTTGGGGGAGGGTTCAAAACTTACGAACCCCAACATGGAGGGGGGGGGTACGTGTTTCAACTTCTAAACGATAAATTTCTAACCAAAAGTGTGACAGTTAAATTTTCATATATGAAAATTGATCTTTAATTAAAGAAACGATCTTTCAACAAAAATGTACATTTTATGACTAAGAGGTAATTATAACAAAATGAATTTTTCACAAATTGCTTCAGCTCTCAAATCTGTGGTTGAATTTTCAACCAGAAAACGCGAATTTCTAACCAAGTAATTAAATTTCGAAAAAAATATCAATTTTTACCAGGAAGATTGATGTTCTACGAAAATGGCGAATTTCGAGCCAAATAAATCAATTTTAAAGAAATTTGAACTTTTGAAACCAAAAATATGAATTATCTTCAAACTAGTCAAATTTTCAATCAAAAATATAAGTTTTAGAGAAAAAAGTTATTTTTTCAGCAAAAGAGATACATTTTTAAATAAAGTAATGAATTTTCACCGACAAAAATGCATTTTTGTAAAAGAAAAAATAAAAAATAAAAAAATAGATCAATTTTCAATAAAAAATATCAATTGGTTACCAAAAATCGAATAGTTAAATTTTTTGTTAAAAATTGATTAAAAAAAATAGTTTCCAACATTATTTTTCAACTTTCTACCAAACGGATGAATCTTTAACAACAAAAAAATGAATTTTCAATAAAATATTTGCATTGTCAATAAAACCCCCTAACAAAAATTTAATTTAGGAGGGATTGAAATTGAAATATTCGCTTTAGAACATTTTTAAATTTAAAATAATTTATTTTTAATTGCCTATTTCTTGCATCAATTATGCATCAGTGTTAAATCGATAAATTCAAATGTTTTTTTCCGTACTTTTTATATTGATTTAATGACGCAAGTTTTACAAGACAGTTGAATTTTCAATCAAACAAAGTAATGGAAAATTAAATTAAAATAAAATACTTGAATTTTCAAAATAATATTTAAACTTTGAAAAAATACTAAAATTTTTACCAAATACTTGAATTTTCTACCACCAAAGACAGATTTTCATCCAGAAAGTTGAATTTCCAAAGAAAAAAAGATTAAACTTTGATCAAAAATCGTTATATTTTCAACAAAATAATAACATTTTTGAAGACAGTAGAATTTGTAAACAAAAAATATGACTTTTTAATAAAATAATTGAATTTTCAATAAATTAATGAAATTTTCAGGAAATAGTCGAAGGTTTAACCAAATACTTTAATTATTTACCTACAAAAAGTTAAATTTTCAATCAAATTGTCGACTTTTCAAACAAAAAAGATCAATTTTCAACAAAAACTGTTGATATTTCAATCAAAAAGAAAAAACAAAAATTTTTCACAAAATAATTAAGCTTTCAACAAAATAGTACAATTTTTAACGAAATATTTGAATTTTCTACTTAAATTTTTTCAAAAATTCGTCTTTTTAGTCTGAAAATTCAACTATTTGGTTGAAATTTACTCATTTTTTATTTGAAAATTCGACAATTTTGTTGAAAATTAATTTTTTTTGTAAAAATTATTCTCTTTTGTGGTATAAATTTAATATTTTTTGGTTAAAAATGCAACTGGTTGGTCGATAATTGATAATCTGTTTTCGTTAATGATTCAACTATTTTGTTAATTTTTTTTGATTGGAAATTAATTTTTAACCGAAAATTTAAATATTTTATTTTTGTTTGAAAATTTATCTTTTTTTTTCAGTAGAAAATTTAATTATATGGTATTTTTTTTTACAAAGGTGTTCAACTTTTAACCGAAGAGTAGATTTTTCAACCAAAAAAAGATCACTTTTTAATAAAATAGTTAAATTTTTAAATAAATAATTAAATATTTGGCCATAAAAGATGAATTTTGAACCAAAAATATAATAGTAGACTTTTTAATTAGAGAAAATTAACTTTTATTTAAAACAAGATGAATTTTCTACCAAACAAAAAATTAGTAGTAGACTTTTCAATTAAAGAGAATTAACTTTCAACCAAAAAAGATGACTTTTTACCAAAATATGAAATTTCAATTTAAAAGCCAAAATTTTCTATCTAAAAGGGCAAATTTTTAACAAAAAAGTGGAATTTTCGAGCAAAAAATAAGAATTCTAAATAAAAAATATAATAGTAAATATTTGAACGTAAACAATTTAATTAAACATAAAAACAGTTGAATTTAAACAAAAAGTAAGGATTTTCCAAAAATCGACCGAATCCTTAAAAAAAAAAATTATTTTTCAACCGAACAGTTGCATTTTTAAACAAAACAAAAATAAATTTTTTGCCAAAAGATGAATTTTTAAACAAAAAAGACGAATTTTCAACGAAAAAGTTGAAATTTCAACCAAGAAAGATTCTTCAGTCATGAAAAAAACCTTTGCTAAATTTTCAAGCGAAAAATACGAATTTTCTATGAATAAACAAAAATTTGCTACAAAATGTTCTACCCGAAAAAATGAGTTTCAATCAAAAATTTAATTTTCAACGAAATAAGTAGTTAAATTTTTTAATAAAATAGTGGAATTTTCTAGCGAAATAGTTGAATTTTCAACCCAAAAAAATTGATTTAGAACAAGGCAGTTGAATTTTTTTTAAATTAAATTTTTCAACCAAAATGGCATGCACTTGATTGAAAATTCGTTTTTTTGTTTGGTTACAATTTAATTTTTTTTAACTGATAATTTAAGCAATCCAGTTGAATATTCCCTAATTTTAGTTAAAAATTTATTGATCTATTCCGCGGTAGAAAATTCAACTATTCCAGCTGAAGATTCACCATTTTAGTTTAAAATTCATCACTTTGGTTTAAAATTTAACTACTTTGATGAAAATTAGTTTTTTTGTTGTTGTCAAATTAATTTTTTAAACTGAAGATTTAACTATTCCATTTTTGGTTTAAAAAAAAATATTAAAAAATTTACCTAATTGGTTGAAAATTTATCTTTTTTATTTAAAAATTCAAGTGTTCCGTTGAAAATTTGTCTTTTTTGGTAGTAAATTAATGATTTTGGTTGAAAATTCAATTACATGATTGAAAGTAAAACGCCTTTGTTAAAAATTAATTTTTTGTTTGAAAATTCGATTTTTTTAAATTAAATTCTTCAACCAAAAATTGTTGTACTTTGTTAAAAATTAATTTATTTAAGATTCATCATTTTAATTAAAAAATAATCTTTTCGATTGTAAATTAGTGAGTTTGGTTGAAAATTGAATTACCTGATTGAAAATTAAACTCCTCATTTGAAAATTAATTTTTTTAAGATTCATCATTTTAATTAAAAAATAATCTTTTCGATTGTAAATTTACTTATTTTGTTGAAAATATGATTTTTTTTAAATACATTTTTTTCAACTAAAAGTTTAAGTACTTTGTTGAAAAGTCGTTTTTTTGTTTTGTTGCAAATTAATTTTTTTTAACTGATAATTTAAGCAATCCAGTTGAAAGTTTTTGTCGAAATTTTTTATTATAAAAATTAATCATCTGTTTAGTTGAAAAATGAACTATTTGGTTGAAAAATTATTTTATTTGGTTGCATAATTATTTCTCTAACTTAAAATTAAAGTATCCAATTTTTTTAATGGAAATTTATCTTTTTTAGTTGAAAAGTCATCTGTTTTGTTGAAAATTTAACAGATTTTATGGAAAATTCTTTTTTTTCAATTAATTTTTTTTTAATGAAAATATAGGCACCTTTTTCCTTTTTGCTAAAGAATTGATTTTTTTCAGTTGAAAATTCACTTATTTTATTGAAAACTTGTATTTTTGTAGTCGATGTGATTTTTTTCTTTATGGATTGAAAAATTTTTCTTGTTTGAAAATTCAAATATTTTGTTGAAAATTCATATTTTTTGGTTTAATTTAATAGTTTCTTCATTTACAATTGAAATATTTTTTAATGAAAATATCAACTATTACACTTTTTGTTCAGAATTAATTTTTTTATCAAAGATTCATAAGTTTGATTACAAATTCAACTATTCTGTTGAAAATTCGTCCTTTTGGATTAAAAATTCATCTTTTTTGTAGCAAATTTTTTGGTTGCGAATTCAACTGTTTTAAAAAAAAATCGTCTTTTTGGCTCGATAATTCAACTAATTGTTTAAAAACCGAAATATTTTTGGTGAGATTTTATTCTTTTTTTCTTGTAAATAAATTTTTGTAGGTTAAAAATAAAAAATTTATCTATTTTATTGAAAATTATTTAATTCAAATTTTTGATAAAACTAAATTTTTCAACCAAAGGAGATGATTCTTCAACAAAATATTTCAATTTTCAACAAAAGTATTCAATTTAGAATTCATAGAATCCAAAATTTTTCAGAGAATTGGAAAGAATTCAGACATTTCAATATCTATAGGAGAATTTAGAATAATTTAGGAGAGTTCAAAGAACAATTAAATTGAAAAACAATTTTATTTTGAAGTAGTTTCAATTCTACAGTATTAAAAATATTCGAAGGTGGTTAACAAATTCAAAGTGTATTCCAATGATTTCAAGATAATTGAAAAACTTTTTGAAAATTCAGTGATACCGCGAATTCAACAAATTCAAAACAGTTTAGAAAGTTCAGAAAATAATAAAACAATTCAGAGAATTCAGAATAAATCAGGGAATTTGAATAATTTGGAAGAATTCAGAGAATTCGGAATAATGTAGAGAATTCAGATAAATTCACAGGGTGCAAAAGAATACGCAAACTTCAAAATCATTCATACAATTAAAAAAATATATATAGAATTTCTAAAGAATTTAGAGAATACAAAAGAATTCAGAAGGTTCCAGAGAATTTAAAAGAGTTCAGAGAATATAAAAGAATTCAGACAATTGAAAAGGATTCAGAAGAATTCAGAGAATGCGGAAGATTCCAGAGAGTAGTGGAAGAATTCAAAGAATTAGGAATAATTTAGAGAATTCAGAAGAATTCACAGAGTGCGAAAAAATATATGAAACTTCAAAAGCATTCACAGAATTGAAGAAAGATACAGAATTTCAAAAGAATTCAGAGAATACGAAAGAATTCATAGAATTTATAAGATTTCAGAGAATTTCAAATTCAGAGAATACAAAAGACTTGGAGAAATTCAAAATGATTTAAAGTGTTCTGTAAAGGTTTCAAGACAATTGCAAATAAATTCAAAAAAAATTGGCATATACAGACTGCCTCTTCCTTTAATTTTAATTCGTTCATCTGCAGGAAAAATTTATCTCCAAAGTTCGAATATCCGGTGCTCATTCTTTTTGGCAAACAGTCGAATAAATCTAAGTTGTTCAAGTCCACATCCCAATCCGTCAGGAGAAGGAAGCATTATTGGAGGAGCTCCGAACCTAGCAGGAGGCGACCTGGACCTGACACGAAGAAAAGTCTCGGCAGGAGCAAGAGATTTCTTAGGTGAATGTCTTTCAGAAGATGAAGAACGTCTGGAACGAGGAACTCCAGGAATAGGGGCGCCATTACGTAAACATTCAAACTGCGAACTTAGCTCTGCAACAAGAGAAGATTAGTTTCACCGATGTTAGGAGAATAATTCTGATGTCATCGATTACGTCGCGTTGTGAGCTGGACCAAAAGTGAGCAAAGTGGAGTAGAACATAGAACCGAGGAAAAAATAAAAATAAAAATTGTTCTTGCTTATCTTCTTTGAAATAGGAAAAGTAGGATAGGGAGGTGTAGGAGAAGGGATACATTTTTGTTCAACCTAGAATGAATGTGTTGCTTATTCAAACAACATACTCGTCCCATAAGACCGCTCCGACACGAGTCGCTGATCAATAATTACAGCAATCGTCCCAGATGGACAACTTCGCAAAACCATCGTACGTCACAGTATACACAAAAATAAACTAACTGAATTATAATATTTGCTAAGAAATACTGTTGGTGTCCTTCACATCACACTGCGCATGCGTGATTTCTGCCGTCGCGACGTCGCGGACATGTAGATTCGGGGATTCGCCATTTTGCAACAGCTGTTAGCAACGCTCCACAATGCATCACTTCTTTTTTTTTCATGTAAAATAAAATAAAAATATAAAATCTATTTTTTTTTTGTCAAAAATTCAACTATTTGGTTGAAAATGTATTTTTTTCATTGAGAATTCATAAGTTTTTCAGAATCTATTTTTTATTGTTAAAAATACAATTATTTGGTTAAAAATTTATCTTTTTTGATACAAAATTATTCGTTCTAGTGGAAAATTCATCTTATTGGTTGGAAATTTAATTATTTGAAAATTGTTTGAAATCTATTTTTTATTGTAAAAATTCAACTATTTGGTTGAAAATGTATCTGTTTTTATATAAAATTATTCGTGTTGGTTGAAAATTCATCTTATAGAATGGATATTTAATTATTCGATTGAAAATTCTTTTTCTAATTGAAAATTCATAATTTTGTATAAAATCTGTGTTTTATTGTTAAAAATTCAACAATGTAGCTGAAAATTTATCTGTTCTGTGCAAAATTATTCGTTTTGATGAAAATTTCATCTTATAGCTCAGATATTGAATTATTTGGTTCAAAATTATTTTTTAATTAAAAATTCATAATTTTTTAAAAATCTATTTTTTATTTTTAAAAATTCAACTATTTGGTTTAAAAAATTCTTTGTATAAAATTATTCATTTTGGTCAAAAATTCATCCTGTTGGGCAGAAATTCAATTATTTGGTTAGACATTATTTTTTTTTATTCAAAATTCTTAATTTTTATAAATCTAATTTTTATTGATAATATTTCAATCATTTGGTTGATAATATATATTTTTTGATACAAAATTATTCGTTCTAGTGAAAAATTCATCGTTTTGGTCGGAAATTCAATTATTTGATTACAAATTCTTTTTTTTCTATTGGTTGGTAATTCATCTTTTTTTTAAGAATATTAATTTTCTTAGTTAAAAAATCAACTTTTTGGTTGAAAATTCAACTTCTTGGTTGAAAATTTAACAATTTTTCTCAAAATTCTTTTTTTTTTGCAGTTGATATTTTAAATTGAAAATTCGTTTCTTTTGTTTGTATTAAACTGTTTTTGATTTGAAATTAAAATATTGTTTTGTTGACATTTTAACTATTACATGTTTCGTTGAGAATTATTTTTGTTTGTTAAAAAAATAAACTTTTTGTTGAAAATTTAACTATTTTGTTGAAAATTCGTTTTATTTTTGGTATGAAATTAATTTTTTTTTCACTGAAAATTTAACTATTGCCTTTTTGGTTAAAAATTCACATTTTAAATTGAAAATTCCTATTTTGTTGTTGCAAATTTAAGTACTTGTTTGAAAATTCATGTATTTTGTTTAAAATTCACTTTTTTTAAAATTAATCTTCTTGGTTCAAATAATAAATTTTTTTGTTGAAGATTCGCCATTTTAGTTGAAAATTGATCACATTGGTGTTGAAAATTCATTATTTTGTTGAAGATTCATCTCTTTGGTTAATAATTTCTTTTTTTTTTTGGTTGAAAATTAATTTTTTTATCTGAAAATTTAACTATTCTATTTTTAGTTCAAAATTCACTACTTTTTTGAAAATTTATATTTTTTTGTTCCAAATTCGTCTTTTGGTTGAAAATTAATCTCGTTATTTGAAAATTAGTTTTTTTTGTTTGTTAAAATTCAATTTGTTAACTAAAAATTCAACTATTCCTTTTTTGGTGAAAAATTGATGTTTTTTAGTTGAAAATTCAACTACTTCATTGAATATTCCATAAAATACATGAGTTTTCAACAAATTAGTTGAATCTTTAACTGAACAATGTCAATTTTGAACCAAAAATGGAATACTTAAATTTTCAGTTGAAATTTTTTTTTGACAAAAGACATGGACTTTTAATCAAATAGTTCAATTTTTCACAAAAAAAAAATAATTATCTACCTGAAGAGCAAATTTTCAACAAAATAGTCGAATGTTGAACTAAAAAACATAATTTTTCAACCAAAAATGTAATAGTTAAATTTTCAGTTAAATTTTTTTTTGACAAAATACATGAACTTTTAACCAAATAGTTAAATTTTTCGCACAAAAAATTAACTTTCTACCCGAGCAAGCAAATTTTGAACAATTTAGTTGAATTTTGAATTAAAAAACATAAATATTGAACCAAAAATCGAGTAGTTGAATTTTTAGTAAAAATTTTTGCTTTGTACCAAATACATGAACTTTTAACCGAATAGATTAATTTTTAACCGAGAAAAATAATTTTCTACCCAAAAAGGCGAATTCTAAACAAAATACATGCGTTTTCAACAAAGTTAAATTTTCAGTAAATATTTTTTTTTACAAAATATATGAACTTTGAACCAAATAGCTGAATTTTTAAATAAATTAAAAAGAAGTTTTCAATGTAGAATGGAATAGTTGAATTTGTAATATAACATATTATTTGCTTATACTGGAAAAAATTGTTTTTCAACAAAAAAGTTAAATTTTGAACCAAAGAGATTAATTTTCAACTGAAATGATGTCAAAAAAGGCAAATTTAAAAAAAAGATTTCAATTTTCAGTTTAAACAAAATTTTCAACAAAAACCCAATTCAATTTTAAACGAAAATAATTAAACGCTTTAGAGAAATTAACTTTTTACCAAAGAAACGAATTTTCAAAAAAAAAAATTAAAATTGGTGACCAAACAGATAAATCTTCGTCTAATAAAATGAATTTGTGACAAAATAGTTTAACTTTTGACCAAGCAGTTGAATTTTCAATTAAGAAGATTGATTTTTTACCAAAAAAGGCGAATTTACCAAAAAAATACATAAATTTTCACCTATATTATTGAATTTTCAACTAAGACCCATACATTTTCAATCAATAATGAAATAGTTCCATTTTGAACTGAAAACTATGAGTTTTTAATTAATATTCAAATAATTTGATTTATGTTTAAAAAAATTAATTTTTTACAAAAAAAAAAACGAATTCTACATTTTTAACCAATAATGGAATAGTTTAAATAAAGTTTTGAAAAATTCATTTTCAACACAAAAAAAACAACGAATTTCCAACAAAATAGTTGAATTATCAACCAAGAAGATGAATCTTTGTCTGATAAAATAAATTTGTAACAAAATAGTTCAACTTTTGACCAAGCAGTTAAAATTTTAATCCAGAAGATTGATTTTTTATGAAAAAAGGCGCATTTACAAAAGAATACATAAATTTTCACCCATATTACTTAATTTTCAACTAAGGCCCATCAATTTTCAACCATTAAGGAAATATTTCAATTTTGAACTGAAAACTATGAGTTTTTATTAATAATTAAATAATTCAATTTACGCTTTAAAAAAATTAACTTTTTACCAAAAAAACTAATTTTCAAAAAAAAAATTAAAATTCGTAACCAAAGAGATGAATCTGTAACTAAGAAAATGAATATATAAGAAATCACTTCAACTTTTAACCAATCAGGTATGTTCTTTTTAAAGTATACTTAAGTCATAATGGAGAATCCTATTCTGGCGGTTGTTGGACAGGCATTTTTTATCGACCTGCGACTTCCTGTAAACCCTATAGTATAGCATATCTCGACAGCAACTGTGACTATTTTAATTAATGAAGTACTATAATACTCATAGATTTTATTCATTGGATATCTTCTTCTATCATTGATATAATTGTTCCATAGTGGAGAAGTAAGTCCTGCTGGCGGGTCGGTTCCCTCCCTATTGATTGTTCTTTTTTGATAGTCAGATCCTATTTCCAATCCATTAGCCTAATTCTATTAGGTTCTTTTGTGTCATTAGAAAATACTACTAGCTTTTTATCACACACTATAGTATTATAGTGTCATGAGTGGAGAAGTGAGCCTGCTGGTGGGTCGGTCCCCTCCCTATGAATTGTTCCTCTTTGATAGCTATACCCTATTACCAATTCATTAGTTTTATACTATCAAGTTTCTTTAGTTCATATGAAAATACTACTAGCCTTTTACCACATATTATAGTATTATAGTGTCATAGGTGGATAATCATCCCTGCTGGTGGGTCGGGTGCCCCTCCTTTGATTGATTTCCTTTTTTCTTGAATCCTCATTACCAAAAATCCTATCTTTTTTACTTTGATTTCTGTATAATAAGCTATCTTCAATATCTTTATCGGGTATTTTTATGTGTAACTGCTTAGGTGCTCAAGATGTATCAGACTATATCGAAAAGACAAGTGAGTTTCACTTGGGTAATCGCAATATTCTCACGGATAAAGCGGATATCGAAAAGGCTAAATCTGACATTTACAAGCGCTTCCCCGAACGTTTTCTACATTTTTAGGCTTGAGCAGCGACACCGGCTCGGCTTGCCCGCTGAGGTTGTGGATCGACAACCCCACGAACACCACGATGAACACCAGTTGGGCCACGATCAGCACCCAATTGACCCGGGTAATCGACTCGATACCCACCAGATTCAGCGTCGTCACCAGGGCAATGGAGCCCAATACCCATACCGCGGTGGGCACGGTAGGAAAGTATTCGGACAAGTAGATGCCGATCAGCAAATAGCTGAGCAGCGGCAGGAAGATGTAGTCCAGCAGCAAGGTCCAGCCGGCGATAAAGCCGAAGGAGGCGCCAAACGCCTTGCGCGTATAGGTGTAGACCGAGCCCGAATACGGGTGCGCCTTGACCATGCACCCATAGCTGTAGGCCGTCAGCAGCATGGCAGCCAGGGTCAACAGGTAGGCGGTGGGCAGGTGCCCCTTGGTCATTTGGGTCACCAGACCGTAGGTGGTGAACACCGCCAGCGGCACCATATACGCCAGCCCGAACAGTACAAGCCCGACAAGGCCCAGGGGTTGTCGAAAGCGGCGCGATGAGGTTGGTGGGGTTGGGGTTTGATGGACGGGAGTATCGGCTACGTTTGTTATTGTATTCATTGCTGACTCCTGGAAAGTGGAATGCAGGGCGCCGCGGCGTTCGATCAAATCGACACCTTTGATGAGTCATCCATTGGGAGCGGTGGGCAGGCCGCTATGGGCCGCCCACCCTATTCAACCGAAGCGGCACGCGGGGGCTCAGCCCTTCACAGTTTTCCCGCGATCCGTGCGGTGCGGTCCACCGCAATGCGGGTCTTGTCGACCAGTTCATCGAGCTCCGCGCGGCTGGCTACCAGGGCCGGCGCCATGATTTATATTTTCGGCTCGAAAATTCAAATTTTTTGTTGGTAATTCGCCTTTTGGCTTAAAAATGAACAATTTTGTTGCAGATTCGTTTTTTTTTTATAGAAAATTCATTTCTTTAGTAGAAAATTTATCTTTTGGTAAAAAATTAATCTTTTACTTTGAAAATTTAACTATTTGGTTAAAAAGTCATCTTTTTTGGTTGAAAATTCAACTTCTTGGTTGAAAGTGGAAATACTTTGTTAAAAAGTCATTTTTCAAAGATTCACCTCTTGGCTTGAAAATTGAACTTTTTTTATGAAAATTCGTCTTTTTTTTGTCAAAAATTAATTTTTTATATGAAAAATCCTTTTTTAGTTGAAAAATCAACAATTTAATAGAAAATTCGTATATTTTGTTGCAAATTCGCCTTTTTAGTTGAAAATACACTTTTTGTTGTTGATAATTCATCTTTTTGGTTGAGGATGCAACTATTTGATAAATAATAAAATTCCTCTTTTTTTGTTGAATTCAACTGGCTTAAAATTATTTTCTTGTTGTTGAAAATTAATTTTTTATACTAAAAATTTCGCAATTCCATTTCTGGTTCAAAAAATATATTTTTTAGTTGAAAATTCAACTTTTTGATTAAAAATTCATCTTTCATGATTGAAAATTCATCTACTTGGTTGAGGATTCAACCATTTTGTTAAAAATTCCTTTTTTTTATTTAACTGGTTAAAAATCCATTTTTTGTGTTAGAGTTTCATCTCTTTTGGTAGATAATCTTAATAGTTACAAATTCAACTATTTTTTTGAAAATGCAACACATTTCGAATTAAAATCTTAGGAATTTCAAGCTTGTCTTATTAAATTCAATATATTTTTGACAAAGTGGTTCAACAGTCAACCAATTAATTTTTTTTCACTTGAAAATTAAACTGAATTGTTTAAACAATTAATTATTATTATTCAATTCCATTGTTTATTAATAAATACAAAAATAATTTCAAACGTACACAAATTCTTTAAATAATTAATATTTGTTTAAAAAAGTTTGCACATTGATCATGAAAAAATTGATATTTTCAGTATGATTATACGTGATTATACGTGATGATTATACTAAACTTTTAGAACGACAACATTGAGTGCAATTTTTAAGTAATTAAATTTTACTGAAAACACAAACTTTTCATGACCAATGTAAAAAAATATAATTTATTTAGAAAATTTGTTATATTATTTCTATTATTCAAATATTTATCGAAATGTACTCAATCAAAATAATTAAGTAATGATTTGCAACAAAATATTTACTCTTAATAATAACAAATTGTCACATTAATTACAGAAAAAGAAAAATTAAAAAATTTCTTTAAGAACAAAATTGCTTAAACAAAACAAAATTACAATTAAATAATAGTTGTTTCCACAATTATAAATTAATTGAAAAATATTTAAAAACATTTTATCCATTCAATAAAAACAAGTTATGGCAAAAAAAGGAAGATTTTTACGCAAAATTGTCAATTTCAGTTTTTTGCGGAATTTTTGGGGCTCTGTAATGAATAACGATTAATATTTTTTATTCAGTGCATAATTTGTGGTGATGTAATTTTTAAAATATTCAAAACTATAATAGTTCGAAAACTTGACTTATTTAATTTTAAAAAATTATTTCTTTTTCAACAAAATTTAGCGGCGATCGAAATATTTGTTTATTGAAAAAAATCATTTAATTTTGTACAATTCTTTTTAATTCTTTAGTATTCTTAAAAATTCTTTTAAATTCCTTAGAATTCTTTCAAATTCTTTTACATTCTTTAGAATTCTTTTTAATTTTTAAGAATTCTTTAGAATCCTTTTTATTTCTTTTTAATTCATTAGAATTCTTGTTAATTCTTTAAAATTCTTTCTAATTCTTAAAATTATTTTTAATTCGTCAGCATTATTTTACATTCTTTAGAATTCTTTTCAGTTCTTTAGAATTCCTTTAAATTATTTTAGAATTCTCTTTAATTCTTTCGAATTCTTTTAAATTCTTTAGGAATCTTTTTAAGTCTTCAGAATTATGTTAAATTTTATAGAATTCATTTTAACTTTTTAGAATTCTTTTTAATTCTTTAAAATTCTTTTTAATTCTTGTAAATTCTTTAGAATTCTTTCTAATTTTTTAGGATTCTTTTCAATTATTTAGATATCTTTTAAATTCTTAAGAATTTTTTTTAATTCCTTCAAGTGCTTTTAAATGCTTTAGAATTCTTTAGAATTCTTTTAAATTCTTTAAATTGTTCAGAGTGCTTCTTAATTCTTTAGAATTCTTCTAAATTCTTTTAGAATTCTCTTTAATTCTTTCGAATTCTTTTAAATTCTTCAGGAATCTTTTTAATTCTTTAGAATTATGTTAAATTTTGTAGAATTAATTTTAACTTTTTATAATTCTTTTTAATTCTTTTAAATTCTTTAGAATTCTTTTTAATTCTTTAAAATTCTTTTAATTTGTTTAGAGTCCTAGGATTTTTATAATATTTTCATGGATTTTAAAGAGTTTTACAGATTTGAGATTTTCAAATTCTTTTAAACTCGTTCCACGCCCAATGCCAACATCAGCTTCTGGACCGTCTCATAACGTGTCTTTGAGCCGCCTTTCAGGGTTTTATACAGGCTCTCCCGATTCACCCCCGCGGCTTCGGCAACCTTGTTGACACCCAGGGCCTTGGCAACCTCGGCCAGCGCCTTCATAAGGACTTGCGGGTCATGGCACGCCATGCTTTGCGCAAGATAAGCACTGATGGTTTGCGGGCTATCAAGGAAGCGCGAAGCCTCATAGGCACTGGTGCCGGATGTATCCAGCTCGAGGACCGGCATGTCCTCTGGTTTGAATGTCGACTTACTCATGTCATTGACCTCTCAGGGCATCGAGAATCTCTTTTGCCCGCTTGATTCCTCGGGCGTCCTGCTGATCGTATTGGTCACAGATTCAAATGTAGCCTACTGGCTACTCTTTGTAGATCCCAGTGAATTTTTAATGTCGGTGTGCACCGCCAGAAAAAATCCTAGTCCCGCCGCTGCGCAGGCAGCTGAGCAATACTATTAGCGCTTGTGTCCTCAAGACCGAAACGTTGCGTCGCGACTGTAGGAGCGAGCTTGCTCGCGAAGAACGTAAAGATAAGGTGTGCATCCAGAGTGAACGCGGCGCCTATGGTTTTTCGCGAGCAAGCTCGCTCCTACAGGGACAAGGTGTCAGCGGCGGCGGAACAGCGGCAGTGGTTCATCGGTGGCCGCTTGATAGGTCACCGAGAAATCCTTGAGACTTTCCAGCGCTTCGTACGGGTCTTTGTCCGCGCGCAAGGCGAAGGCATCGAACCCGCAGCGGTGCAGGTAGAACAACTGGTCACGCAGCACGTCGCCAATGGCCCGCAGTTCACCCTTGTAGCCTTTTGTCGGAAATTGATCTTTTTTGATAGATATTTAATCTTCTTGGTCCTATCTACTTCCACGTACATAGCCTCCTGCACCTTAGGAGAAACTATGCGGTACCTTTCCGTAATAGGTGTGAGGCCCTGAATATCTATGTTATGCTTTAACAAGGGTGTAGCGTATAGTTGGACCTCTCTCTTTGGAAATATTTTTCTTTTAATTAACTCCCGAAGTTCTTGGTCCTGGTCGCTTGATAAATCCAAAATGCCGCTACAGTTATCCTCGGATATTAACCAAGTGTCGAGTGGATAGACCTGACCGTCCGTACCTGGTATCCGTATCTCCTTAGATTGCTCTGAAAAAACCGTGTCTAATTCCGATTGCGCCTCTAGACCTAAGAAAAACTCGGTATCCAAATTGATGGCTACCCTGACTTCGCATACCTTAGCAATCCCATTGATAGTTAAGGGTAGCTCGACCACACCTAGGATCTCGTCTCTGGAACCGTTTGCTTATATCATTGAAGATTTTCTAGAGCTATCTAAATTTTTGCCCAGGGCGTCCAGGATCTTTGGGACTAAATCGCCACAAAGAAGTGTCCCAGTTGAACCGGGATCGTACAAGGCATCGACCGAGAAGGAATCAACAGAGATCTTAAAGTGCACTCTACCGCGTATTGACTCGGTCTGTAATATGCCAGCGATCTCATCAAGGTGGAAAAAATTTGGTGTATGCTCTTCATCGACCACTATTTCATCAAGGTCTGATGTTTTACGTTCCTGTTTAAAATCTCTAACAACGCGACCCGAAAGTGATGAGGATCCATCTTTTAAGCCAGAATGTTCGGCAGACACAATGGTGCTGTTCGCCGAGGCATTCTGTGATCCTGAGCCAACTTTTTCTTCTGAGATGCAGAGCATGGAGATGGAATCTCAAAGTACTGAGAGGGAACATTTTTTCTCTTCTGCAGGAACGCAAACAGATTTCGAGACTCTTCAAGAACTTAAAGGGATGGAATCTGAAACCGATGGTAAGAAAAACATTTCTGTTTCTGTAGGAACGCAAACAGATTTCGAGAATTTTAAAGAATATAAAGA
The DNA here is from genome assembly GCA_011634705.1 of Andricus grossulariae. NCBI lineage: Eukaryota > Metazoa > Arthropoda > Insecta > Hymenoptera > Cynipidae > Andricus > Andricus grossulariae. The sequence continues at coordinate 246,237,922 of JAABKJ010075445.1, forward strand.
GATGGAATCTCAAACTGACACGAAAGCACCTAGAGTAAGATCTATAAACATTCAGACATCCAAACGGTTGATCGAGCCACTTGTCATTCAAGAGTCATTAAGAAACCCCTGTTCGATGTGTACAGACCTCATTCAAGAAAATTCAAAATCTCTTGCCCAGCGATTCGAAGATTCTTTACGAAACGATAAGGATAAATGTATTTTTTACACAGGTTTACATTTTAAGTACATTATGGTTATAATGTCATTCATCGGTGACGTCGTTAATAATTTAAATTACTGGGGTTCCAATCGTAAAAGCGATGCTAACGAAAAAGATAAAGCGAGACGCAAATTAACGCCTTTGCAGGAATTAATTCTTGTTCTTACTCGCTTAAGATGTGGGTTACTCATCGAAGATATGTCATATCGATTTGAAGATAGTGTTGGGCTATTAAGTTCAATAAATATTACATGGATCCAATGTTTGTATCTGCATTTTTCAGATAGATTAAGACCAAAAATGTTTGCCAGCCGGAGGCAAGTAGCAAAATATTTACCAAAAATATTTCGAAACTTTAAAAACCTTCGAGTAATTTTAGACTGTACTGAATTCTTTTGCGAGGCACCAGCGAATTTCGAGCATGTGCCAAAATACTCAAAGAATATCGCGAAAATGACACTTTTTTTCGTTGAATATTCAACATTATAAACATTTTTAAGGCGGGCGTCTCTTCAAAATAAATTACGCTAAAGACTGCACATTTTATATGAACCAAATGTGAGCGTTTTTCATCAATTTATCTGTGTACAGATTTTCGTAAAAGAAAGTTCACTTTGTGCCAGAATACTCAAAGAATATCGAGAAAATGGCACTTTTGTTTATTGAATATTCAACATTATAGCCATTTTCAAGGCGGGCTTCTCTTCAAAATAAATTATGTTAAAGACTACACATTTTATAAGGACAAAATGTGAACGATTTTTCATCAATTTATCTGTGGGCAGATTTTCGTAAAAGAAAGTTTACTTTGTTCCAAAATACTCCAAGAATATCGCGAAGATGGCACTTCTGTTCATTAGAGATTCAACATTATACCTATTTTTAAGGCGAGCTTCTCTTCAAAATAAATTATGTTAAAGACTATACATATTATATGGACAAAATGTGAGCGATTGTTCATCAATTTATCTGTGGGCAGATTTTCGTAAAATAAAGTTTACTTTGTGCCAAAATACTCAAAGAATATCGCGGAAATGGCACTTTTGTTTTTTGAATATTCAACATTATACCCATTTTTAAGGCGGGCTTCTCTTCAAAATAAATTATGTTAAAGACTACACTTTTTATATGGACAAAATGTGAGCGATTTTTCATCAATTTATCTGTGGGCAGATTTTCGTAAAAGAAAGTTTACTCTGTGCCAAAATACTCAAAGAATATCGCGAAAATGACACTTTTTTTCGTTGAATATTCAACATTATAAACATTTTTAAGCAGAGCTCGGATTCGCCGTATCCGGCGATTAGAGCGCGAATTCCTTGCACTCCCTGTCATCAAGGGTGGTATCAGTGCGGAAACTTCTCGTACACGACCGGATACGAGCGCGAACCGAGTAAGTGAGGTGTTTACGAGTGTGTGCCACGAATATTCGTGGGGTTACTCTGCCTCGTCCCGCAAAACTGCTCCCGATAGCAAGGGCCACGACCAAGGTCCGGTGCCGATACTTCGAGGAATTTAATCTGTCAGGCAGAGGGCTACGGTAGCCAGTCTCTGCGTGACAGAGCGGTGAGACGAGTAACTTCACTATTTCACTTCACTATTTGGGGTTCACTGGTTAAACGAAGAAAGAAACTTATGCAAAATCCTATCCTTGTCGATGAAGAAGATCACTACTCCTCGAAGCTATCAATGAAAGGAAGAGAAACGCGGATGACACCTTGGTTGAATCCTCGACCGATCTCAGAACGAAGAGTGGATGTAGAGATAGCCTAGGTGGCCAACGACGCGAAAAGTGACGGGTCTTTAATAAAAGTGTAAGAAGAAGGCTTGAGTATGCAATGTAAATTTTTATTTCAAGGCTGGAGAAGAAGGCAGAGTGAGGCAACTGCGCTTCTTAGATGTCAAAACAAGACTGAACTTAGAGTCTAGCGCTTCGCTCCCGGTGACAGGCAGTGGAGCTCTCTGTGGCGGTGGGAGACGGCAGCGGGCCCGCTGATTGGCCGAAACGCCGACAACGGAGTCGCAACCAAGCAGTGGGGGACGCCTGCCTCGATCCCACTTCCACCGTCTCCGAGCGTCGGCACCGAAATTGAACTTATTTCTAAAGTTTTATTTTTAAATTAAAAATTAATATTTATTTGCAAATAAGGGAGAAAGAAATAAATTCACTAAATCAAGCCATCGCATTCGCGAATCAAATAGACCTTAAAATCAGGAGTTAAAAGAGAGTGCATGGGGAGACCCCAGCACCGGTTGCAACCAAAATTTTTTGCTGAAGAGAAAATAAAAAAAAAATGAGTTTGATTCAAACAAGCGAATAGCTCACTTGCGTACAGAAAATAATTGTGAAATGAAAAATGAGATTAAGTGTTTCAACTGTCAAAATATCGCGCATATTAAACGAAATTGTCCTAATGTCCGAGATTCAAATAATATGCGCGAGGGGGAGAGGAGAAAGTGCTACTATTGTAGGTCTCCTGGTTATTTGGTTGCAGCTTGCGAGGTTAGAATGGGGAAACAAGAAAAATTTGTGCTGTGTGCCCGGATAATGTTATGTATATAGGAAAATTGGGCTGTGTGCCCGGATAATTTTCTGTATGTCAAAAAATTGGTCTGTGTGCCCGGATAATTTTATGTATATCGGGAAATTGGGCTGTGTGCCCGGATAATTTTCTGTATGTCGAAAAATTGGGCTGTGTGTCCGGATAATTTTTTGTATATAGGAAAATTGAGCTGTGTGCCCGGATAATTTTTTGTGTGTCGGAAAATTGGGCTATGTGCCCGGATAATTTTCTGTGTGCCGGTAAATTGGGCTCTGTGCCCGGATAACTGGTTGTGTGCCGGAAAAAGGGGTTGTGTACCCGGTTAATTTCAATTCGATTAGCGGTATTCTGTCTACTGCTTTGGGGTTGGCTGGGGTGTCCGAGGCAGTGCACGGCCAAGAACCCTCTGGTGTACCTCCTGATCAGGAAGATGAAGTAAACTCGGATTGAGTCCGTTTAATGTTGATTAACAAATTTTTTCGTTTATAATCCTTCTCTTTTCAATAGTTTAAACGTAAATGTGGAAACATATGAAAATACACTTATTTGTTTTAAAATTAGGATCTTTTGTTGAAAATTATTTTTTATTTATCTAATTTCTTAATTTCTTTGTTGTATCTGAAAAAACACTATTCTTTCTCTTTAAAAATGTTTTATTTGGTTAAACCTTCAACTAAAAATCGAACAATTTTAAGATATCAAATTACAAATTAAAAATTATAATAAAGAATACAAACGAGTATTTCTATAATATGATTTCATTTTTTGAAATTGTACAATTTTAAGCTTTTTAATTCGATATTGCTTTATATTTACATCTAAAATGATTAAATTCAAAACTGACTATCATGGCTTCTAGTGTAAAATTTTAAACTATATAATAGCGAAATCATCCTAAAATTTAGAATATTTTATGTGTAACTATTTACTATACTGTGAAATTTTAAATTAGAAACCTTCAAAAATTATTCTAACAATTAATTTAAGAAAAAACTTTAGCTTTAAGGCATCAAAGAATAAACTTTTCTGGAACTGCACATAAAAAAATATAATTTAACATTTAAGTTATAGAAATTGCAAAGTCAATAAATGTATTATTGAAAAGTATCATATCATTTAGTATCAAGCAATCTGGAAACGGCTGGATAGATTTTTTTTACTAAAAGATGTTCTTTCTGTCAAACAAAATATCTCTGTCATTTTGAGCATTTCAAATTCCAGAATTTTTAATATTGCGAGAAATTTTGTGAACCTTTAAAGTTCAATCATTCTAAACTATTTGGAAATTCGAAAAATGCGTACACTCTCGACCCCTTCTTCGCTAATTCTCTATCCACCACGTGCTGCAGAACGTAGATATTGTCGGTAGTACTTCTACCCGCCCTAAAGCCTGCCCGCGTCTCCGGCAATATTCTTTTCCCCTCGACATCCTTCCGCAGCCTCTCCGCCACCAGCATCGCGTACACTTTATACGCCGTATTCATTAGCGTAATCCCTCTATAATTTTCCTGTCTATCCCTGTCTCCTTTCCTATACAGTGGCACTATTAACCCTTCTCTCCACCCTCCTGGAAGTCCTTCCCCCCTCCATACTTTCTTCACTACCTCCTTCAACCTCTCCCTAACCTCTTGTGTACTTAACAGCCATGCTTCGTACTCTCTATCCCATCCAGCCCTACTCCTTTTGACCTTCTTAACTTCCTCATCTGTTTCTCTATCTCCTTAAAATCCAACTCTTCCATCTGTGCCTCCCGCGTTCTTCTACTCCCACCATCCCTCTTCTTGAATCTGAGCCCTGAAATTATTCTTTAGAAAACTCCCTTCACTCCTCTCTCCCTATCTTCTCGCTTATCCCCACTTTACGCTTTCTAAACCTATTTACTATCTTCCAGACATCCCCCTCTGTCTTAACTTTTTTTAGCTTCTCTTCCAAATCTTTCTCCTTTTCCTGTTCTTTCTTCTTGCACATCAATCTAAACTCCTTCCTCATTTCTACGCACTCCTCCCTTTTCGCAGTACCCTCTTTCCACTTCTTGTACTTCCTCTTCACCTTCCTTTTCATTCTTTTACATTCCCTATCCCACCACGACTTCACCATTCCTTTCTTTTTCTTTTTGAATACCTTCTTTTGCACGCAACCTTGATGAAGCCATAATAAACTTCACATCCAATATACAAACAGCAGTAGACCTCTCAGTCCCAAAAACTGTACTTAAAAGTTACGATACATCCTTAAAACCGAAAATTTTAGACCTTATTAAAAAAAGAAACAAGCTCTCCCAAAAACACTACAAAAATAAAAACCCAACACTCAAAAACGTAATCAATCACCTTCGTAAAACAATAGACAAAAAAATTTCAGAAAACTCTTGTAATAATTGGAAAGACCTAGTTATAAAACTCCAAATTAAAGATAATTCAATCTGGCGTATGACGAAAACCCTCACTAAACCCCAAGCGACCATTCCTCCACTTAAAAAACCAGATCTCAATTTCGCACTTAATGACAGTGACAAGGCAAATCTTCTAGCAAAAAACTATGAAACACACTTCTCCCCTCACGATTCCCCTTCAGATCCAGCCCATATTACTATTTGTGAAAAGGAAGTTGGTGACTTCCTTAAAAGCCCTTGTCAACAAAAAATTAGGCAAACAAACCCTAGAGAAATTTTCAAGTTTATCAAAACTACTAAGAGCAAAAAGGCTCCAGGACCTGACTCTATCTCTAACTCGATTCTAAAAAAATTACCAAAATCATGCCTTATCGTTTTAGCCATTATCTTTAATGCCTGCTTTGACAACAATTACTTTCCAAATTCTTGGAAAACAGCTCATATCCTAGTCTTCCAAAAGGCAGGAAAAGACCTGTATCATCCCAATAGCTATCGACCCATTAGCTTACTAAACACAATGAGCAAAATTTTTGAAAAGATAATTCTCATTAGGATAAATAAACACATCGAGAAAGACAGCATCCTTAGACCAGAGCAGTTACAGACGGGATAGTAGACGCTTTAAAAGACTCTTTTAAAGAATTATTAGGAGGTGAAGATATAGGGCAACAGAACTGTGACATAGAACATAATGCATTAGAAAACCAATTGAAAAAGTCTGTGTCACTGAGGTGAGAGATATAATTAAGAACTTAAAAAACGGTAAGGCAACTGCAATAACTGCACAGGAATCAGCCTATTAAGTACCGTAAGTAAAATATATTCAAGAATACTTATTCATAGTGTAATGAAGATTACAGAAGAAAAGATATGGAAAGTCCAAAGTGGATTTATGCCAGGAAGATCATGTACATGTAAACTTAGGGAAGTCCTTAAAGAGTGCGGAGTCCATGGATGGCCCTCACAAGTAATAAAAACAATATATAAAGGTAGTAACGCGAATGGAAGGGTTAATGGGATACTGAGTGACTGGTTCGATATTATGCAAAGCGTGAAAGAAGGATGCGTTATGTCCCCATGGCTATTTATCATATTTAGGGATAAGTGTCTAAGAATGGCCGTCTTCGATGAAGAAGATGTAGATCTCGAAAAAGTGAAGGTACGTGGGTTAGATTTCGCATATAAAAAGATTGTTATGGCAGAATCAATCAAGGACTTGCAAAGAATGTTGAATAAATTTAAAACAAGCTTGAAGAACATGGGCTTCAAAATTAAGGCAAATAAAACAAAAATCATGGTGTTTGAAGGCAAAAGTGAGAAAAAATGTGCAACATTGTCCTAAATAATAAGAGATTAGAACAAGTTAACAAGTACGTATATCTGTGTAGCCTATTCACTAGCGACGGAAAAATAGATGGGGAGTTAGATAGGCGCATTAATGAAGGTAAGAAGTGTTCGTTAAAGCCAAAGGAGCTTTAACAAAAGAGAAGTCACAATCACCAAATTACAGTTGTCGATGATTTGACCTTCAATTTTAAAAGGTCTGGGCAATACAAAGACCGAGCGCGAAGCGCGAGAACCAACAGTCGCGCGCCATAGGCGCGCTCAAACTTGCGAGCGAAGCGTGATGAGAATGTGCCTGCACAGCGGGCAGATTTTTTAAATTGAAAATTCAACTATTTGGTTCAAAATTAATTTGCCTTATTGAAAATCAAACAATCTGGTTGGAAAATATTGTTTTTGGTTGAAAAGTCAACTGTTCTGTTTGAGAATTCATCTTTTCGGTTTTGAAGATTTAATTATTTTTTTGAAAATTCGTCTTCTTGGTTCATCGAAATTATTTCCATGTAAAATTCAAATCTTTTTTATTGAAATATCATTTGGTTAAAATTTCATATATTTAGTTGAAAATTCAACAAATTTGTCAAAATGTAATAATTTTTGGTTGAAAATTCGCGTGAATCTATAAATTAGTTTAGTGTGATCAATTTTTTTTTCGTTAAATGAAAATTTATAAAATAAATTCAATGTCTTCGTTATATCTATAATCTATAAAGATCAGTGTAAAAGTTTAATAGTGGATAAATTAAAATGTTAATTGTTTACTATCTAAGAGATGTATCCATCTATTTTTGATTGGAAGTTAATTCTTTCTAATTGACTAGTTATATATTTATATATTATATATATTATATATACAACATATACTTATATTATATTATATATCACACTATCACACTATATGCTACAATATGATACTATACGATACAATATGACATAATATGATACAATATGATATAGTATCAACAGTAATAATGAATAGAGAGGACTATAACAACAAAATCATGGACCTTCTAACTGACGATACATATGAAAAACTTGAAAAAGACCCCACAAAAACCATAGTCAGCAAAACAAAAAATTCCTGAAAGACTCTAAACTTGACAAACAATAGCTAAATTAATACCTACTAATCCCACCTCTTCAAGACTTTACGGACTCCCAAAAATCCACAAAAACAACATTCCACTCAGAGCGACCGTCAGCGCAATAAGCTCACCAACTTACAACCTAGCACGCTTTCTCGTCAAAGAACTGAATCCTTTCACAGGAAATTCTATCACGCACGTCCGAAACTCTTTTGATCTCATCAGAAAGATAAAACAGATTCACATTCAACCCCAAGACATCCTACTGAGTTCCGATATAGTATCTCTCTTTAAGAAAGTACCAACGTCTGATACAATCGATATTATTAAATCCTTTGCAAACTTTCCATCCGATACATACCTTTGATAGAATACTGTCTCAATAATACTTACTTCTCTTTCAATAACCTATTCTATGAACAAACTTCAGGAGCAGCAATGGGATCTCCATCTCACCTTTAATAGCCAACATCTATAGGGAACATCTAGAAACTAAAATCTTTAACAAACTCAAGCTCAAACCGGAGTTTTGGTACCGTTACGTGGACGAGACTTTTGTCATCTGGAGACATGGACTAGACGAACTACACAAGTTCTTCGATCTCATCAATTATTTACACCCTAATATCCAGTTCACCATGGAAATTAAGCAAAACGGAAAATTGCCTTTCTTGGACGTACTAGTTTACAAAAGATCTGATAACACATTAGGACACGAAGTTTACAGAATGGGCCTCAGGAGTTGGAATATGTGAAAATTACAGTTTTTAATTTTTTACACTAAGATCCCCTAAATTTGAAAATTTGAAAAAATTTAAAATAATAGCTCTTTGGGTGACTATTCTACGGTAAAAACTGAGATATTACTTATGTTCCATGACACAAAAAAATCCCCCAAAATTTTTTCGTAACAATTATGCACGTTGAGAATGACCGAAAGAAGTACTGCGAATATTTCCAGATTTTCTCTAACGATAGAAGCAGGGAAACAAACTCAAAACTAAAATGTGCGTTACCCCCTCTAACTCATCAAATATGGCGGCGAACGGTTTGAAATTCTGGAACAAATTTTTTTTGGATTGTATGCTTTCAAATGGCTGACTCAACATTGGATTCCCTTTGTGGGCATTTTTTGCATGCTTATCGGTTATCGGTTATACCCTTTTTTGCACCGTACAATTTTTTAAACCCATCTTCTCATAATATGTCTTAACTAACAAAATAATGAATATATTTCTGAGATGACCCTGGCTTTTTCAGCAACAAAGCATAGCCGAGATTTTGTCACGAACGTTCAAGCGGTTCCATAGCGCAATTGGCTAATGTATCGGCTAGGTACATACGGGTTAGGTAGTTTAGGTAGGGTTCGAATCCCCAGCGAGGGCGATTTTTCAACAGGTTCAAGCGTGCGATTATATGTGTAGGGTACCGTGCGTGAAAATTGGATTATTTAAAATATAAACTAAGTGCAGCGATAATACAAAAAAAAACATTTTTTTGTAACATATCGTTGTAACACTGTTACGGAATTGTTACAATAAATGCAAAAACGTTGTAACACCGTCATGGAATTGTTACGGAATGAAGTAAAGTGTTGTGTTTAGCCTGACATTGCATACAACCTCCACCCTTGCAACTTTTTTGAAAGTGACCAGGTCTTAAGCAATTTTCAACACACCCGGAAAGGTTTTCCTTGTTCGAAAATTGCCTTTGTTTTCTGACTTTAACTTTGATTCCTTGTTTAATCTAAAATTATTTATTTTGAAGGTTTCTAGCAAAATAGCATGAGATTGTAAGAAATTGTTAAACTCAACAAGCGTAGGCATTTCGTTTTGTGACCTATTTTTTTCCAGGCCCTAGCTGTACTATTTTCCAGTTTTGAAGCAAGGAGATAAATTCGAAACGATTGCCAGTTTTTAGTTGACTGACCTAATGTCACTAAAGCTCTTTTGTGCTTGTGCAAGTTATCTAGAATTTTTCTAATTTGAACCGAAGATTATTCGGTTATTTGTTCGTTATCGAAAATGGTTCTGATATTATTTTGAATCAAAAGTCACTTATTATTGTAGCGACTGCATAAAACGTGGCATGCCAATGCATAGTTTGTAGATGTAAACTCCAGTGAATCTATTACATTTGGTAGGCTATCTTTGAGTGATGCGAAGAGATAGTGAAATTTTTCAATTTCACTGAATTCTTAATTTTTGTGAATTAATGATTCAAATGTATCCCTAAAGCCTGGCAATTCAGATAATTTACCGTTGAATTTCGGTAATCCAATTTGAGTTAATCGTAAACCTACTGATGCAATTATTATTTGTGTGTCATTCGCTACCGCGCTTGCATCACTTGCTTGTACTGAACCTTGTTCTAATGTCTTAGTAGGCATTCCAGTGATGCATTGCACATTTGCCGATGGATTATTCCTCTCGCTAAGCGTTTAAGAAAGCATCCAGACAACAAAATCAACTTCCAGCGTTGCTGTTTGGCTCGGATTAGCCATTTTAAGGCAAGTAGTCTGAAACACCTTATGAGGAATACTTATCTCGTTCCAACGATCCGACTTTAACTCCAATGCTAAGCGTTTAAGAAAGCATCCAGACAGCAAAATCAACACCCAGCGTTGCTGTTTGACTCGGATTAGCCATTTTAAGGCAAGTAGTCTAAAACACCTTATAAGCAATACTTATCTCGTTCCAACGCTCCGACTTTAACTCCAACGCTAAGCGTAAAAGGTAAGTATGTATGTGGATTAGAAAATAAACCCCTAGCGGTGCTGTTTTCGTAATCATAAATAAATATTACCTGGGGTAGTTGCTGGAGAGCTTGATGAGTGACTCGTGTTGGAGCGATGTTGTGAGACGTGTGTGTCGTTTGAATGAACACGCGACTTCTACATTGATCTAAAATCTATCTCTTCTCCTACACATCCTTTACTTACCTTTGTAACTTACCCTTGCGGCTAGGCTAGAACCCAACGAGTTGCGCTTACCCCGATATGGATTTGATTTATTGGTATAATAATAATAATAAATAGTAAATAAATACAAGTGGAAGCAAAATATTGCAAGCGGCTGCATTAATGACAAATGCTTAGGAGTGAATTAATGAATTAGTAAGTGATTTCGATATGATTTCAAGTAATTGCAAACTGCATTCAGATAATTGCAAATAATTCAAAGGTGACCTTAATCCATTGCAACGCTTTTGCAGGTATTTTTGTGTAATTGAGTATCATTAATATGCGTATTACTTAACATAACAAAATGAAATATGGAAGAAATAGAGAAACTGACTCCAGGAACCCTACAGTATTGGAGAAATCAGACTACTCCGGAGTAGATGAGTTCTTTACACCTGGGGCATTGTTTCAATCTCGTGTCCTCGAAGAACTCACTCCAGAAAACCTAAAGTACTTGAAAAACTAGACTTCCCCGGAGAAGATGTGTTTTTTACACCTGGGGCACTGGTTCAATCTCGTGTCCTCGTGGAACTCACTCCAGAAACCCTACATTACTGAAAAACCAGAATCTCCCGAAGAAGATGTGTTTTTAACACCTGGGGAATTGATTCAATCTCGTGTCCTTGAGGAGCTCACTCCAGAAACCCTAAATTACTGAAAAAATCAGACCTTCCCAGAGAAGATGTGTTTTTTACACCTGGGGCATTGGTTTAATATCGTGTCCTCGAAGAACTCATTCCAGAAAACCTAATGTACTGAAAAACCAGACTTCCCTGAAGAAGATGAGTTTTTAACACCTAGGGAATCGGTTCAATCTCGTGTCCTCGAGGAACTCACTTCCGAAACACTGAATTACTAAAAACCCCAGACACTCTCGGAGAAGATGTGTTTTTTACACCTGGGGCCTTGTTTTAATCTCGTGCCCTCAAAGAACTCACTCCAGAAACCCTAAAGTACTGAAAAAACCCGAATTCCCCGAAGAAGATGTGTTTTTTATACCTGGGGCATTGGCTTAATCTCGTGTCCTCGAAGAACTCACACCAGAAACCCTGAAGTACTGGAAAAACCAGACTTTCCCGGAGAAGATGAGTTTTTTACACCTGGGGCATTGGTTCAATCTCGTGTCCTCCGGGAACTCACCTGAGAAACCCTGAAGTACTGAAAAACCCAGACCGAGACTTAGACCTTTCGTTAAAAAACGTTCATCGATTCATTCACAATATTTGGCCAAAGTTGTAGCACTTTCGTTTCAAATAGTGAATTTAAATTAGAAAATAGTCACTGGCTAGATGGCTAACTTCGCCACGGACTGTACGCGCACGCGACCATATCATTGTACCGAACGATATAGAGATTAGATAACGCGGCGCGATACACCTCCCGCCATCCGCTAACATAAGTAGGAAACTTAAAGATTTAGGTATACTATTAAATACAAACACACTATTAAGAAGAAAGCCATGGCAGACGGAAATCAGAAGAACGCAACTTCACAGACGGAAGATACCCCTCTTGTATGTACTAATGCTGACATAATTGGCATGCTACAAAAATTATCAGTTCGGATGTCTAAGATGGAACTCGCAATAAATATGGGTAAAGAAGAAATTCGATCGATAGCAAGAAATTTTCATTTGGTGACTGCGGATGAAAGCGAGAGGGAGAACGGTGAAGAATCTAGAGTACGTAACAACGACACGTTGTTTGTAGAATCAGCACATTCGTTAGAGAGAGAACAAATTGACCCTAGGCTTCTATAGAGCTCAAATGAAAGAGTAACAACCCCAAATGAAGACATCCTTATAAGTGACAGGCTCTCACAAAGTTCAAATGCAAGAATTTCCACCGCGAGCGAAACTATCTCTGCGAGAGATGCAGTGAAATTAATTAAAAAATTTAATGGACAAGACGATATGGGAGTTTAACCATTCATCACTCTTGTGAAAAAAATTAAATCGCAGTGTTCAAATCCAGGAGTTTTATTAGACTGGATCATTGCAGAAAAAATCGAAGGAGAAGCGGAAAGACATAATACAGGGAAGGTGCGTTTCTTATATCGTATTATACTTTATTCCATAACCGGGCACACCTTACTATAAATGGTCTTTGAAGCTGACACGTTCTGTGAAAAGGAATCTTAAAGATTTTATGTCTTACGAAGCTCAGACTGTGCTGGAGGGGCTCTGTATATAAATTGGAATAGGTTGAATGGATACTCAGGAGCTTTGTTCTGAAAAAGAGTGTGGAGCAAATTACCCATAAAGAATTGTCTTCTCTTGGCAACTTTAGGCAGACCTGCCTTAAGTCTGAATGGAGTTACGTGTTAGTATTCAGGCAAATTGCAGATAAAACGGATACCGGCATTTAACGCACGCTCAAGCTTTAAATTTAAATCGTCGGTCAGATCATCATATACTGAATAACCATAGTCAAAATGAGGCAAGATTAAACTCTTAACCAAAAGTATCCGAGTGGAGGTAGGTAAAGTGTCCTTATTCCTACATAGTTGTTGTAGAAATCTGCATGTTCTCCTTGAGATTCTCTGTACCTGTTCCTTCCAGGACAAGGTAAGGTTACAGAAATATCACAGATCTTCAACCACATCCGAAAAAGGGATAGTAAGGTTCTTGATACGGAAAGGTGGAAATGATGCCAGTGTTTCAAGCGACGGAGATGAAGTAGGTCCAATCACAATTGCCTCAGTTTTGACCGGTTTAGGAGTAAGTCCATTCTTCCAGGCCTAGAGGATAACGCAATCGATATCCTCTTGGACTAGAACAAGTAATCTACTTAATAGAGCAATTGGCCCCGATAAGTAAATTTTACAATCGTCAGCATATTTGTAGTATTTCCAATATTGAAGTTCACTTCCAAGGTATATTTTCTAAGAATCTCGTATCTCAGTTGCCGTGTGAAGTTGCACCATTGATATTCACAACCTCCTGCAAATTTAACATTACTCTCTTGCGCACACACCCTCATCAGTGACACATGGACTGTCGTCCATCTGACTCATGCTTCCGATTGGTTAATCGTTAATTGTTAATTACTCATTAACTATTAACTTTACAACAAATTTTTATTATTATTTTCAACACCATTTGTCATAAGGAATGCACAAATATAAAAATGTTCCTCGAGTACTGGGATACCCTGTAGATATTGCACTAAAAGTTTCATCAGTTTGAATAAAAATATATTATTGTAGAGTGAAAAATAACTATAACTTATGAAACAATATGAATTAAAAGAAATAAATTTAAGATTATTATAAAATATATGAAACAGTAATAAAAATTATTCATGGTCTTTTATCTTTGGTATTTATTAAAATAACCATGTTTTTCAAAGGGCGGATATTTTACGTTTAATATAAATGTAGCAATGTTTCAATTGGAACTTTATTCTTGTCCGAGCTAAGTTGCCATGAGTGCGCCTCGATGGATATGCCGAGAGTTGCTTACAGCACTCCAGGTGGCTGTTGGCATACTACATCAATGGTGTTATCAGCGGGTGGTTGAGGCAATAGAGGGTCCAGAGACAGTGTGGCAACTTAGCCGGATGCCGCCATTGTTAGCAGTGGTTATCTATAGTGTACTATATATATATAGTTAAAAGTTTGTCATAAGGACAACCGCAGGATTCCGCCGGAAGCAGGTGCTAATCTTAAAAATTGCACTCGCTCCCAGCGAAATCGCGGTAAAATTTCAGCTGTAACCACGTCTCACAGACCACTTGTAAAAGGACACATGTTAAACGAAAATTTCAATGAAATTCGAGAAAAGTGCAGTTTAAAAGAACTTTACCAATAAATTTTTTGTTTGCTTATGGACGCTTGAAGTCGCCTTCAGCCCACGTTGTCGATAGGTATTATATTTTTTTAAAGTTTTTATCGTTGCAGGAAAAACTAATGCAATTACTCCGTGACCTTCTAACGCAACATTCCACGTAGAATCCGAATTTTAACAAGTTAAATGTTCATCTTCCTTTTTTAATGTGTTTTTTGCGCATGATACGGAGAGGATACGATGTGGATACTATAAGGATACGCTGTAGCGTATCCGTTAAAAAACGATATTCCCTCGTACTTGAACGAAAAATTGGCGGATGTGTAAACATTAAATTATTATTTTTCTTGAAAAAATTTGTGTTTACACGTCCGTCATTTTCTTGGAAATTAAAATTTTGACTTACTTTTTTGATCAAGTACAAGGGAATATTGTTTTTTAACTAATCCCGTTGTATTTTTTGGTTTTAGATGATCCAGTCGTGAGTTACGATGCGCACCGCAAAACACTTTTTTTTTTACCTTTGGCAGATTAACTATAACTTGCTTATAACTTGTTTATGTATAACTTGTTTATGTTCTTATAAAAATGCACAAACTCGTGCATATTCACTTTTATCGAACATGATAAAATCAGTAGTCCGAACTCCGCAGTACTAACCATGCAGTTTGGAAATCTTAACTTTTCTATTCAACACTAAAATACAAAGACTCCTGACCTACAAATCTCCGAATGCAGCTCATAAAAGTCAGCCACGAAACATTAAAGAGGGTGGCACAAGGACCAGTTCCTTAGAAGTAATAATTTTGCCTAAAGTATCATGGATAATCTTATTTGAAAATAAAATTTTCTGTTACAGGTTTATCGCTCTAGCAGGATTGGTGTTGACGTATATACTTGGGACTAATTTCCTGTCCAGAGCACAGTAAATCTGTCGAAAAGTAAAATTTGGTAGATTTCTATATATGAAAGAGCTCTAATCGATGCATGGATATTGAATAATTACCGTAAGTATAATAAAGTTGACTTTTTTCGAATTTTGAATTTTTCTTTCTTTTTGTTTGTTACTTAAAAGAAAGCATAGGAAATTTCTGTCAGATACATATGTTTGCAAAGTGTGCCGATAATTTTTATTTTGAACTAAATTAAGCTTGTAGAAAATTTCATTTTAGTTCTAGGTTTAATTAAATTGTTTTGGGTGTACTGGAACTTAACTTTTTTCTGTTAATGGTCTAATCCGATTTGTGGTTCACCACTTTCCTCGTTTGACCTGCCGATCAGCGTTCCTGCTCCGGTACTTATGTTTGACCTGGTGTCCTCTAAGGACTAAGGTGAACAGTCTTCTCGTGTCTAAATACAGTTAAGCGATTATTATTTTATATCTATATATGGGTGAAAATCAAAAAGTTGGAATGATTCGATTTTGAATTGTTTTGGAAAAAATATTTAAGATCAACATAAAATATTTCTTTCTATTCACACACACTTAGAATAAATACACGCATAAAACATATATGTGAGTACGAGTGTTGAATAAGTATCAAACGCAGTTTTGGAATATGCAAACCAGTGTGTTTTTTTCTTCCAGTCAGTTTCAGGATTGAGTATTTGGATCGTCAGGTCCATCATACAACTTCAAGTTGGAGTCAGCCATTTGAAAGCATACAATCAAAAAAAATTTGTTCCAAAATTTCAAACCGTTAGCCGCCATATTGGATGAGTAATGTACATTTTAGTTTTTAGTGTTTTCTCTGCTTCTATGGTTAGAAAAAATCTGAAAATATTCACAGTACTTCTTTCGGTCATTCTAAACGTACATGATTTTTTCGAAAAAATGTTGGCGAAAAATTCAAACTAAAAAAAAATTTCAAACTTTTTTTTGTATTTTTTCGTGTGATAAAACTCAAGTATTATCTCAGTTTTTTAACCATAGAATAGTCACTTAAAGAGTTATTATTGTAAATTTTTTCAGATTTCCAAATGTAGGGGATCTTAGTGTAAAAAATTAAAAACTGTAGTTTTCACACATTCCAACTCCTGAGCCCCATTGATACCTGAATATATTCATATAATACATTTATATAAGTGTATTTATAAATTATTAGATACATTATATATACATACTGTATATATACATTGCAACAGAAAAGATAAAATGATTATTCCTGGTACTATTATTTTTGAAATTTTTTGGAAGTTTTATTTATATATCTGCTTTAGTTTCATATTGATTGAAAACTTAGTCCTCGTCACTGTCCTCATTTATGACAGCCACACAGTTTTTTTTTAGAATAAACTTCTCAAAATTTCTGCCGGTCTGATGATTCTCGACAAATATCGACCATAAGCTAAATAGTACAACACTACCGTCGGAAATTGTCAGTACGATCAGCGAAAGTACTATCAAAAATCACTGCTGAGTCCAGGTCTCAAACTTCAATTTTCAGTCGACGATTACTGCTCTCGGCCGCGAAAGCGGTGATCGCCGAGAATTTCTGTGTTCAGTTTTTTCAAAATACTTCGCTTGTGGGTAAATCTATGTTAATGATGACAGACAAAATTTTCATGTTGGAAGTTATGTGTCAATGTAAAAAAATCTTCCAGACTTCATAGGTCAAGAATTATGACTCTTATTAAAAAAATATTTTTTTTTCTATTTTTGATCAGAACATTTTCTTTTTAATATCTCGTTTGATGAATATCGTACGGAAAACGTTAACGGCATTAATAACATAAGTAACAAACGGTTCCACGTGAAAATAAGTTTTTTCGTACAACATGCCTGCACTATATTCACATTTTTACATATGACGGAATTTTTTTAACTTTGTTTATTTTTAGCATCTTCTGCATTTTCCTGCTATCTGTATATGCACATATTAATAAATACTATATTCGGACAAATTTCTCTATACAAAAAGTCTTGAGCTATGACTGAGTAGTTAAAAGTTTTTTAAATAGAATAAGTGATTGAAAAGTCGTACTGCAAAGATTATAAACTAATATTATCATGGAAAAAATGTTAAAAAATATGACTACCATCAACTTAAAAGAATAATTAAAGAAAAAACATAATATCTACATTTTTCCATGAAAAGAGGGGATCTATTCGCCATAAATATGCAAAGTCATATATTTGTCGCAAACGAAATAAGGCAAAAATGAATAATAATCAATTATAAGTAGATGTGTAGGGCCGGTTCTAACACAAAAAGTAAGAAGGCGTCTGAATATGAATTACAAAACGGACTCTGGATACTGATTTGAACCAATTTTGTATCCAGAGTCCGTCTTGTAATACATTATAGTAGCAGTAGATACTAAGCCATTTGTTTATCAAAGCAGATGCTTTTGAAAACCCACACACAAGATGAAAAAAAATGAAATAATCAAAGTTTTGATGAGAATGTGCCCACTACTCGGGCCAATTTTTTCAGTATTAATGTTATTTTTTACGAATAAAACAGAAACTACACATGTTTATGTAAATAATATTTTTACTGAAAATAAAAGATAAATTAATTTAACAAACATAGAGGAAAAATAACAAAATATGATACACGAAACAAAAAAAGATTTTCTAATCAAATAATGTGTTAGTTAAAAATAAAAGTACTCAATGGTACATAATAATAATATGCACATTTATATATATGGCATCTTCCTCAGATAACCATTGGTTATAGGTAACGAGGTAATAAAAACTTATTTTTGATAAGTATCTGGGTGATTTGTACATTGTGAAATTATGCACATCCTAATATCAACCTTATATTTTGATAACTACCAGGATGACATTTTTTTAAAAACATTATTATCATAGAATACAATATGTGCAAGTGTAAAATTTTGTGAAATGAGGATAATACCAGAAATTTATTTTTGATAAGTATCTGGGTTATCTTAAGTTTTTCTAAAAATATGTACATACTATTAGCAACCTTATTTTATGTATAAGGACCAGGATGACATTTTGCAAAAAACATATAACAAAATATATCATGTGTAAAGATGGTAAAAATAGTAAAAAAACTGAAAAATAATAATAAACCTGAAATATTTAGTAAAAAGAGATCAGAGTGCCCAGATCTAAGTTTTGTTGATGATTCTGAAGCCAATTCATACAGATTATTGAATTTTCCAAATAGGAAAAGAAAACAATCCAAAATATTAAATGCATTTCTAAATAAATTTCTAAAATGTTCTCCAAGACTTCGAGAAACGAACTATATTCGTGATCGAATTCTCGGCTTCTTCCGAATACAACATCACTGCCAACGAGAAAGAAAAGGAGGAAAGATATCCAGACCTTAGAAGAGAGCTGCAACGACTGTACCCAAAATATTCGGTATGAGTAATTGTCCCTGTGATAGGTGCTCTCGGAGGTGCGAAACTATCACTGGTTCGTAACCTTAAAGCTATTCCCTCGTGCCAAAGACATGCCACGGCACTTGCGAGATGGATGCAGCAAGCTGTCATTCTTGGGTCGCTTCGTATCCTCAAAACACACGAAACTTTCGCCGACCTGTCGTTGTGATTTCGTCGTGTCCTGTGACCACCCATCTCACGGTCGCTTAGCTGCTCGTGGACACAACAATGATAACACCAAACATAGTTGTAGTGAGTGCGGTTCAAAACAATCGAACGCGCAGGGCTCCTGACAATGAGTCGGGCCGCAATACCGACTATCCTAGAGTTGGGGGAGCCTATTAAGACGGAGTCAATGTGATTGACCAGCAGAATCTCATTACTTTTAACTGGACGGATCGACTCAGGGATGACCTGCTGGAGTGCTATGATACCAGTATGGCCCCTGAACGAAAAGGTTACCTGTCTTGAATGCATACTCTGTGGTGCGCGAAACACCCAGAGCTCTCGCATTTTTCGCATAAACGTCTGCGAAGCCGTGCCGTGGAACTCCGGAAAAGGGGTTATATAAGCGGAGCGCCTACTCAACCGCAGCCAGAACAAGCCCCCAACAGAGAAAGAGAGGCGACACAGAGACCAACCGCGAACAGGCATCCAATCGAGGAAGAGCGATGCTTCAGGACCCTTTGCCCGTATTCAAATACATATTTGTTAACAGTTAATGCACCACATTTGCCGCGAACGATTCTTTCTATCAGTGTACTTCTAATTTTGTGCATTTTCTGTATGCACGTGGTGTACAAATTATATGATTTCTTCATTGCTATAATGTTCTCTCTATTCCCGTACATAAAAACTCGCATGCATTTCTCTTGTATGTTTGTTGTTCTTCGTTTTCAGAGAATAATATATTAAGATCGAAAAATTAAAAAGAATGGCAAAAATGTCGCGTCTATTAACCAAAATTATAGAATCGGTTGGTGATTTGGCGGTGTATACGAATCTAGCTAATGTCTCCGGGCTTAAATCATATTTATAAGAAGATGAAATACTCTGCAAATGAGAGGATTGCATTTAAAACGGATTAGATGATCCTCTCAAATTGAGAGGATTTTTCCTCTTCCTTTAAGAGGATCCTCTTGACTTGAGAATATTGCTCTTCAAGATAAAACAATCCTCTCAAATTAAGAGGAATACTTTTCATATTGTAAAGGAAAAATTGCATCAAAATAAGATGAATCCTCTTAAACGAAGAATATTTTTTTCTCGGTGAAGAAAGAAACCCCTGTTTCCTATGTCATATTTTATAGGTATTAAGGAATTTAATATAAAAACAATGGTATCAAGTTAGCCGTAAAAGAAAGAGACCCCCGTTTTCTATGTAATATTTTATAGGCATTAAGGCCATGTGACGAGTGGGTCACGTGACCAAGCTAGTCCTCAATTTTTCATTGTAAACATACGTCCAAAAGAAATAAGATATCGCGCTTAAAGTTTGGGAAATGAAAGAGGAGACACTAAAGTTCACGGCTCTGCTCATTCCAAACACCCAGTCTCCATTCATCGCCTGAAACTCGACCTTTACGTTTACCGTGCGTATGCATTTCGTCAATCTTAGTTTCAGTCCATTCCGAGGTTATTTTATTGTTTGTATTATTCATGGTTTAGATTGTACACCAAACTACCACCTTTATACGTGTATTTGGTTTTGCGAGCCGAAAATCATGTCCGAGTTAAGAAGTGATGCGTCGTACGCTGGAGAGTCATTCTTGTAACGTCAGTCCCACCAAAACTTCTGTTACAGGGAAGGAGGGAGGAGGGCAAGGAAAGGAAACTGAGAGTCGCAATTGGTTGATGTTTTATGCTAAGAAGGTCACCAGTATATAAAGAATATAAAAACGTATTATTAAACAAATTTATGAATATTATGTTTTAAAGATTTCTGAAGCAATAATTAATAACTACAAATTTCGAATTGAAAGCGTTTGAAATTAAAAAAATAACCAGATAGCAGAAAAAATTCCGTGATGATTTCCTGAAACTTGCATTGTAAGGTTGGGAATATTGCATTGAAAGGTTAGGGCAAAGTTCGTTGAATCAAGAAAATGTACGCTTGTAAGTGAATGTTGCATGGCAAGATTCAGGACAGTTCGGAAGATTTATTTAACTTAATTCGATGCGCAATAGTTTCTTTTTACTTTTTTTGTTGTTGTAAATATGGGAAATAATCATGACACTTGTGTGTGGTGGTATACTAAGATGGTCAGAAAACTACTGCGCAGCCGTAGCTCCCATAGGAAACCACTGCGCATCGAATTATTATATCATTAAGCCGTTTCCCTTTCGGGGTAGGCGTGAATTGCTCGGTTGGATAGTAGTAATGTGTGGAGAGATATGAGTAATGCTGGTTTATTAATTTAAATTGGATGTTGTAGTACTGCATCTGAAGTATTTTTAGACAAATTTCCAATAAAAAATCTTTAAAAGGAACCCCTGACAGCGAATCCCCCGAGACGCCTCGAAAAAAAATTTGTTGCGCCGTGAACATCATAACTTGTTACTGGATCATCTGAGTAACAAGTTATGATGTTCACGGCGCAACAAATTTTTTTCGAGGCGTCTCGGAAGATTCGCTGTCACAGGGTTCCTTTTAACCCTTTCAGGGGCAGTGGAACGGTCGCAGTTTTCAAGCATTTCTGATACATTTCACCTTGTTTAGTGCACAAGTATTTGATTTTAGACTCTTAAGGGTTCGTATAAAGTAATTATCATGAAAAACTATGTAAAATTGTTAATTAACAATTTAATATAATTAATTAAAATCGAAAAAAGCACTTTTTTAAAAATAAAATCGTTTGTTTATAAACTACTAGTCCTATAGCTGTGACAAATTTTTTCTAGTTAGATAACACGTAGAACTGTAACCTATATTTTTTCCAGAATTTTTGGCAGGCAAGTTTTTTTTGTTTCATTTTCTTAATTCATAAAAAAATTACGATCTTTGACGAATTTTCGGCATTTATCAAATCGTAAAAAAGAAAAATGTTTTCGGGCCACTGATTTTGAATATAATGACAAAGTTCAAAATGGCGGTTATATTAGTGTAATTTCGCAATATTTTGCAATTGCTATGAAACTTATTATATGGGGGTTTTTGAGGTCGGTGATTACAAATCTGATGTCAGAATTGCGGAATTCAAGAAGGCGGATTCAATACAGCCTGCACGGCATTGCAGTAGGGAGAAAATCGAATAAATGTCGAAGAATTTTGTAGCATTTTCAAATATTTCTAGCTATTTCAAACTATTTCACAAGATTTAAGAGATTTTGTGCATCTCAAATTATTTCAAAGCATTTACGGATTTGTGACCGATTCAAAAGCATAAGGGATTTTAAAAAATTGTTGTAGATGTGTTGATACTGCCATACGAGGGCGGTCCGATAAGTACTTATCCTACAAAAGAACAACAAAAATTTTGGACAAGTGGCGATCTATTTTTCAACGTAGTCTCCTCTTAGCTCAATACACTTGACCCAGCGATGCTCCAACTTCTTTCACCCGTCTGAAAAATACGTTTTCTGGAGGTCTGCAAAGTAGGCATCCGTGGCGGCGATAACCTCCTGATTCGACGCAAATTTATGCCCGGCGAGTGACTTTTTTGAGTTGGGAAACAAAAAGAAGTCGCACGGGGCCAAATCTGGAGAATACGGTGGATGGGGCAGGAGTTCCTAGCATAATTGGACCAGTTTGGCCGTGGCGACGGCAGAGATGCGAGACGGTGCGTTGTCATGGCGGAAGAGCACTTGTTTCTTCGCCAAATTGGGCCGTTTTTCTTCAACTCGGCGTCGAATCGGCCCAATACTTCGGCATAGTAGAGCCCTGTGATTTTTTTCCCCTTCTCCAGGTAGTCGATGTAGATCACACCCTGTGAATCCCAGAAAACGGTGGCCATCACCTTTCCAGCCGACGGGACCGTCTTTGCCTTCTTCGGAGCAGATTCCCTTGGGGTTACGCTTAAACAACGTCAAACATTGCTCTGAAATGGTCTCGAGGTTGCGCTTGTTGTCCGGAGTCAGCAAACGCGGAGAAGAGGGCAATATAAGATGCGAAAATCCAAATTTTCCGCTTCTCACACCAGTCCCAAATCTGTCTACTTAAATTATGAAGATTTGGGTACTGGATTCCACCCATTTTATTTATATAAGCAATGGCCGTAGAATTATCAACGCGAAGTAGAATTTCACACCCCAACCAGTCTTTGATGCATCTGAAAAAATTCATTTTACAAACTTAAATTGTCTGATTGGATTTATTGCAGTGGGCAAACTTTTTTGCCTTTAAACTCTTACGCTTTTCTGCAGGAAGTTCGATTGACAGAGTCATTGAGTTTAAATAAAATCCTAAAAATGGACATTTCTTTTTCGGTTGTAAATGACTTTTCTTATAGTTGATTAGAAAGCCTAGTGAATGTAGTAAATTAGCGGTATTTTTCACATTCTCTGAACAAGCCTCCAAAGAGTTGCCTAAAAGCAAAAAATCGTCCAAATAGACTACAGATAAGAAACCTTTACTTCTCAAAAAATTGACCACGAGTTTTAAAACTTTAGTGAAAACATAAGGACTAATGTTTAGGCCAAACGGTAAACAGGGGAACTCATAAAGATTTCATTGGAAAGGAAATCTTAAAAATTTTCTGTATTTTTTGTCAAAAGGTATAAGGAAATAAGCATCCTTCAAATCTAAATGACACATATAATAGTTCCTTTCTAAAAGTTTTGAAGCTGTTCGAAGATCTTCAATTTTGAAATGAGGTACCACTATAAACTCATCAAGCTTTTTTAATTTAAATATAAAACGTTTAGTTCCGTCCGGCTTATCAACAAGAAAATAAGGTGAAAGAAATTCACCTCTTTGTGAAATGCAAGGCTTTATAGCTTTAATTCTACGCGTGCATTTAGCAGGCAGGTTGGTCTCCAGCCCGTCGGGCCGATTACGTGCCGGCACGTATTGTTATCTGGGTATGCTCTGGAGTTGATTTTAACACCGCTTTTTGAAAATTGCAGAATGCTTTGCACTATTATCATACAATAATATAATTTAATTAAATAAATGACTCATTAATTATTGAGTTTAAAGTAATATTCTCCGGTTTAAATTTGAATTACTTATCATTTTTACTAATTTCAATCAGTGTCTGAATTCTAGCCATGCTTCTATTATATTAATTCAAAATTACTT
This sequence comes from Andricus grossulariae, assembly GCA_011634705.1. Taxonomy (NCBI): domain Eukaryota; kingdom Metazoa; phylum Arthropoda; class Insecta; order Hymenoptera; family Cynipidae; genus Andricus; species Andricus grossulariae. Next base: position 246,261,845 of record JAABKJ010075445.1, read on the forward strand.
ACTGTTCAAATTTAGTCATCTCAAAAGGTGAGGAATTAAAATTATGATGAATGAAATCCTTTTTCTTATCAGAATAATTGCAAAAAATTAATTATCATCCCAAAGTATCAATTTTTATCAGTTATGTACATGCATGCAAAGAACAGTTTTTGATCAAAGAAATAGATTGCAAGAGTGCCTAATAGGGTGGTCCAAAAATGAATGGCAAGTTAAAAAAATTGTATTCTCTTGTAACGGGTCTGAATAAGAAGTTATGATATGGTGATAACCCTGCTTAAAATGACAGATAGGATCCGATAGAGACGGATACGATTCGGAATTTTTCGCATCTATCTAGATTTTTATACGGTATTTGTGTCTGGTTTTAAATCTGATTCTATGCGGAACTTGGTCAGTGTATACAACATTTTCTATCTGGTTTTTTATCCGGTTGTATACGAAATACTTTCTGTATCTAGTAAAGCCCTATGCGGTTTTCATCGGATTCTATCCGGATACTTATACGGTTTTTGTGTCTGGTTTCAAATCTGGCTCTATGCGGAACTTGGTCGGTGTATATTCTTTTGGACGCAAGTTTACAATGAAAAATTGAGGACTAGCTTGGTCACGTGACCCACTCGTCACATGGCCTTAAAAAAGAGATGAATTTTCTAGTAAAAATATGAATCTTATAGAAAAAAATGATTTCTTAACAAAGTGGTTCAATCAAAATTTTCAAACAAAAAAAGTTGAATCCGCGAACAAAGACGATTAATTTTCAACCAAACAGTTGCGTTTTTATCTAAGAAAGACGAGATTTCTACTAAACCAGATGAATCTTTAAATAAAGAGGACAAATTTTCAGCAACAAAATTGTTGAATATTCATCCAAAAAGATTTTAGTTTGACTTTTCAATGACAAAACATGAGTTTTAAATAAGAAGTAAATTTTCTATGAAGATAGTTAACTTTTCAACCAAAAAGGATGACTTTTTAATAAAATTCTTGTATATTCAACCAAACGGTTGCATTTGTAAATGAAAAAGATAAATTTTGAAAAAAAATAGTTGAATTTTCATTGAATAAAACACAAATATGTGCATTTTTAAGAAAAAGTAAATTTTCTACGAAATAGTTGAATTTTCAACAAAAATTAAGACGTTTTTTATAAGAAAATACAGTGCTCTTTCCGAGTAATACCAGTCCGAGTAGTTCCATGTCCCTCATCTCGCTCAAATACTTCCCTCTCCAGCACACCGTCCCGTTTAATGATGTGCATTTACCGTCATGCTCGAACATGCTCGCTTTAGCTCGGTCATGACCGAGCACAAGCGAGCAGGATTGGTCATTCTCCAATTTCTTATAAATGGAATGTATCTTGGTAATAAAAATAGCTGCACTACACAGTTAAACCTGTTATTCTAATAATGTCACAATTGAATGGCCAGCTAGGTCACCTGATTTGACGCCTCTAGATTATTTTTATTGGGGTTATCTGAAGGATCGGGTGTTGAAAACAAAACCCTAAAATATAAATGAATTACGGCAAAGGATCATGGATGAATCAGTTCTCATTTCCATTGAAATGATCCAAAATGCTATTTATGCTTTTTATCACCGATTAGCTTACTGCCAAGAGCTGTTAAATCTAGCACCCCGATCGTGAGAGGTGAGGGGACTCACGAAAATCAAGCACGCCGATAGTGAGAGGCAAGAGGACTCACGTAAATCAAGCACAGCGATCGTGAGAGACAAGGGGAATCATGTAAATCAAGCACCCCAATCGTGAGACGCAAGGGGACTCATATAAATCAAGCACCCCGACCGTGAGAGGCAAGGGGACTCACGTAAATCAAGCACTCCGATCGTGAGAGACAAGGCGACCCACGTAAATCAAGCACCCCGATCGTGAGAGGCAAGGGGACTCACGTAAATCAAGCACCCAGACCGTAAGAGGCAAGGGGACTCACGTGAATGAATCAACTCACGGATGACTTGCTAGACTGCTACGATGCCAGCATTATCCCTGTTCATCGAGGCTTTATGGCGCATATGAATACTCTGCGGTGCCAAAAACACCCGGAGCTTCAGCATGTTTCGATTCAATCCTTGCCAAATCAACGTGCCTACCTCTCGAAAAATGGATATGTACCTGGAGCGCTTCCCCAACCGCTGCTTTATCCAGCCGAAGATGAGGAAGCGACAATAATACCAACTGCGGAAAGCAGGCACCTTCTGAGAGATGATCACGATTTCAGGACAAGAAGGAACATTAACATGCAAAGCAGATTGTAATCTGCCTACTTGCAGCGTTGTCCTCTATTAAGGTAGTTCGGTTATTCTATCGATAACGGTGAAGTCCCCTTTTTATTGCACGAATCGATAACTGAATACCTTCTACACCTGCAATTTATAATCATATAGGGCCTTTCGGGGCGAAAATTTGAATAAATTGCTTTTGAGCTTGACTTATTCAACGTGTAGGCATATGGACAACCCTTTCCCGCGCTCAGTAAATCCGGAATTGTGGCTTATTTTAACAGTAGAGTACACTATAAAAACTGTTTTTCATCAAGAAAATTTAATGCCGATTCCAAATATCATCATTTCAAGTTACCTTTCGCGGCAAAATCTTTAGAAAAATCATAGAATCTGCAAAAAACTTACACTCGACGGCCATCATCCTCGCAGATTCACGCCTACTTATAGAAGTTGCGTTGATAGCACATCTTTTTTTACTGTTTATTGACGATATATTCCAGCTTTCTTTTTTCATCGTTTTGACTCGTTTGTCGCCAAAAACCTACAATTTTTATCTTTATCAGATATTGTGAATCTAAAACTGTTGAAAATTGCGTGGAGAGCGGTTTGGAAGAGGTTAAACGCAAGTAAAAATTGAATTAACCTAACATAATGTACTGTGCTGCCGATGCACGACAAAAACTCAAGTGGAATTTTAATAACATTTTTGAAAATATCCCCGTTAGAAGTGAAAAAATCAAAATTGCATATAAATTTCGAAGTGAATTTGTGATATCCTTTCATGCCCATAAATTTCATGTTTGACGTATATCAAGAGTTGAGATAAGTTGCTCTCTTGACTAGTGCCAAGGATAGCCAGTCTACCTTAATGTTTTGAAGTAGGAGAGAATAAAAAGAAATCCAATCTTATATTTCATGACCTGCTCAGGTTTTTCGGAGTGTTTTTTTTTCAACTTTGTGTCTTTTCTAGATCTTGTAGGTCATTTTTGGCAATCCTGATTATTAATGAAACTTTGAAGTAGGTGTGAATAAAAAGAGGTCCAATCATTTGTTCAATATTTCATAACCTGTTAAGGTTTTCCAGAATGTTTTTTATAAATTTTGTCCCTTTTATAGATCTTCTAGGTCTTGTAGGTCAGTTTTGGCAATCCTTATTATTATTGACACTTTGAAGCAGGTGTGAAAAAAAAGAAATCCAATACCTTGTTTGATATTTCAGGACCTGTTTAGGTTTTTCAGAACATTTTTTTCAACATTTTGCCTCTTTTATAGATCTTCTAGGTCTTGTAGGTCATTTTTAGCAATCCTAATTATTACTGGGACTCTCAAGTAGGTTTGAATAGAAAAAATCCTTTTATTTGTTTGATATCACATAAATTGTTCAGGTTTTCCAGAATGTTTTTTCAAAATTTTGTGTCTTGTCTAGATCTTCTAGGTCTTGTAGGTCATTTTTGGCAATCCTTATTATTACTGAGACTTTGGAATAGGTTCAAATAAAAACAATCAAATCGTTTGTTTATTATGACATTATTTGTTTAAGTTTTCCAGAAAGGTTCACAAAATATATGCGTGCATTTTCCAGGTCTCCTATGTCCTCTAGGACTCTTTTGGCAATCCTGATTATTATTGAGACTTTCAAGTAGGTGTAAATAAAAAATAATCAAATCATTTCTTGAATATTTCATAGCCTGTTCAGGTATTCCAGAATGTTTTTTCGAAATTTGGTATCACTGGTTCGTAACCTTAAAGTCATACCCGCGTGCCAAAAATATGCCACGGCACTTGCGAGATGGATGCAGAAAACTGTCATCCTTGGGTCACTTCGTATCCTCAAAACCCTGCGGTGGTTGTTAACCTTATTTGTGAATTATATATATACTATAATAAATACTATATAAATATTAAATATAAACATGTAATAGTATCCTTTGTGTTTTAAAGCAAATCGTTTCAACTAATTAAAATAAATGTCATATTTATTATTTATTAAATTTTTAGAATGTTTAATTTTTAAAACGTTTTCATTAAAAATGTAGAAGCTTTGAATGGAAATGAATAAAATAACATCCTGCTATTTCATTAAACTATTAAGTTTACTAATCGTAGTAACTAGTCAAACGGCCAGTTGGGGGTTAATAATCAAAACATCAGCTTATGGTATTACGATGTTTCGCCAGATTGGTTTTCTGGCCTCATCAGGCTGAAAAGATTTTTCTCTTTTTATTAGGAATAAAATTCACATTGAAAATAAACACTTTTTTTACATAACAACGGTATCAAATAACATTGAATTAAAAATTGATAATTACCAATATGGTCAACAAATTTTCAATTAGTCATATGCCAAATTGGCATAAGTCGTACGTTAGTTAAGGACGACACAACGGGGACTATGTGAGCGAGAATAAATACAAGTCTTATATAATCTATTGTACATTTCTGTGTGTGCGTGAATCAATATGTGTCAAAGAATCTGAATGTGTAGGTAATTGAAAGATTATGAGGCTTCTTACGTAGGCGAAACTAAGAGATCGCTAAAAACCCGCATAAATGAGCATGAAAAATATGGGAAAGAAGAAATAGTTCGGTCTTTCTCACATGCTATTACGGTCCCTGTTTATCTAAAATACTTCAACTAGTGCTCAATCAAAGCGGAATTTAATAAGCTTTCTAACGGTTTTTGTTTAATCCTCCTAATTCAATTCATTGTTGAAATAAACAAGAAAAAAGAGAGACATTTTTTACTACGATTTTTTTAGTAGATTGACAATTCTAGCCGGTACTGTACAAATTTCTCAAAAAAATGTTGACTCCGCTTTCTTTGTATTTTTGAAGCAATTTATGTCTCTTGAAATGGAAAAGTTTTAATTGCTTCCCTGGTATAAAGTTTTTTCCCAAGCTATCCAATCGTTTCCATTTTTTTCCGACTCGTTCCGAAATCTTGTACCCGATTCTTTTCAAAAACTTCTAATAGAAAATCAATATAGAATTATAAGCAAAAATTCTGTTAATTCCGTTTATAATCGATTTACATGGAATTTTCACTAACTTGAATTTTTCGGTTCAAATTAGTGAATATTTTTTGTACATACAGAAAACTTCGGATGCTAATCTCGGAAATATTCTGAAAAAAATCATACACAAAACTTTTCAAAATTTCTACCAGGGTTTGAAGTCTTAAAATCTTTCACGTGGACAAAAATTGTTTTGATCGTATCCCCTGTAGAAGAATTTTTCAAAAAGAGCCGGCTTAAAATAATTTTCATAAAAATAGCATAATTTTGTCAACATTTCGCTTGTAAATTCATCTCGTAGTACCCAAATGTTCTCCAAGCCCTTTTAGGTGTATACCAAAAGTCGCAGAACCCTCGTCCAGAAACCATCATCTGCCCTTGAACCTGCGAATAGTATGGATGATTCTTTTTCAGTTGAAAGGCTTGGTAAGATAAGAGTAATGATGCCTTTTTAATACAATCAAGTGAAGAGGATTTTCTCCTATTATAAATATCCTTTTTACAATATATATTTTTACATGTATGTAGATTTTTAGTATGTTAGCACGATAACTTTCGAAAGAATTCACAGATTGGATTGGGCTTTGAAATACTCTAAATGAAGGTCAAGTTCGTTAGTCAGTCATTTGGGATAAAAATTCAAAATATAAGCACATTTTGAAAATTTTTGGGAACACTTTTTTTTTTAATTTGAAAATTCTATGGACGGATATTGATATCACTCAAGAAGGCGAACAAAATATTCTTATGACTTTTTTTGATAGAAGAAAAATTACCGGAGTTATAGCATGTACAATATTCCCACAAACAAACGAAAATGAACATTTCAAGCCAAAAAACGCACAACATTAAAAAAAAGTCAGGAAGCGAAAATCGTTGCTTTTTGAATTCCCCACAATTTTATTGTAACAACTTATTGAATTTTATGAAAAATCAAAAATTCAAATTTTAATGGCACCAAAAAATAACGAAATATCAAAAATTCCATTTTGCGTTCAAACTATGCAAGATATGAAAGATGATAGAAAAAAATAAAAATTGTTCATATAAAAGAGATCCACAAATTTCATATGGATCAATTTTTGATGGGATGTGTAGTTTTTGTTTTATTCGTAAAAAATAGCATTAAAAATAAAAAATTCAATTTTTGGAAAAACCCACACAAGAGACAAGATCGAAAAAAATAGCATTATATATATATCCTGGCAGGATCGCCATTCGGTTTCGGTTTCTATTCCTTTCGAATAGAACTGAAGGGCCTATGACATTATTAAAGCTTATTTATTTTTTTGTTAACCTGTAATGGATTCTTATGATTGTTACAAAGGCTAGTTCTTCGGAAGCAGCATTAGGCTCTCTATAAACCACCCCAAATTAGTATTACGCCAAAGGCGTAAACACATAGGTATCTAATAAGGAGTTAGCGGCTAGTGTGCATCTCGAGCACGAAAGGAACGGCCCCTTACAAGACTTCGCAAGTTTACGCCCGTGGCGTAGAAAATATTTTGGGCGCCCTTGCAGCTTACGGAAAACTCTTTGCAAGGTACCTTGTCCTTTGAATTTAGGATTTAAACCTGCAGGTAAGAGGTCTCCTTGAAAACTTGAGTAATTCTTGATTAACTTTCGTGCTGAAATATGTCTGCCAAATGGAGAGTTAATTCAAAACTCTACTATTATATTTTTGGCTCAGAATTCATCTCTTTTGGTTAAAAATCGGATTATTTCGTTAAAAATTGAACAATTCGTTGAAAATTCCATTTGTTTTTTGGTTTAGAATTAATTTTTTGAACTGGAAATTTAACTACTCTTTTTTGGCTTAAAATTGCTCGTTTTAAGTTGAAAACTCACCAACTAAAATTTTGATTCTAACGTGCACTTGGAACGGCCATAATTTCCGTAATTTTATAAATATAATGCAAAGAAAGGAAACATCTATTTCATTTTCAGCTCTAATTTCAATCCTTTCATATATTCTCTATATGAATAATACGGTTGTTTATGTTCTTTAACAAGAGCATTTTGTAAAATAAAAATCACTAATCAAAGACGAAACAAAAGTCTACTCCCAAGCTGAAATGCTGCTGAACTGAGGCATAATAAAGTTTGATTAAAAAATTTAGCGCCTTTCAAGCTTGAACCTGCGACTCTTGTATCTTCGTTTATTGTACAGTTTCGGACTTAGAAACTTTTTAGAATCTCGAAGGTAATGTAACCTCACTTTCGTGATAGCGATACGTGCGTTTGTGTTCGTCTGTGCCGAAATGTCAAGTGCTAAGCTTACTTGTGTGTTTGTTCATCGATACTCTATATGAGCCTTCAAATATTTGCCACGTCTACCAGAACTTGATAATAAAACGATTGATTTTATTACCAGGATAAATACAGTGTTGAGTATCTTCAATTATTTAAACCTGACATATTTTTCGCTGCTAGTGGTTTCAACCACTCAACGACGGTTAACGAATCCTCACCTTCGACATATCAGCGCTTAGTTCCAACATACATTAAACGATTGTAACGCTGGGACGTAACAAGACGGAGCAGTGCCGTCAATGTTGGCGCTTTAGCCTTCTGCGCTTGCGTTGGGGTAGTAAGGTCGCTTGCGCCGCAAAAGGCGCACAAATTCAAAACGAGAATTAAATCCATTTTCTTGATTACATATAAATATTTATTATAAACAGCAAATAAGTATATAAAATCACATCAATTGTTATTTAGGGTAGGCAAAAAAATTATTAGACATATATTTTGTAAATTAATATATTTTAAAAACTGTCATTTACAAAATATATGTCTGGTAATTTTTGTTCCTTCCCTAGAGATATCGTTGATGAAGGTTCCGTCTTTGATGATCCCATTCGTATTCAAGTATTGATTCATGTCTCAGATGCCTCATGATTGATTTCGAAAATAATTAACACTAATATGATGAGATGAACCTTGTGTTGTGTAATGTGATTGTACAGTTGAAACACATCACTACTTTACCACCGAGCAATTCACGCCTACCCCGAAAGGGAAATGGCTTAATGATATAATAATAATAAAAATAATAGTTGGGCGAAATTTCGATCGTGGATTTGATGTCTTGCTTAAAAATTGAGATCTCACTGAAGTGATTTGCCGTTTTAAGTGCCCCCGGTGCGATTTCTCTTCTCGCAGTAAAGTTTCGGTAATGATTAAAAAGATTGGGAAGGCTTGGAGTTTGGCAGTCTCACAAATTAATTTTCGGAAGTGTGTTGAATATATTTCTTTTGTTTTTCTGTCATTAACGAGACTATCGTAAATAATTAAGCTTTGCTAGTGGCTGGTGCCCTAAATAATAGTATGAATAAAACCAAAATTTGGTTACCTTAGACGTTGAGCAACTTTAAAGCCGTTATTTATTCCCTTGTAATTTGTTTTCCAAAAATAATCCATAATGTGGGTATAATTCTGGGGCCGAATCTTACGCTGATAGTATATATATACGTGCCTACCTCTGGAAAAATGGATATGTACGCGTAGCGCTTCCCCAACCGCTGCTTGATCAAGCTACAGCCGAAGATGAGGAAGCGACATTAATACCAACCGCGAAAAGCAGGGACCTTCTAAGAGATGATCACGATTTCAGGACAAGAAGGAACATTAACATGCAAGTTCCTCCTAAGCCCCAGGCACTTGCGAGATGGATGCAGAAAGCAGTCATCCTTGGGTTGCTTCGTGTCCTCAAAACATACGAGAGTTTCGCCGGCCTGTCGTTGTGATGTGATTTCGTCGTGTCCTGTGACCACCCATCTCACGGTTGTGAGACGTGGCCATGAATGGGATTTACCGCAGTCCTCCTGTATCTGCTTCGGAGAGACTCCTTTACTGATGTTACGTCCTGAACGCGGCTTTGAGGCACGCCCAGGTATGTATCGTTTGGGGAAAAAGGTTGAATAGAGCCAGCCATAATGAGTTTGTAATGGACTCCAGAAATAATATTTGTTGATATTTACAATGAATTGACATTCATAAGTTTTTGCCCGACTGATAATGGCTGTTTCACATATAGGATTTCCTTTAGTGTTGACTATTGGATAATTGACATAGCAAAAGTTTCCAATGTCAGTTTAGTAGCATGATTTAATAAACTGGTCGTCTGCTAAAAAATAGTTTTCATTATCTGATGAAAGGGCAAGATAAGAAATTTGAGGTTTATGGTGAATTGACAAAGTGTGTTTTTCATTAGCGTCAAAGAATATAGGAAATGCATGTGGCTTGAATAGATGGAATTTATCTGAAGAAGGTATAGGAATAGTTAACAAAAATTAAATAATTGTTGACCGTGAAATGTTTAATTTTTGAAAATTTAAGAATGTTAAAGAAAAAATCAGTAGAAAGGTTTAGTTTAAAATCAAGGAAAGAGTTGGGAAAGAGTAAAGGGTGCTATGAATTTGTAACTGTATGCGTGTGGGCTTCTAAAAGGTGTTGTCAAAGAGAGGTATAGGAGTCAATAGTCTCTTCTAGATCTTTTCTTATATTTTCGAGAGCAATTGAATTTGAATTTGATTGAATTTGATGTTAGAACCGACTTGTTCGTTAAAGCCTTCGACCCTTGAAATGATTTTAGATAAATTTTTAATTTTTGGAGAGATCAAATTAGGGATAAGAAATAAATTATCTTCGGGTGAATAAAGAGAAGTTTCTTGATTTACGATGTCTCAAATATGGGTCTGTCATGATATCGGAATGATCATATTTAACTCACTGTTTAGGTGCTTTTAAACAACTGTATGGCCAGAAAAACGGTAAATAATTAATTAAATCCCCTTTGACTAGTCACAAATATAATTTTGGTAAAATCCCTACCCTTTTCTAACGTCTCGTGGGGGCGGGAAGGCACCCCTATGACTGGTGACAAAAATAATGTTAATAATCTCGATCATAATATGATCATTCCGATATCGTGACAGATCCAGATTTGAGACATCGTAATAACAAAAGTAAGAATAATGTTAAACTTTTGTCTTGTCAAATCGCTTTATTTATCGTTCAATTAAAGATTCTAATAGTTTGTTGCCGAAAAAAATGTGTTCCAGACAAAATAGGGTTGACGCCCCTATTCTGCAATCTAACCTTTGTTTCTACCTTCATTATCTGAAATTATGTAGATATTCGGAAAAGTGATATATGTTTGATTATCTGTATTCAAAGACAACAATTGTTGATTTTGTAAGCAAATTAGATAAGTGAATATAAAACTTTGTCCTGGATAATATTTTTTTTTGCACTGAAACTGCTGAGAGAGATTTGCAGTAACTGTTTCTACGTAAAGTTCACAAGAAACAGTTGTTATTATTTAATTTTACATATTACGATTCGTATGCATTGAACAGTATTGTAATTTTTATTGAAAAAATTTGTTCTTCTCTGAAAATAGTTGGAATTATCGTGAGAGCCATTATCAGTAACAATTTCTATAAAATGTTATACGCAATTTGTTTTGAAAATTGTGGAATTTGTGCTTTTTCAATTTCGGATTTTCCTTTATCATTTAAATTGCGCTATTCTATTTTTATTATTCTAATCTCAGCAGAGACTCTCCTAAGGTGCGGATACAGGCTTGTCGAAGAGGGAGGCTGACGATGTATTTGCCCGAGTTGCCGCGTCTGAGTCCGTCCGTGCTAATGGAAATATTGATCACCTGTTGTGGTAAACCAGGATGTTAACAAATCCGCGGGACAAAGAGCTGGTCTCAGAACCAGGGTCGAGGAGAGCTTGTTCGAAATTAGTGTCTATTCGAGGTATTTACATCGACTTGTGCTGTAGCAAGCAGAACTTGTCAGAAAGAGGCCGAATAATCGGATTTCGAATACAACCGAACTCCATTAGTGGTAGAGGGGTCCGAGTCCTCAATCGAAGGCCTTTTACGAGTCATGTCTTCATGAAGTGTGAGATGATGCGGTTTGGAGCATAGACGATGACAAGCCTTCGAAGGGCAGTTACGACTCCCATATCCTATCTAGTGATAATCAAAGCATAAACGTAGTCGATTCGCAGTTTGATATCTCTCAGGAGCATTAAGGCCATGCCACTCTTGAAAGTAACCGATGAAGTGGTTCGGGTTACATGCAGCACAAGAGGGTTGGACAGATGTAGTTAAGAACCGTTACTTCATTTTTCGAGCCTGGTGAGGTGTTCTAGGCTGAGGCGGTGGACCTGCCCCTGGATTCACTCATTAGCGTAAAAAACGTTGCGGCGGCCCCAATTGCTCGAATTCGCTGTGGTAGGAACACTTGAATTTCTGAAATGTGAGAAGATGGTTCTTTATATGTGTCATCGAAGTTACCAATGACAATTTTCCCTTCAAAAGGTCCATGACTCTCATGATGAGACATGTCCACGAATCTTTATGAGCGCGTAATAGCGAGTACACGAAGTGCGAAAACCTAGAGGAACCGAGCTTCAAGCGTCAGGTAAATGTGTCCGAGCAGTTCACAACATGAAAACCCTCAAACAATTATTTGCATCGAAACAATCAAATTATTTTTAAATGTTATTTTTTTTTTCAATTTGAACTGTCATTTCTGTATATTTTGATATATTAATAAGCTTTGAAAAAATTCCATAAACTTTAAGTTCTAACAGAGTCAATAATTAATCAATCATTTCAAAACATAAAAAGCATTACACAAATGTTTACATTGAAATATTCAATTAATTTTTAATTCATATTTTTGAAATTTTCAATTGCATTAATTAAAATTTAAATTATTAAAATCCTTTTATATAAATTTTATAAAAAATCAAAACATATGTACATGATATTTTGAAAATTGAATACATAAAATCATTTCATATCATCGCAAACATTCAAAAAAATTATACAATTTTAATGAACGCAATTAAAAGAAAATTTATGAAAATTTTACCCAATATTCAATTACATAGCCTTAAAGTGAATAGTCAATTTATGTTACTTAATGAAACAATATTGAACTTCAATCTTTATGTAATTTGATATTATATAAAAAAAATTTAATCAGCTAATACTTAATTAATCAGCTCACAACATAAAATGCCTGAAAAAATTATTTTAATTGGAACTTTCAAATAATTTTCACTGTATAAATATATTTTTTTAATTTGACCGTTTCTTTTATTAGATTTTTATTTATTAATAATCTTTCAACTAATTCCACAAAATGTAATTTTAAACAGAATCAGTTTATGTGACTTAATTGAAAATAATTCAAATTCAATCTTTTAAAATAACCATGTTTTTAATAACATTCTATAAAAAGTATTTTCGAATCTATCTCAATAATTTTTTCATCTTTTAAGAGTGTAAATGCAAGTAAGTTTTTGCCCGAGTTGAAAATTTTGTTTATCAATAATTTATTGATATAATTTGGCAAATACATCAGTTTTATTAAAATAAATTGTTTATAGTTTGAGTTTTTGTTGATTTATTATTAATTTCTTCAATCTAGAATCAAATCCTTCAACTTAAACAATAAAAATAACACAATTCAATTTTTGAACAGAAATTTCATCATGTGCCGTAGTACAATGTGATTATTTATTTATACTACATATGAAATTGTCTAAAAAAATGCCATTACATGGATTTTATATTTTTTCCCATAACATCGAACTGTACAATCAGTTTTTATATTATATCTCACGAATTTGAAAACCTTATTTGAACAATTTTAGTTTAAATAAATAAAAAACATATTTTTTTACGTAAAATCATCCCTTGGTCAAAAAATAATTTTTCGTAAAAAATTATATCTTCCAATCATTTAAACAAAAATTGTTTTAACCATGTAATTAATTTGTTATGCAAAGTCAGTCTGTCAGCAAGTTGTCTAATTCGCAGCCCTCGCCCAGATTATTTTTACGCGGCCAAGCAGTCTTCAGCTGGAGCACAACGCCAAGATTTTTTAACGTATTTTCAACCCGAATCATGAGTGGATTGAGCGGTTAGGAACGAGTTGCGGTAGTCTAGAGTCTAAAGGATAGGTAGTTCTAATTCGCGCAGCGTGCGTCCGATTTTTCAGAGCGTAAAAAGCGTGCGATTAATATAAGTAGTAATTGTGTGTGTTATATTATGTCGCGGATATATCTATCCACGAGTCTTTCCACTGTTTTTAGTAGGAAAGATGTTAGGCTAATGGGACGGAAATCCTTCGGTGACGTATAACTGATCCTGCCTGCTTTCGGAATAAAGACTACTCTCGTTCCCCTCCATGCAACCGGGACATGTCCCAGCGTCAGACTAGCCCTAGCAAGTCTCACTAGCGGCCCGATGATGGCCTCTCCAGCCCTCTGCAAGAGGACTGGGTATATGCCGTCTGGGTTAGGAGACTTGTAAGGACTGAAGGACTTCAGGGCACACCTGACCCTGGCAGGGGTGACAATCTCGTTGGCAAGCCGCCGTTTTGGGCCCAGTAGGGCAACAGGCGACTTTGGTTGCCTCTAAGGTGCCGTCCCCACTTCTTCAAACCTTGAAAAGCCCGGGAAGTGTGCCTTGATCAGCCAGGCAATTTCAGATTGCCGAGAATCGCGTCCGGATTTCAAGAAAGCAGCCTGTCCAGTCTAGCCGCCTCAGCTCCCTTCTCGATGTTTGTGCAAAAGTTGGTCCAGCTTTCCTGCTTTGCCTTACGTATTGCACCTCTGTATTTATCCCTCATCGTTGTGAATGAGGTCAATAGTTCCTTCGTTTTGCAATGACTGGCACGTCTGAACCTCTCTCTGGTTTCCCTGCGAAGCTCTTCGAGTTCCCCATTCCACCAGTGTGTCTCCCCAGCCTTTCGGACTCTTGTAGGTAGACAATTACTCTCATAAGTAGCTTTAATGGCTTCCGTAAAAGTGTTGGCTGCCATCTTCAGGGTATCCACGTCTCGAATTGACCTGGGAACCTCTGAAAGTGCACATCTTAGCTCCGTGGAAAACTGATCCCAGTACGTTATTTTAATTTTGTCTGGTGTATATCATGACCAGTCTGGGCCAGGATCTGCTATACCAGACTCTGGCGCCAGATCAGCACGTCAAAGCGGAACAAGCCGGGCGCCAGGCTGCAAACAGATTCTTCTTTTTCTGGCGGCCAGCTGGCGCCAGTATGCAGTTATCTTGCTACTGGGGAATATTCAGTTTGTGAAAATATAGTGAATTTTGAAATCGTTAGTACGGTAGCACTGAAAACTGACAGTTGAAAACATCATTGTTGAAAACGTTGAAGATTGACGCTTTTTTTCACCCAAATTCTTAGACTTCTCAATAAATATAATCGTGAAATCTTAACGATAATTTTTCAATCAACTCGAAAAGAATTACCTGTAAAATCAAGTACCTTGAACCAGGTCTCACGACTTTAGAATTTGCCAGGGCGGTTGTGAAGAATGTAACATAACTTCTAAATTTGGTCGTGTTACGGTTTTTTAGGGATTTTTTTCCTACGAGAACCTTCATGATACTTCTTCTTTGTTTATTGTTTTTTTTTTGTAAATAATTTTTATCAAACTCCATTTACCAATAATGTTGTCAATAACACCGACACACAAAAAAAGTGGTCCGCCCGGCGAACTACACCGGCATATCTATATGTTTTTGGGGTCGCTGAATCCGAATGCAGGGTCTAAATCACCCAGTTGGCTCATATTTTTCCGAAAAACGCAACATAGACGTAAAATCGACGAAAACAGCGATTTTTCTTGTATATGTTTGCAAAAAAAAGCCTCCATGCCCGGTAAACTAAACAAGCATATCTATATGTTTTTGGGGTCGCTGAATCCGAATCCGGGGTCCAAATAACCCAGTATCTCAGCATACTTAGATAGTTTTTACTTTAAAAAATAAACTGCACTTGTCAAAACGTTGCAATATTATAAAAACTAGAGTTATAAATGTTTCAAAATAGCCGAAAATGAATTGTTTCAATTTTCAATCGTCAATAGCTTTTAATCTATAAGTTTTTTGTACATAACGTACATAGTATTTCTTCCTCATTTTGCCCCATATTTTCAGAAAAAAATGGTTGGAAATCGAAAAAAAAATTTGGCAAATAAATTGTTTGAACAAAATAGTTAATAACAATGTGCACCATGATATATTATTATAACATCTTCAGCAGATATTTTTACATAATATTCTATGAAACAGTATTTTAATGTGAAGGTAAACAGCTAGAAATATCTATAAAACAATGATTTTGTTTGTTCAATTTAAAATTTAACGAGATTTTAATGAACAAATTATATTTAGGCAAATATCAACGAACGTTTTCAAGTTTTTTAGGTACCTATGAATATTATTCACCACTTTTAATAAAAATATTGACGGAATATTGCAGTATACTACACTGTTAGAAAAATCTGTACTAGATTTAGTGTACATGTAATGGAAGCAAGAATGCACAACACGAAATTAAATTTAGTATACCAGCGTGCAGTAAATTTAGTATATGCATATACTGAATTTAGTATGCACGTAAATAAAATTTAGTATACGTTTATACTAAATTCAGTATACATGCATACGAAATTTAGTATATGCTTATACTAAATTCAGTATGCGCGTTCCGTTTCGCGTGAGTTCCGTCTTCATCATCTGTAAACATGATCAGATGAAAAATGAAATTAAAGAACAAAGTTTTAATTTTCAAATAATCTTTTTTCTTCAGAAAATTTTTCCTCAGAAAATTTACTGTCGAAATTTTCAATGTTATTGTTGTTATTGAAGTCGATAGCGTTTTTGACATTTTTGGGGAATAATTTTTTCTTCAGAAAATTTTTCCTGAGAAAATTTACTATCGAAGTTTTCAATGCTATTTTTCTTATGGAAGTCGATAGTGCATTTGACATTGTTGGGAAGAAAATTTTTGGTCAGAAAATGTACTATCGAAATTTTCAATGTTATTGTTGTTATCGAAGCCGATAGCGCTTTTGACATTGTTGGGAAAAAAATTTTTTTTCAGAAAATGTACTATCGGAATTTGCAATGTTATTGTTGTTATCGAAGCCGATAGCGTTTTTGACCTTTTTGGGTTATCATTTTTTTTTCAGAAAATTTTTCCTCAGATGATTTGCTATCGAAATTTTCAATGTTATTTTTGTTATTGAAGTCGATAGTGCATTTGACATTTTTGGGGAAAAATTTTTTCTTCAGAAAATTTTGTTCTGAGAAAATTTACTATGGAAATTTTCAATGTTATTGTTGTTATTGAAGTCGATAGTACATTTGACAATTTTGGGAAAAAATTTTTTCTTGAGAAAATTTTTCCTCAGAAAATTTACTACCGAAATTTTCAGTTATTGTTGTTATTGAAGCCGCTAGCGCTTTTGACATTTTTGGTGAAAAATTTTTTTTCTGAGAATTTTACCACAGAAAATTTACCATCGAAATTTGCAATGTTATTGTTGTTATTGAAGCCGATAGCGTTTTTTACATTTTTGGGGAAAAATTTTTTCTTCAGAAAATTTTTCCTCAGAAAATTTACTATCGAAATTTTCAATGTTATTGTCGTGCTGAAGCTCCGGGTGTTTTTGGCACCACAGAGTATGCATACGTGCCATAAAGCCTCGGTGAACAGGGATAATAATTGTGGCTCATTTATTCAATCTAAAGTCCATCCCAATCTCTCCTGTGTACTTCTTTACGATATTTAAGGCAGTTTGAAGTTTGCTTCTACCAGAAGCATAGATCTTCAGGTCATGCATATAAAATAAATGAGTGACCTTATACTCGCGCTGGTTAGTGTCGCCACAGTGGTATCGAGAAGAATTTCGTAGTGTGAGAAATAGAGGCAGAAGTGTGATGCAAAAAAGCAATGGGTTTATGGCCCTGAAAGACGCCTATATATATATATGTATATTTTTTTATATATTTATACATTTACTTATTTATAGTGTTTGAAAACAAAATTTAAGGTATCATATGTACAAAGAAAATCTGCTTTAAATTATACAATTATTCAAATAAAATAGAAGGAAACAGTTATAATAGTACTAAATATTTGAATGTAACATACACGACTGCAAATTCTTAAATATTAAACTGCAAACGGTTCTGAAAAATAGTCTTAAGCTTAAGAGATATATGACCCAGATATTTAAGGCACCCACTGCCAGGCTACCCATGTTCATTGAAGGCCTTTTAAAGTTTAAACCCCTCATTTAAATGAGAAGAAAACCTTTAGGGCATTGTTCTAGCTAGAATATAGTACGAACCTCTCCTATATCTTTGCATATAGTCCGTATACCTGGTTATACCAAGTCAATTTCAGGAATTTTCTCCTTTTATGGTCTATTTCTATTGTAAGAAAACTCGACGAGTAGAATGAATGGCTGGGTAGGTGCGAGCCGAAAATTACGAAGGTCTCATAGGGCTATAGATCTGGATAGGTGAACCAGAGAGGCTGCATCGCGAGGTGTAGCTACTCTGGGGAACTGAAGGACTCTAGTCAGTGGGACTTGAACTAAGGAGCGATCCTTCCAGGGGGTAATGGCAAAGCCTCCTGGAATATCGAGGACGCGACTTCTCATGCTCCCAAGCTACGATGTGATCGCCGTGTCAAGGGCTGAATGTTACCAGGGTTAACAAATCCTTGAACATCCCGGCCTGGCCCCATCAGTAGAGGTGGACAGGCATAGTGTGTAGACCCGCCCCCCTCTGCGGCTCTGGAGTACCTATCTAATCTAGGGGCCTTGAATTAGCCTTTTAATGGCTGAGACGGGAATCCTCATGATGCAGATTAATCTGCACCACAGCAAAGGCACCTCGGCGGTTCTGGCCAGGCGCTTGTCAATGGTGCAGGCAGGAATCGCCCTGACCCAAGAACCCTGTTTATACAGGGAAAGGATTAGTGGCTTGTCAGGATGTGGCTCCATATATAAGGAGTCACGAGAAAAAGCGCCAAGGGCATGCATAGCGGTCAAGGGTATGGATGCGATCATAGTGCCTAAATTCTGCTCTAGAGATCTCACCGTTATTAAGGCGAGACTCAGGGGCAGTAGCGGAGAAAGGCTAGCGGTGTCTATCGCCTCGGCTTATTTCCCTGGCGATGCCGGGGGACCTCCGCTTCCTAGAGAGGTGGAGGCTCTAATTCGGGACTCTAATTCTAGGAAGGGAGCCGAATGGTGGAATACCCGCCTGGAGAGACTCCGTAAAAAGACCAGAATGTTGTGCAATAGGGCAAATAGAACTAAATTGCCTTCGGACTGGGACAGAACTAAGTTTCTCAATTTACGAAATTCGGCTTGAATAATACTATTTTTTGTTCTTTTAGCCAATCTACGTTTTTTCCTCTCTTTCTTTCATCAAGTCTTTGATATAAGATGTAATCCAAGGAGTGGACTTGTTTATTGCTTTGAGGGTATGAAGAGGCGCGAATTTTTCAAAAGCTAAAGATAAAAATTTTGTAATGTTTTTCTTGTCTTGACTTCTTTTTATATCGTGCGTTTTTTGGCTTAAAATTTTCATTTTCGTTTTTTTTAAAATGTTATGAATGGTATATTGTTTTTCACCGAAAATAGTCATAAGGATACATTTTTCGTCTTTTTGAATACTACGAATAGCCGTACATAAATTTTGCAAATTCTCTAAAAAAAGTGCTCTCAAAAATTTTTAAAATGCTTCAACTTTTTACATTTTTATCCAAAATGGCTGGCTAACGAACTTGACATTCATTTTAGGGCAGTAAAAGAGTATACCAAAGGCCAATTTAATCTGTCAATTCTTTCGAAAGTTCTCGTGATAACAGACTAAAAAGCTACACAACCAACCAACCAACCACACACGCACACAAAGCCACTTATACATACAAACATACACATTCACGAAAACCTGTTTTTCGGGTTCAGGAGGTCTCAAAACGTGGACATTTGACAAAAAAAGGTTAGAGCGGGGGGGGGTAAATTGTTCACAAATCTAATACCTTCAATGTTAGAAAAATCTGTATTAAATTCAATACAAATGTATATGAAGTCATTTTCGTACACGGTAGTTATTATTATTATTATTATATCATTAAGCCATTTCCCTTTCGGGGTAGGCGTGAATTGCTCGGTTGGAAAGTAGTATATTTAGCAATATATGCACTTGGGCCAATTAAAGGACTATCTTATAGTTTAAAATTGTAATAGTTACCATATCATGGACCAGTCATCATATAACAGTTTAACGTAATCATAATAATAATCACAATTTGATATAATTAAATCAATTAAATCATAATTGATGGTGGCTCGAAGAAAAGATGGTAGCTCTAAGAAAGCATCCAGAGGCGACTCTTGTCACCTCCATCGCTCGCGGTCGCTGTGTAAGGTTAACATCGGTAAAACATGAACTGCAAGCTACATCATGCTCTTAATTTTGTACCTACAAGATAATCGCAAAATATTTCAAACATCGCAATAAATTAACTTGTAACGTCCTCATATCATCAGTCACTTGACTCAGTCCGTCGCTCTAATAAAAAACCAGGATAACCCGAGAACAACTTTAAAATAATAATAATTGTAATAAGAATCACAATAATCGCTAAATAAACGTATATGTATCTTTCATATGTGAGCTATTAATCTTCCTCTACTTTTAGAAAATAGGATTTGTTATTCAACTTTGAAACTCATTTCTTAATTAAAAGTAATTAAAGTATAATCATAGAAGTTAATTATTCCTCTCACCAGTATTCTAACAATTTAGAAGCCATAAGTACAGCTTTAAAATATTGCGTTATATAATCTTTCTGAATCTCCACCCAGGGCCGGCGCGACCCACTGTGCAGACTGTGTTTCTGCACAGGGCGGCAAAAGTTTAGGGGCGGCAGATTGCCGGCCTGCCAAACGTGAAAGAGTTATTATTTGATTTAAACTTTTTTTTCAACTGCTGAAAGGTAAATGATATGTTTTTGTTAAGGACAAAAACGGAATATTTCTTTGCCCAGTCACAGGGGTGCGATGTGAGATGCCGCAAAAATATCGATTTCAATGAGAGAAATGCCATGAGTGAGAGATGCCGCATTTGTGACTTGCCGCAGAGAGACTTGCCGCATGTGAGATGGTATGCCCCCGGGCATGACAACCGTACTCCAGGGAGCTCCTCCCCAAAGAACGAAATAATAATTGGAGCACCCGGGGGTGAGAACCCCACCATGTGCCACATAAACACTTTAAGATATTAAGAACCTGGTTACCCCGATTTATTATTTTTGAAAAGTATATATCCCAAGATAATGTGCAGTGGAAAATAACCCCCAAAAAGCAAGCAGATTTCGATGGATTTATCACGTGATCGTCAACCAAAATATTGACCAATCTCTATAAGATCATTTACTAAAATATTCGGAATAACATTGTCATAGGCGGCTTTAATATCTAAAAAGAGACAGGCGGTAAATTCGTTTTTTTTTCTTGGGATAAGCATAGTTCGGAAGAGAGGATCGCCAGATTGTCCGCACGGGAACAGCCCCTCCTAAATCCGTATTGCATGGAAGGAAGGACATCTCGAGCCTCCAACCAATAAACTAAGCTATTCAATATTAGCTTTTGTGTAATTTTTAGAAAACAAGAGGCTAACGCAATTGGTCTGAATTTTTTTTTGGTGCTTTTTGGAAGGAGAAAGATCAAAAAATCCTTCCAGGAATCTGGAGAAACATGCGCGTTAACAATGTGATTTAAAATGTGGAGCAAAAGGAGCAGAGAAGATTTTGGAAGGTTTGATATGACTTCATAACTTATTTTGTCAAGACCAGGAGAAGATTTAAGTTTTAAACTTTTCAAAAAATTTATACAATATGTTTACGAGATCGCTCAATCTACCTGACTGGGTGGATTTCACAATTATAAGGTTGCTAAATGCAAATGCAAGGTCTTTCTCCCTACTCTTTCTCCTCTTCCCTCCCTCTCCCCTCCTCTCTTTCCCACACTCAGTACATCTCTCTCAAAAATACACTAACCTACATGCACATACTTCTCAACTACAAACATACAAAAAATCAATTTAAAAAAAAGGAAAAAAAAAGAAAAGGGACTAGCGATCGACACCTCCACGTGATTTATCCTGGTTAACGCAAATGCTGCTAAGATCGATCATAACTTTAAGACCCTTTTACGCATGAAAAAACGACTATGGTTTACGGGTTTTGGGCTTGTAGGTTTAGGATTTGTGGGTTTACGGATTTGCGGTTTGTGGGATTGGAGTTTAAGGGTTTAAGATTGTTGATTTGTGGGTTATGTGTTATCAGGTAAGGGGGTTTGTATGTTTAAGGTTTGTGGGTTTAGGGTTCGAAAGTTAGTGGTTGTTGGTTTGTGGGCTTGGGGTTGTGGGCTTGGGCTTGTGGGCTTGGGAATTGTGGGCTTGGGGATTGTGGGCTTGGGCTTGTCGGCCTGGGGTTTGTGGGCTTAGGGTTTTGAAGTATGTGGCTTTTGTGTTTGTAGTTGAGAAGTATGTGAATGTAAGGTTAGTGTATTTTTGAGAGAGATGTACTGAGTGCGGAAAAGAGATGAGGGTGAGAGGAAGGAAAGAGGAGAGAGAATAGGGAGAAAGACCTTGCATTTTCACTTAGCAACCTTATAATTGTGAAATCCACCCAGTCAGGTAGATTGAGCGATCTCGTAAACATATTGTATAAATGGCACACTTGTCCATTCCAATGCTCATGCCAATCACTTTAGACTACCTATTTACCGCCTCCACATGGATGTTGAAATCTTCTTTCGAGCAAGCGAAGAGTTTAAGGTCGTCCATGCATAACAGGTGGATAACCTTATATTCTCTTCTGTTCCATGGGCCACATAGGTATCTAGGGCTTTTGCTTCGGAGCAATAATAGATCAAGGCAAGAGGGAGATGCAAAAAAGTATCGGACTTAGAGATTCTCCTTGGAAGACTAGCCTCTTATATGTGATATAGCTGGTAGTCACTAGTCTTTTGCCAGATTTTATGTCAAATCTTGTACGCCACAAAAGCATAAGCTCTTTCAAGCATCTCACTATTCTTGGATGCACCTACATGCCCTCAAGGATCCTAACAAGTAGCTCATGGTTCCTGTTCTCGAATGCCTCACGGTAGTAAATCCAAGCCATGGAAAGATTTCGTCGATACCTTATTGAGTCCCGGGTAATACACCTGTCTATTAACAGGTTCTCCCTGCAACCTGCCGGTCCTCTTTTGCATCCACGTTGTTCAACTATTGCACTACATACCGGCTCGATAGATGTTATTATACTTTCTTTGAGGATGTCAGTGAATAAATTGTAGCTGCTGTTCAAACAAGCTATGTCCATGTAGTTCTTTGGACTTGACAAAACTCCGGTCTTAGGGAACAATACCGAGCGTCCTTCCACTGGCCACTGCGGGATGGATTGTTCTTTGTTGAAGAAAGTAGTCAACATACGAGCTACATGTTGATGCGTAGAAGTGAACTTCTTCCACCAAAAGTTGTTGATTTCATCTGGCCCTGGCGCTGAAAAGTTCTTAGTTCTAGCCCAACACCGAAATACTTGAAGAGATCCGAAGGTGGCCGAAGATTACCGAAGCTATCGAAATAAATTATTTTACTGTCGATATTTTTATAAGCACACCAATGTGTTCCTGGTACTTTTTTATCATCAAGATTAACAATAGCACAATCATATTTACGTGGTCCACCTTTTGGTAATCCATTTCGCATAAAAACACCTCGAAAATATGGAATCTTCAAAGATTTTGCGAATTGGAGTAAATCTGCATCAGTTAAGGCCCGAAGAGGTAGCTTCACTTTGAGTTTTTTGACTTGCGTTCAAGTCCTGCTCCCTGTTTATACGGTCTTCGATGAAGCCCTAATCCTTGCCTATATGGTTTCAAGTAAAGACCTTTTCCTAAAGCAATGGCTTCCTTTGTTTCATTATGTCGTTTACTCTCTGAAAGTTGTTGTTTTGCCGAATTTGCATCATTCACAGCTTTAGCTATTACAGCAGTTCCACCAGCTAGCGCTCCGGCTCCTACTTTGGTTGGTACAGGTAGAATACGAGGTTTATTCACATTTCTTCTTCCACCAACCTTCATTACAGCTGCGCGTGCGCCTCTGAGTGCAGATTTAATGGCAGTTTAAGCGTCATTGCTTGAAATCATGGCCTTTTTAGCTGCAGCAACAATTTTTCTCAGGGTAGTGGTAGGTTTTCTATTCTTGAGGCTCATCGCCAATTTTGGTTTCATCTTCATTGTGTTTGCTATACCCCAAGCTGCCGCCTTTTCACCTATTCGTGCGTCCTTAGCAAAGAGACGTTTCCAAGCCTTTTCAGCTAGTGCACTGTCAGCTGAGTTTCTGGCCTCTATATTTTCTCTATTTTGTGAGTAGGTATTGAATGAAGAAAGTTTGCATCAGCTTTTTGCGAATGAGTGTTGTTTGCTAATTCTTTGCATATTATACGGCAGCAAATTTTTGTCTCAAGAAGAGAATGAAAATTCTTTATTGGTTTATTTGAATCATGTATAATAGAGCTAAATATTAAGTGTTGACAATCTTATACAGTTTAAAAAAAAGTAAGAAGGCTTTTTAACATATTCGCTTAAGGCCATTCACCGTTGCAAAACCAGCTCAGGTTTACCAACTTCAATTAATGTACCTTGGCCGTCCAAGCTGATTGTAGTCTGCCTACCAGCAGCATTTTTTTTTTAATAATGCCTTAGCACAGCTAAGGACGGCCAGGGCCTCTGCCTGAAAAACGGCAGCATGTTGCTCAAAATGCATCCACATCCTCCTCCATCTCTCTCTGTAATAGAATCTAGCTCCTGACCCTTCTACTCCTACAGAGCCGTGTCTGTATAAGATTTTCTCTTGAAAAAGCAGGTTACCATTTTTTTTCCACAAATACCTGCTTGGGATGCAAAGGCGAGAACTCTTGATAAAGTAGCAGCGTTTTATCATGTTTTTTTCTTGTTTCTACATTGAGAACTGTGTTTATTGCAATCGGGAACCCAGTGCGTCTATTACAAGTCTATCTTTTGGCTTTTGCTAGGTGGCCCATCGCACGAGCCGGCCTGGCAGTTATCACAACTTGTAGGAATTCTTCATAGAGCATTATTCCTACCGTCCTTATTGCTTCATCCGTAACCCTGAACGCTAGCATTTGTAATCGTCACAGCCTGCCCTGCATCGTTTCAAGTTTCACCAGTGGTTCCCAAACGAGGGCCGCGTATTGGAGCCTTGGGTGCAATTTTTAAGATTAGCACCTGCTCCCGGCAAAATCCTGCGGTTGTCCTTATGACAAACTTTTAACTATATATGTATATATAATTCTTCAGAATATTTTTAAATTCTGAAAATTTTATACCTGACAAAAAAAGCAGTATTGAAGTATGAAAAAGGAAACATTATATAAAATAATTTCCGACAATTTCATTTCGTAAAATGTCAGTGACGTAACTACTGAAAAGCGAAACCCCGCTTTGTCGCCAGAGAGGGGGGGGGGACGTCTGTCTTCTAGTTTGAGAAGAGAAAATCTGTTGTCTTACTGATAAGCAAGTTATAAAGTGGCCTTATTTTTTAATTTCAAACTGACCTCCTGAAAAATTTTGCGAAGGGGGCCTACACGTTTCGAATTATTCCACTGAACTTATTTACTCACCATTTCAAATAGTAAGGCTGATGATCTCAAGCAGTGCTTACTGCAGTGCGAAAAAGGAGATCGAACACACTTGCAAAAGTCAAACTCACAATACTTTTGTTACTACCCAGGAAACAAAAATCCATTCACTTTCGTCTGAATGGGTTTTGATGACTTCTGAATTGCGTATCTGTCAATGGAATTCCAGACTGCCACCCATTGGTTTGGTTGAATTTTGAATGAGAACAGGAGTTTGTTAATGGGCAAACGTATTTTTTTCTGAAACCCATTCAGCAGCGATTATGAATGTATATTATCTGATTCAGGAATAATAGTTCCGATAGAAAATTATTGATTAAAATTAAAATTTTGTGATTTGAATAGTTTAAATTATTTATTAAAAAGTAGTTAAATTAACAACCTTTAAGCAAATCCTAGCATACATAGTCTACTTTTTCTTTGTAATTGCTACTTCATTCAGAAAGGTTTAAAATATTAGGGGTTGATTTTCTGTATGACAGTGACTTACATTAAAAGGCACTGTAATCAACAGAATATCTTTGGATGTTGATTAGATATCCTGTAATATCTGGGTGCCAACTCGTTAAAAATATTGTTCTAGATCGTGACTATTTCTTCTACCATGATGGTCAAGAATACCATGAAAAAACTATGTTTTCAATTCTTTGAGGTCATTTTCTCACAAACTGATTTTGAATTTCAGTTATGTTCACTGCCTCGATCAATGTCAAAACTGAAACCTAATTGAATTGCTTTGAATATTTGTATTGCTCAATATGAACAAATTAGGGTTGAATTTGTTACAATACATTTTGATGCCATTTCTTTGTTAAAAGTAAAACTTCATTCTTTTCTTTGTGATTGCCACTTCATTTAGAAAGTTTTGAAATATTAGGGGTTGATGTTCTGTATGACAGTGACTTACATTACAAGGCATTGTAATCAAACAGGATATCTTTGGACAATAATTAGATATCCTGAAATATCCCGGAACTGACTTTTTAAAAATATTGTTTTAGATAGTAACTATTTCTTCTATCATGATGGTTAATAATACACGGAAAAAACTAAGGTTTCAATTATGTTTTAGGTCATTTTCTCACAAACTGATTTTGAATTACAATTGCGTTCACTGCCTTGATCAATGTGAAAACTGAAACCTAATTGAATGCTTTCAATATTCTCATTCCCCAATGTGAACCAATTGTTCAATTTGGTTCGGTTTTCAAATATTAGGAATTGTTCTTCTTTCTGACGGAGAGTTACATCATAAAGCATTGCAATCCGTTCAAAAGGAATAGAAACCGAAACCGAATATATATATATATATATATATATATATTCATTACCTAAATTACGTGTGATATTACTTATAATGCCTGAGCAATTTGTGAAATAATCAATTTCCTGTCAAATCACGAAGTCTATCACGGATTTCTCATAAGTTGACACCTATCTTCCTTTAGTAATATAGAAAATATTGTAAAAATAATACTTAATTGTTCAAACATGTGTTTGTCAACTTGAATTAATTAGTACCTCACTCTAATTAAAAAGTTGAAAATAAGTTCGAAAATTCGGAAAAACCGCGATTTCCGAACTCTACTCTGATTGAAAATTCCTAAAAACTATAATAAATTGTTTAAATAACTTATATAAACATGAATTTATTAATCGAATGTATTATTTTATTTATTATAAAAAATAAGCGTCAAAAACTCACAAAATCCAATTTTTCACTTCTGGGATTTTTGGGGACCCTATAAAACAGACTTCCGGGGGCGATATTTAAACAATAAGTTTCTATTCGTATTCAAAAAGGGAAATCCTATTTTTATATTCACAGGGCTGCAAGAGCACATTGTGAAATAGCTTTACAAAATTAAAGAAAATCAAAAAGTGGATTTTCTTCCAAAAATTGAGCTTAAACATTTGTTTCTAAAAAATGCATAAATTTGTTAAAAATTTTTTTTTAATTCTATTCTTCAAGCTGCATCTTATTATAACTAATTGAGAAAAATTCATCTGAATATCTTCAAAATCACCAAAGTAATTCAAGCTTAAAAAAATCTGCCCGCTGGGCGGGCACATTTTCATCGCGCGCTTCGCTCGCAAGTTTGAGCGCGCCTAGGGCGCGCGCAACCCGAGGACGCGTTCGGTGGCTTTGTCATAGGCCCTTCAGTTCTATTCCAAAGGAATAGAAACCGAAACCGAAGAATATATAATATATATATAGTAACTCCCATTTCCTAAAATTTGGAAGAGGAAAGCTTCAAATTATGACGACTGCTATTTGGAATAGGGATTTTTTAATTATTTCTTCATCTGAATCAGGATTACAATAATTTTTTAAGAATCGCGTTGCATATGAAAAATTCTGTCTGAATTATATTGATTCTTTCATGGAAATTCTCTATTCCAAATCACAAATTTTAACGATAAAGTCGACGTTATTTAAATAATTTTTTTTGTGGTTAAATATGTTTATTTAATTAATTGTAATGTAAAGTTATCTGAACATAACATTTCGACCATTAAATTGTTTTTATAATACATATAAGCTGTGTGTATTTATTTATATTCACATATTTAAAAAAATTATTACCTATTTTGAGACCCCCTGAACCCAAAAAACAGGTTTTTACGAATGTGTCTGTCTGTCTGTATGTATGTCTGTCTATGAGCACGATAACTTTCGAAAGAATTGACCTATTAGATTGGCCTTTGGTATACTCTTTAAGTCTCGCAAAAGAAAGGTCAAGTTCATTAGCCAGCCATTTTGGATGAAAATTCAAAGAGTGAGCGCATTTTGAAAATTTTGTAGGCGATTTTTTTCACAATTTGAAAACTATATGTGCTTCCGTTCATAGTAATCAAAAATTCAAAAAATTTATTTTCATGACATTTTTCGATAAAATGAAATTTTTCAGACTTACAGCATTTTCAAAATCCAAAAGAGGAAACGAAAATTAACATTTTCAGCCAAACAACACAAGAAGTTTTTAGGCGGGTACACTTGACGAATTTTGCCCGAGGTATTAGTTTTGTGTAAAATTTGACCCCCCCCCCCGCCCCTCTGTTTTTTGTCAAATGTCCACGTTTTGAAAATCCAAAAAACAGGTTTTTACGAATGTGTCTGTCTGCTGTTCGTCTGTCTGTCCGCCGGTCTGTCTGCCTGTATGTATGTCTGTCTGTGAGCACGATAATTTTCGAAAGAATTGACCGATTGGATTGGCCTTTGGTATACTCCGTTAATCTCGTAAAGGAAATGTCAGTTTCGTTAGCCAGTCATCTTGGATAAAAATTCAAAAAGTGAGCGCATTTTGAAAATTTTTGAGGCCCTACAGGATTATCATAACGACTTTTTGAATTTTCTTGAAAAATCGAAAATTCTCATTTTTATTGCACAAGGAATAATAAAGAATCAAAAATTTGAGGCGCTTCCTCAGGCTTGAATTTTAGCCCATGTATTACATAACAGCAGTTTCCTCCTACACGGATATAATACAGAAAAAGAAAGCCTTCGTTTTTTGAAAAATAGTCTTGTTTTTTTATTTTTTTATTATTTGAAAATTTGCTTCATTTATGCGCCTGGAAAGGAGCAATCCGCCACCAGCAAAGAACCCACGATGAACCGAAAACAGGTGCTCCGAATTTGAAGAGCACAGCCAAATGATGGAGTTTGAAATTTCTCGATGACACTTCGCCCCGGGCGGTCCATTGTAACTCACCCGACCTTTCTATTGTTAGAGCGTTACATGATTCAATACGGTTGAACGAAATTGATAATTGTTCAAATATTAAAAAATTGAATTTTAATATGCTGCATTAGATTCCTTACATTTTTAATGTTATTGTTGTTATTGAAGCCGATAGTGCTTTTGACATTTTTGGGAAAAAATTTTTTCTTCAGAAAATTTATCCTCAGAAAATGTACTATCGGATTTTTTAATGCTATAGTTGTTATTGAAGCCGATAGTGCTTTTGACATTTTTGGGGAAAAAATTTTTTTCAGAAAATTTTTCCTCTGAAAATTTACTATCTAATTTTATAATGTTATTGTTGTTATTAAAGCTGATAGTTCTTTTGACATTTTTGGGGAAAAATTTTGTCTTCATAAAATTTTTCACAGAAAATTTACTATCGAATTTTCTAACGGTATTGTTGTTATTGAAGCCGATAGTGCTTCTCGCATTTTTGAAGGAAACATTTTTTTCAAAATTTTTCCTCAGAACATTTGCTATCGAATTTTTTAATGTTATTGTTGTTATTGAAGCCGATAGTGCTTTCGACATTTTTGCGAAAAAATGTATCCTTCAGAAAATTTTTCCTCAGAAAAGTTACTATCGAATTTTTCAATGTTATTGTTGTTATTGTAGACGATAGTGCTTTTGACATTTTTGGGAAAAAATTTTTTCTTCTGAAAATTGCTCCTCCGAAAATTTACTATCGAATTTTATAATTTTATTGTTGCTATTGTAGCCGATAGTGCTTTTGACATTTTTGAGAAAAAATTGTTTCATCAGAAAATATTTCCACAGAAAATTTACTGTCGAATTTTTTAATGTTTTTGTTGTTATTGAAGATGATAATGCTTTTGACATTTTTGAGAAAAAACTTTTTCTTCAGAAAATTTTTCCTCAGAAAATTTACTATCGAATTTTTTAATGTTATTGTTGTTATTGAAGCCGATAGTCTACCCTATACCTATATACCCATCCACACATTACTACTATCCAACCGAGCAATTCACGCCTACCCCGAAATGGAAACGGCTTAATGATATAATAATAATAATAATAACTTTGTAGTCGACTTTACTGTCGCATCTACGGAAATCGCTTCAGGGGTGGTTAAACACCCCCCAAAATAAAAATTTTGTTATATTTTTGCATGAAATGCATTTTTAATCGCCAAAAACAATTACAGCAAAAAATAATTAAGAAATCTCTTGTGTGGATTTAAAGTTGAACTGCTTTGTTGAAAATTTATTTATTTGAATGAAGGTTCCACAATTTAGATGAAAGTTTTTTGCTTTCATGACTGAAAAACCTTAATTTGTTAAAATGTCGTCTTTTTGGTTTTAAATCTAATTTTTTAAATGAAATTTGATTATGTTTGATTGAAATATTAACTATGTATTATAATTTTTGTTGAGAATTCATCTCTTATCTTTCTAGATAGAGAATTAAATTATTTTGTTGAAAATTTAATTATTTTGTCGAAAATTCAAATTTGTTGTTAAAAAGTCATCTTTATAGTAGAAAGTTTTTTTTCAAAATAAATAAATTTGAAAATTTTAATTTTGTATTCGAAATATTGTTTAATTCCATTTATAAAAGATCCTATGTTAAAAACATTACGAGATGAATGTGCTGGTATTTTAATATTAATGCTAGGGGAAATGAAAAATTGGTCAAGGAAAAATCAGGGAATTTTGCAAAGCAGGTGTTTTTTTAAATACAAAAAATTTCCATTAGTTTCAAGTCCCATATCTCATTATTTCTCGAAACCATAATTACGTACACTGAGGGGGGGGGTAGAAATGGCGCTATTATTTTTTCCGTATCTCGCATTGGTAAACAATTTGTTTAAACAAAAATTGTTTCAACAGTTTCAAAGTTAAAATTTTTTCATCAAAATTTGCGGTGGAATTTCAGAGAATTTTTAAGACAATAAAACGTGTTTTGAAAAAAGTAGCACTTACACGGTTACGCCGTGACATACTTCAATTATTGCATAATTTGAAGTCTTGTAATTTAAATGAAAAAAAAACTACTTCCGAATTGAATTCTTTTTGAATTTGACTTTTTTATTTGGAAGTGCTTCGCATTTAGGGAATAACCGAAAATACGGAATAGATAAATTGACGAAAAATAGAAATATCGAATTATAAATTCTTGAATTTTAAAATTTCCAAAATCCAAAATTAAATTATATAATTTTCAAATTATATAATAAACGAATTATAAAAGTTACAAATTATTAAATTCCATGCATAATTAAGATTCAGAAATCAAAATTTGCCAAAAATATATTTTGATCTGAATAATTAGGTAAATAATTTATTAAATATTTCAAACTGCTTTGAAGTATGTAGTGAATAGGGATTGATAAAAAAATTGATAATTATTTCAAGTATTTAATAAATTATTGTATAATTATTGAAATTGAAATTTCGCGAATTAAAAAATTTAAGTTAGTTTAATAATTCGTCAATTGAATGATTTTGCAATTATAGAATTCGATGAATTTGGATTTCTGAAATATTAAAATTCGGACATTTATTATTCGGTACTTTTATTTTTTATCTATTTTTCTAAAGGCCATGTAACGAGTATACCTGCTGATCAAGTCAATCTTGAGATCAATATTTTTTCACCCATATTTAAAAATGAATTAAGTTTGTATAAATATATTTTTCCTAAGATTCTTAAGAAAATTTTCAAAGATTTTTTAATATTTCTGTATGTCAAAGAAAATTTCAACAGCAAAAAAAGTTTTAAATGAACAGTCGAATTTTCAACCAAAAAAAGATAATATTTCAACGAAAAAAGCTGAATTTTCTACGACTAATGTAATAATTGCTATTTTGAGGAAAATATTCTAATTTTTAATCAAAAAGAGTTGAAACCAATTTGAAAAGAACGTATTTTCGACAAAATAAAAAAAAATTGTCAATCAAAAATTTTTTTAGTGAAGAAAACAGGAAAATTGCATCAAAATTGTAATTTAAGGCGACAAATATTTTTGTAGAAGAAATAAAAATTTCGAATAACTATTTATTTTTCAAAGTATTCTGTACGCTTATTTTGAGGTTATATAAATATAATTTTCACATTTTTCTTGACAAAATTTCAAAATTTGTTTCAATATTTCAGATATGTCAAATATATTATTATTTTTCATGTTTAAAATGAATGTATACAGAGTACAGAATTTATTTGAAATTTCACGACATTTTTTTTTGTTCCATGTTTGACCCTAGGGCAGAATCAAGGATAAATATTCTAAAAATATATTTATTAGTTATTAAAATACTACAAAGAATTACCTTTGAAATAGTTTTGTCCTTTTACAATCATGGGATATTTCTTTAAAAACAAATGTATAAAATTTATTTTACAATCATTTAGAATTAATTTCCAATTAAAATTATTATACAATTGAAATGAAATTGTAAAAATAAATATAAATATAAGTTTTCTGATATTCTTCAGAAAGTTTCGAAATATTTTCTAAGATTTCAGGGTATTAGTCTAGTATTATAAACATCACGACTCACTTTTCAGACGGCCCTACAGTCTCATAACATGTAGATTTCGAATCAAATATCGTACATCACTCACATGTAGCCATGGTTTTACAACTCGTTCTGCAAACATTGATCTCCCCGTAAAGACCTGTCTAACTCTACTTATGATGTAATATTGAAAATTTGAAAATTTATTTAAAGAAGAGTAATTGTCCAATCAAAAAACCCAAAAGCATAGCTGGATTCATCTCAGCAATATCTCTACGAGTTTGTTAAATCACACAAAAAACTAATTTTTTAAACAATTAAATGCTTAGAAATGTTTCGGAACTTATTATAAACAAATCTATCAGTCCACAAAATATTTTCAAGAACATTAGTAGATTCTTCAATACAATACTTCCAACTAACAATATACTGAAAAAGATAACATTATTGTCAACTCCAACGAACGACTCATATTTAACAAAACATTGTTTTCATTCCCTTCGCTGTCACTGCATACCAAAAAAAGCCTTTGCATATTGATTTCAATCTTTGGACATATAGCTGGAAGGAACTAACAGTCAAAGAAAATATCTAAGAGCATCATTGGATACGTCTTTTGTTTCTTTTAAACATGCAAAAAATAAAGATTTTTTAAGGAATTATAATGTTTAATATATTTATAAATGATGTTCAAAGAACGTTTGTCTGTTGTCATTTATGTTAAATTGTTGTTGAATCATTATTTAAACAAATTACAAATATTATATACATTATAATTAATTAAAAAATAATATTTTTGCATGATTAAAAAAATTCCTAGAGATATAGCTAAGACGTATCCAATGATACCCTTAGATTTTAATGATAAAAGTTGTCAACAACAATGGGTTTCATGTCCCAGATAAATCTTAAAAATCACACAGAACCTCCATGTTCCTGAAAAGACTTTTATTTACTTATTTTTCAAAAATAATTATGTTCTCTGTAACTTGTACATGGAATATCTTAAATTTTGAAGCATACTAGCGAGATTAGTCCGAGATGAGGAACGTGATGATAAAACACAAATAATGTACAGGTTTCCCTCATCCTATTGGTAAGTATAATAATCTATATAATTTAATGTATCTGATTGTGAAGGGGATAGCTACTGTTGTATTCTTGTGTGCATTCTTCCACTTACTACCATGTAATCTTCTGTGATCCCCGTTGCAATATTAGAATCATATTATGACTAAGGATAGAAATCTTGATAATAAGCATTATCCATTCTTTTACTATATGGAAACTAGAAACCAAAAAGTAACACTTGTTCGGTTCTGCTAAAAAATTTAACATATTGTTTTAAAAGCGCAGTTTTGCGGCTTTTTTGTATAGCACCGAGTAATTGAATATTTCTGAAATCAGTATACAGCAATGTAAACCAGTGTGAATCTATTATTTCGACACAAACTTCAATTATTAATAACATTAGCGTTTATTCTAAGTGGTAAAACTCTTTGAAATATCTTACGCAATTCTGACCTGTCACTGCTCCCGATGAGACTGTCGCCATTTTCTCTTGATGCTCCCATAATGCTCTATCGCTGTTTCGAAAATTACTTGAGATAGCTATTCCTAATTTCTCTATTCTACATATACTCATAATGCGTATCAATTATAAGATATACCTGGTATATGGAAAATGGATGAAGATATTCACTTTCTCTGATAACATTATTTGACAATACTGCTGGTGAAAAATTAAGAGTTGTCATCGATCGATTCATGGATTTTAGAGCTTCAGAAAAAGCAAAATTAGAAGATCCGAAAGTAAAGCTTGGAGAAGTTACTTCAGTCAATTTGGACATGATTCGAGTAAGAATTGTGATTTTATAGTGATAATATAATAATTTTAATAATCTTTCATTAATTATTTTTTAACGACTTATTTTCAAGATACGAAGTTAACAATGCTCTCATTTTTAAAAGAAGTTTAAAATTGTTCAATTATTAACGCTTCAAGTTTGAATTCATTTTTTCCTGAATTTCCATTTTTTTCTAGATAGGTCAAAAAAATGTTCTCAAGATTGAATTTTACCTATTTCCAAAAAAGGCTCAATACCTTATTTTCGTTTTGTGTACAAAATACTTGAAAATTATCAGAAAAAAATATTCTGTAAAGAAAAGTCGAGTGCAATGACTTTCAGGTGAAAAATAATTGATGCTCACTGAGCGATTTTATTTAGAAATGATACAAGTTCAATTCCTCTTTATTATATTCAAAATATTGTCCCTTTGTGAAAATGTTGACTAATCTTAAATGGTTTGTTTTAGAACTTTTTCAATTATAAATCGTTCAATATATATTTTTTTAATTTCAAGCGCTTGCAATTCGAAATTATTAATTATTGTTTAGGAATTTTGAAAAGCTCTTAATATTCAGAAATTTATTTTAAAAAAGATCTTTAAACAGTTTATATGTTTATTATAAAGGTGATAAATGTTTTGAATTCACAGGGTGGTGTTCAGGTGAATGTGGTACCAAACGAACTTTCTGTTGCTTTTGACATTCGAATTGCACCGGTTTACCTTGGCGTATTTCCTGGTATCCATGATGGTCCACTCCCTATACTTTTAACGTGCTGTTCTGGACTGTCTATCTTTTGAAAATGGATAATGGTCCCTTGTAAGTTTCAGATAACCATACTATGAACTTGACAGGCTTCAATAGGACCTTAGAATCAATAGCATTGATTCTTGCACCTTTTCATGTATTCAAGCCGCTTACTGACTCTTTGAGCTATGACCTAGACTTTCCATCTGATGATAAGTAAGTTGTTTTCAAAACGGATGTCCTTAAACCTTGGGTTAATGTTACCAGGGTTTACCCTGGTGATCTAAATCTTACGTATTCAAGAGAAGGAGCATTCATGAAGGGGATCATTGAAGACTCCTCTGTATGCGTTTGTTTTTTGATTGGTTTTTGGGATTTATTTTGTTCCCACAAGCAGCTCGGGAATTAAAGGGTTTGCTCCCACAGAGCCCCGCTTATGGAATTGAGGCAATTTACTCTGGAAGGTTGCCTGGTATCCTAGGACACCATATGAGTCACCGTACCCTGGTATCCTTCAGCGTTTAATGAGGTAGGTAACGTCTTAGTTTAAGGAGCTATTTTGGAGTCAAGGGCCACCCGATATTCGCTGCTTAGTCGAATTCACGCCGATACTTCCACCCTACTGACCGCGGACCCCTACTCATCAAGAATCGTCATCGCTGCGACTTCTAGGCCGTCGATATTCGTGGAAGTTTTTAAGCCTCCTCACCACGGTCAGGTCCGAATTCACCTTCGCCTTGAGTGGGGAAATTTAATTACTCACCGTAAGGAATAGTCGAGTTTACGCGTCTTACAAACGTTTTTGCGACAATCTCATAAAAGATGTACGAACAACGTGGCTCGAAAAAAGATGTAGCAGGCTGTCGAGAGAACCTGCTAATTGACAGGTGTGTCTGTGAAGATGCTGCAGCCCATCAGCGCGCCCTGTCAGCGACCTGGATTGACTACCTGAAAGCTTTCGATTCAACCTCTCATAGAGTTATCATCTGTCTGTTGGAAAGCTTGAAGGTACATACACACATAGTGAGATTCATAGAGAGATTGATGCCTCTTTGGAAAACTGTATTTACTATCTCATCTGGAAATTATCGTGTGACAACGAAAAACGTCACCTCCCAGAGGGACGTCTTTCAGGGCGATATCATGATCCCTTTGCTTTTTCTTATCACACTTCTGCCTCTATCTCTTGCACTCCGAAATTCTTCTGGATACCTCTGCGGAGACACTAACCAGCGCGAGCATAAGGTTACTCATTTTTTTTATATGGATGACCTGAAGATATATGCCTCTGGTAAAAGCAAGCTTCAAACTGTCATTAATATCATCAAAAAGTACACAGGAGAGATTAGGATTGATTTTGGATTGGATAAATGTGCCAAAATTCATCTGAAGAAAGGAAAGATGGTTGGTGACAGATTTGGTCTTCCAATCTGTCGGCGTTGAACAAGGTATCTGCGACTAACATGTTTGCCGTCCTGGTTCTACTCTACTCGTTTGGAGTGGTTCAATGGACGAAGAACGAACTTAAGGCCCTTGACGTCAACACACGTATGACCATGCATATGCATAAAAGATTGCATATCAATTCGTCAGTACCGCGATTATACATTTCACGACGTCAAGGCGGACGCGGACTTCTGAATCTCCAGTGTCTTCATAACCGAATTGTTTTGGTAGTGGATGTGGAGGTGGTGGATGTAGTGGAAGCAGCGGTAGTGGTGGATGTGATGGTGGAAATGGTGGACGAGGTGAATATGGTAGATTTAGTGGAGGATGCGTTGTGGGGGAGGAGGATATGGTGATAGTGGTGGAGGTGGTTAATGTGGTGGAGGTGGTGAATGAAGTAGAGTTGATAGACAATGTGAATGTGGTAGATGTAGTGGTACTGGTGGATATAGTAAGCAAGGTGAATATGATTGATGTGGTGGAGGATGTGTTGGTGGGGGAGGAGGATGTGGTGGTAGTGGAGGCGGTAGAGGTGGTGAACGTCGTGGAGGTGGTGAATTTAGTGGAGGTGATAAACAATGTGAATATAGTGGATGTGGTGGTACTGGTGGATATGGTAGAGATTGAGGTGGTGGTAGATATGGATGTGGTGGTAATGGTGGTGGATGTGGTGGTAATGGTGGTGAATGTGGTGGTAATGGTAGTGGATGTGGAGGTGGTAGATGTAGTGGAAGTAGCGGTAGTGGTGGATGTGATGGTGGAAATTGTGGACGAGGTACATATGGTGGATGTGGTGGAGGGTGTGTTGGTTGTGAAGGAGGATGAGGTGGTAGTGGTAGTGGTGGACGTGGCAAATGTGGTGGAGGTGATAGACTATGTGAATATGGTGGATGTGGTGGATATGGTAGAGATTGAGGTGGTGGTGGATGTGGTGGAAATTGTAGTGGTTGTGATGGAAATGGTTGTGGATGTGATGATAGTGGATATAGTGGAAGTAACGCTAGTGGTGGATGTGATGGTGGAGCTGGTGGACAAGGTGAATATGATGGATGTGGTGGAGGATATGTTGGCGAGGGAATTTACAGACAAAGTTTTCAAAAACCGCACTTTACATTTGCAACAATAAGGGCCGATTTCACAAACTCTGGTTAGGATCATAATCCTAGATTACCCTATTATAATTAGTACATTGCGTTCCACCATCAGCTAAAGTATGATTAAAGACGATTTCATCGTTCATCTTAACCAATCGATTTTGGCCGGTTAAAGAAGTCCATTGGTGATTGGCGCTGGTTAGCTGAACAGAACCTCAACATCGAACTTTGCACTTAAGCATTTGGAGCATGTGTAGAGCGCATGTGGGTCTCCTTTATCATAATTTTCATCGCATATAAGCTTTTTTTTTATTAATATCTTGATGATAGAAACTATGAGGCCGAAATATATTTGATACGGTGTCCATAAAGTGTAAATTGTGTTCCTATAGCTCCAGTTTTCTATTCTATAGATATCTATATTCTATAGAGATTACCAAATTTTTTACAGAGTTTAAAAAACATTCAATTATTTTATAAATTTGCGGATATTTTCTACAACCTTTACTGAACTTTTCTATGAAATAACCATCTCTAAATTGTGAAATCTAATCAAAAAGTCTGTAAATGTTACAGAAAGTATCCGTAAATGTATAAAATAACTGAAAATTTTCTAAGCTGTGCAGAAAATTTGGTAATCATTACAAAAAATGTATGCTCAACTTATTGATAATTGAAATTTGATAAGAGAACGCAGTGAAACGCAATGCAATTTAGCGCTGGGTTATTCATTGATTAGAAAATAATCAGAATTATTGAATCGCCCTTTTAATCGTTGCTTGTGAAATCGGTCCTAAATGAAGGTCGGGCTGCAATATAATATATTACGCCAAACTAATGTAAACATATGAGATTAAAGTCAAAATGAAAAGTCGATGTTAAATAAGTGAAATCAAAATGAAACAATGTACTTCATAAATTATATCAGTCAATTCCGAACATTCCGCCCGCTTTGTTGGGGCAAAATTAAAAAAGATTCACACACTTCATTCCAATAATAATAAATTGATGACAACAAAAAATAAAAAATTTTAAGAAGAAAACTGATTACAATTTTTTTAACGACGACCTGATAACTAAGTGTTTAAGACTGTCATTAACAGAACCAGACAAAAATAAATCATTGGAAAAATTCAACTAACACAACCGAAAATACACGGCACTTTAAGACGAGATCTAAACATTTTCCTTAGCCCCTGGCAGAGGACACAATTTTACTATAGGGCGTTTAAACAAACCACTCGGAGTGCGGAGAGACACAAAGCGCACATGACCATCAGATACGGGATAAATCTCAACGACCCGAGCTAAAGGCCACGTTGTGGGCGGTGAATTTTCATCACGGATAAAAGCAAGGTCACTAACTTCAAGTGATGGATAAGGAGTCCTCCACTTCGAACGAGGTTGAAGCTCTTAGGTAATCCGAGGACCAACGTTGCCAGAAACATTGACGCATTTGTTGTAACTATTGCCTCGAATCGCTTATCTCGATGGCAATGTCCACGTAACTTGGCTCAGCGATACTGTAGAGAGATTCTCCAATCAAAAAATGACCTGGATCAAGAGCCGCAAGATCATCAGGATCGTCGGACATGGATTGAAGAGGTCTTTAATTTAAACAGGCCTCTACTTGAACCAGAAATGTGCTCATTTCTTCGTATGTAAGGGTAGTATCCCCGATGACTCGCGGTAGACTGGAAAAGAGGTTCTAGATATGATCAATCAGTCTTCTGTGACCAGTAGCTGACAACTATTTTTTGAAGGGATATCTGGAAAAGGGGTTCGAGATATGACCAAACAGTCTTCTGTGACCAGTCACTAACACGTATATTTTTTAGGCGGTCTGAAAATGGGGTTGATATTTGACCAATCACTCTTCTGTGATGATTCACTCTTGTGTGGCCAATCACTCTTCTGTGTCCAATCACTTACCTGTGACCATTCACTGAAACATGTTTTTTAGGAAGATCTGAAACATGAGTTCGAGATATAAT
Organism: Andricus grossulariae; assembly: GCA_011634705.1. Lineage (NCBI taxonomy): Eukaryota > Metazoa > Arthropoda > Insecta > Hymenoptera > Cynipidae > Andricus > Andricus grossulariae. The sequence continues at coordinate 246,301,049 of JAABKJ010075445.1, forward strand.
CAATCGGTCTTCTGTGACCAGTTACTAACACGTTTTTTTTTAAATTGTGAACTGGAAAAGCGATTCGATATATGACCAATTAATCTTACGTAACCAATCACTAAGATGTGTTTTTTGGATTGTGAACTGTAAAAGGGGTACGATATATGACCAATCAATCTTCTGTGACCCATCACTCTTCTGTGACCAATCACTCTTCAATCACCCTTCTGTGACCAGTGACTAACACGTATATTTTTAGGGCGTTCTGAAAATGGGGTTTGATATTTGACCAATCACTCTTCTGTGATAATTCACTCTTGTGTGGCCAATCACTTTTCTGTGTCCAATCACTTTCCTTTGACCACTCACTAAAACGTATTTTTTAAGGAAGATCTGAAACATGGGTTCGAGATATGATTAATCCGTCTTCTCTGACCAGTCCCGGACAAGAATTTTTGGAGTTCAACCTGAAAAAGGGTCGAGGAGAGGGGAAAACGGTTTTGAGATATGACCAATCACTCTTTTGTGACCAGTCACTAACACCTATTTTTTAAGAGCGATCTGATGTATTCTTATTAATTTATCTTGAATTCTTTTAAAGTCTTTTGAATTCTTTCGATTTTTTTCAATTTACTTGAATTATTTTAAAGTCATTCAATTCTACCAAATTCAATGGATTAAAAAAAAAATTTGTTTATGTTTTTTTTAATTTGCTCTAACGACTTTTAAACTCATTTTCAATTTTTTTGTCCGCTAAATTGTTCAGAATTTTTTTAAACTCATTAAAAACATACTGAATTTAATTAGTTTTTTCTACTTCATTTTAATTATTTTGAATTGTTTTGAAGGCTTATGAATTTGTTCTGAATTCGTTAAAATTCACTTGGATTTTATAAATTTTATCAATTTTTTTTTAATTCAAAAGAACATTAGTCACATTATTAATGGACATAAATCACTTTTGGTCACTTTTTCTGTGTTAAAAGAGGTCATTTTTTCAAGTGAATTATTAGTCTGTGACAGCCTTGAGAATGATCAATAAAAAATTCATAAATTTAAATAAAAAATTTTTTATTCCATTTATAAAAGATTCTATATTAAAAATGTTACAAAATTTGAATTTTGGCCTCTAAAATTTTGGTCAGAGAAAATGAAAAATTAGTCAAGGAAAAATCAGAGAATTTTGAAAATCTTCTCAACTGTGGTTTGTACCAGTTTTTTGCCTACCCAATAATTTATTCTTTTCAGTATTTAAAATAAATTGATGATTTGAAATTAAATTCAGTAATGCTTTGATGGTGTTAATTAACTTTGGTTGTTTCGGAAATGAAATAAGCGAAGAAGTTTTAAAAAAGTTGGACGAGTTTTTATTAATATGGAAAATGAATTTGAATGCTGATGAGATCGAGATAAACTCCACGTAACTTCTATGTGGTCTAGCGTTGTCGTGCTGCAATCTTCGTCCATGCCCAGAATATGATTTCTTTTCTTGAATTTTTTTCGCCAAACGGTGCGGTTCAACAGACTAACATTGCAGCGGATAATTTTGCTACATCTGGCTTACTCTCCAGATATTGCCCCGTCCGATTAAAATTTTTTGCGCTCGTTACAAAATAGCTTAGCTGAACACCAAATTCAAGTTGAAGATGAAGTGCGAAAAATGGTGACTGACTTTATAGCGTCAAAAGATCAAGCCTTCTTTCGTCATCGAATGCATTAATTGCCTAAGCGTTAGCGAAGAGTAGTAGAAGCTAATAGCCACTATAATTATCATTACTTGCATTCTGTTAGGTTTTTGTAAATAATAGAACAAGTTGCTTGAAATTGGTATAACTTATTTGTACACCTAATACATTGGTTTAAAATGATATCATAATATAAAACCTTTCTAAGTAAATACGAAACTCGCCGTTTAGTAAAATTTTGAGTTGAACCTAAATTGGTCCCTTTTTTGGCCTTCGACTATTGAAAAGTTTCAAGGGCAGATACAGAAAATTTCTCCTTAAAGAGCGATTGCGAATTTTCTTCAATAAATGCATGTAAAAAGGTGTGGGTTGGGGCCTGATGATTTGAAGGAACTTTTCAAATTAAATATAGTACTGGCATGTATTGGCAGCCATGAAACACTGTCCGCGCATCCCTCGTTTAGCGTCCCCTCAGGCACTTGAAGGTGCCCAAAAAATACTATACGTTTCGAAAAATAAATATATTCTAGATTGTAGCGAAAGGTATCTCTAATGAACGTGCTGACTAACCTTACAGATAATAATGTTTACATTAGGATCTCCACAAAGGCAACATCTTCCAATCACTGCTGCCATACTGAGGATGTGTTTTGGATAATTCCTCGTCTTGATTACCCTGTCATGGATGGCAATGGAAAATCCATCCGTTTCCAAAAAAAGTTATTATTATTCAATTATTATTATTTTTATACGATAGGGCAGTGGTATACCTACCGAAAGCACTGCGGTAAGACTAATTGTATTGTTAACGAAAATTTAACTATCTCTCATAAGGTCAGTCTTTACCATAAAGGCATACACTTATTTTCAGAATATGTCATTATGGTATTCTGGTTTTAAAAAAAATCCCACATGTATAAGTTCGTGAGGCACGCCAGTGCATCACATTGAGAAAGTATGTGATGAGCTGTCTCTTCACGAAAATCACACTTTTGCCAAAGAGGCAGTCAGCAGTGTCCAGTAAGCATCCCTACTACGAAATAAACCTGCCTTCATTTGGAGTTCAAGAGTTAGTTAGCCCTCTTAGTACATGTACCAGATATGAAATTCTTAGAATGTATATCAAAATTGGGTGATCCTTGGTCTTAAGCCCCATGTTTTCCCTACTGTATAACTAGAGGCCCAAAAGTTCATCTTAAAATTCTATACCGATGCATCAGCATGAAGTTTCCAGGTTAATTAAGGGTCAATTATTGCCCTAAATACTTTTCTAATTTTGAAAATTCTACTTCTCTAACGTAGAACATAAGATTTCTAAGGTCAGGAAGTTTTCTTCTTCTGGTAAAATGCATGAGTTCCGTCTTGTCCTGGTTAATGGACAAACAACGGTCCCTGCACAATGAGAAGTGCACATTGGGTTAATAAAATAACTCCTTTCTGGAGTTTGCGCTTTAGAAATTCTCCTGCGTGATGCTACTTTCAGTAACAATCACACAGGGGATATTTCTTTTGTCTATTTTCAGGAACTCCTTCTAACTTGCGGCTTACAAATATATTTATTTAAAAAATAAGGTTGGACAACCACCGCAGGGTCCGACTGGGAGCAACTGCTATCTAAAAATGACACCGGCTCCCAGTAGGACCGCGGTAAATCACACTCATGGTCACGTCTGACAACCGTGAGATGGGTGGTCACAGGACAAGATGAAATCACATCGACGGGCCGGCGAAACCCTCGTGTGTTTTGAGGACACGAAGCGGCTCAAGGATGATAGCTTTTTGCATCCATCTCGCAAGTGCCTTGGCATATTTTTGGCAGGCGGGTACGGCTTTAAGGTGATAGTTTCGCGCATCCGAGAGCACCTATCACAAGGACAAATACTTGGACTTCGTCAGATTATAGTACTCGATGACCTCTTTAAATTCTGGAAAGGGGGCTAACCTAGTACAACGGGTTGTCAATATGCAGGGGCCCGAACTTTCGACGATTCACCCCGACTGCTAACTTTCAATTGTACATAACTCCTGATACAATTGTCTGATTTTAATTTTTTATAAGGGTTTTCAAAAGGCATTTTAACAAGGTTGACAACAAAAGTAATCATTGAACGATAAAAAAATTATTTCACCTTGATTTTCCATTTTAAAAAACAGTTTTGAGATTTTCTCCCAATGCGGCATTTTTTATATTTTTTTAATTAGGCTAGAAGAAAACTTGATTTTTTCTCTTGAAAAATATCACAAAACGAAAATGGGTTGGAAAGTATTGGTTGAGTTGTAGAAGGCCAGAGATTCGCTGATACGTAACTTTGATAAAAGTATTTGAAAGCCGCTTTAGCTACGAAATTAGTGAAAAAAAGGTATTAAAAACCATTAAAACACTTTTATTTTGACAGAGCTCGACGAAATATTTACATTTTTGTCCAAAACATCCATAATTATGTTCTACTCAAAGATCCTGCAAAGACCTGAGACGTTCATGAAAATTTTATTTAACTCCCGTTCAGGTACGCCGTGATGGTATCAAAATATGAGACGCCTGAAAAAATGCCGAAAGGGAAGACTGAGAAATCCCGAAAAATGAAATCTCCGACATTATTAAATTGTCGAATTGGAAAATTTTCTAATAAAATTCCCGAAATTATAAAATTGTCGATGTATAAAAATTCCGAATTGGAAAATTCCGGACAGTAAATATCCAAAGTAAAAAATCCCCGAATTATGGAATTCACGAATTCAAACATGACAAAAATCGTTTTTCAATAAATATTATTTATTTATTAAAAATACAGTGATCAAATACTTTTACCAAAGAAACTTTTTTACCGTTTAAAGTTTTTAAAAATTATTTTGTTTGAATTTAAAAGAACAATGATTGTATAAAAATTGTATTAAAAAATAAATTAAAAAACATGTGAGCTTCGAAAGAAATAAAAAATTTCTCCCTAAATTTTCTTCAAACAAACTTTGCAGGATTCAATTCAGCACCGATTTATATAGAAATTTATTTACTTTTTTTTCTAATTAAAAATTCGATTTTTAAGAACGATTTTCGTATTTTTTAAATACTATGCACATTTTCAAAGAAAAATTTTCATCCAGAAATATATATATATATATATATACTGTCTCTTATACACCCTAAAAATGTATTATTCGTTTGTCCACCCTTGCTTCAAAAACTTCAATATTTGCCTTATCACATAAATATCTAGTAGCGTTCAAGAAATATCGTGTCGTAATTATTCTCAAATCGTGAGATTAAACAGAATGTTTTTCAAATGGCGCATCAAGAGAAAAAGTTAAAGCGCACTGCGTGGACTCGGAAGCATCTCAATTAAGCTTTTTGTTCAAGTACGCAAGAGGCGCATCTAAAAATACAGCAAGCAAGCCGGCAATTTGTTTCCCGGAGTCAACTCTGCGAGAAAATGTGGCGCGTCCTATGAACTGGCGAGGAGCTATGAGGTGTAGGCAGTACAAGCTTGAAACTCACCGACTGTTAACCATGGATGAAACTGGAATTTCGGTTGTTCAAAACAAATGTTCACGTGTCTGCGCGTAAAAAGGAAACTAGAGAATTGGAGCAGTGACATCTGGAGAAAGAGGACGCATTGTTACTGCGATATTTTGCACCTTTCAAAAATGCCTTGCCCCGAGGAATGGAAAGTTACTTGACTGCTCATTCCTTCGAAAGAGTTACTAAATATTCATTGGCGGAATTTGTAAACTAAGAATTCGAATCAGTAGCTTCGATAGGAAAAGGTTTCTTTGGATTCAAATCCACCGGCATTTGGCCGTTAAGTACATGTATTTTTGAGCATGAGCTCATTAATGCTAATCCTGAAAACGAGAACAGTTAGCATCAAAACATGCTTGCAGATGTGGCTTCTCCCAAGGAGACAGCTGCTGCAAGTGCCATCGATTTTGGGCAATCATTCATTTGCGAATTTTGCTCTTGAACGCATCCGTGTAATTCACAATTTTGTTAGATCCGATTTTTAAAGATTACATGTTTTGTTAAGAATCCATATTTGTTGGTTGAATATTCAAACAACTTGGGCGATAGTTGAATGAATTTGTTAAAAAATATTTTTTTCTCGTTACGAATTTACAGCTTTAGGTGGACTTTTATCCCCTCGATTGTAAAGTGAGCTTTTTGAGTTGAAAATATCTCTTTCACTATTCTTCTTCTCACAGATTTCTGTGAAAACCAAAATATCTAAATCATCTGATGTCTTCAATATATTTCTTTGTTATAGTGATCAATATTCAAAAATGATTTTTAATAAAATCTAAAAATTCATGTAAAAAAAATTAATGTAAAAAGTTCACAAAAAGCCCCTGACATTTTCTGGCTTTTGCCGGTACGTAAAAATTCCCACTTTTTGACCCTTCCCAAGCTTTATTAAAATAGCAGTGTTCTATTGTTTCAATTACAACTTACCTTACAAGGTTTATATTGAGCAGAATTTTTGATGAGTTGCGCCCTTTTTTGCAATATTTCATGTATTAAGCATTTTTCTACCGAAATTATTTTTCCTACAAATTTTTGAATAATTTTTTGCCTTTTATTTCTTAGCATCTGTACATAAAAAATCACATTCAATTTATTTATTCATTTGATAACATCATGTGTATTCGACCGTCAGTAGAGATGAGATACGTGAAAAATTAAAAAGGGAATGAATGCTTTTTCAGTATGAAAACTAATTTTTTTATATAAAATTATGCGGTAAAGAATGTAGAAGAATGAATAAATCTGAACTCTCGGATGCTATTCTCGGCACTCTAAAATTTTACGACGGACGATACACATTGTCGGACGATAATACCTTGACATATCATTGTCATTTTCATTTTTAATATACATCATCTCGACAAAGATTCTTTTATAATAATTTGACTCCTTATGTAGTATTTTAATGTCATCCCATTTGATATTATTTGAATTTCCGTTATGAACAGAGTAGAAGTTTTGAAGTTTTTTGAGAGGGTTAGAATCAATTTTTTCATATGTACTAGTGTCACTTAGCATTTCATTCATTTTAGAATAATAAGAGGATTCTTGAGAATGGCAGTAGTATTACCTTTGTCGGCACGAGTAATGGAAATATCTTTGTTACTTTTGATAACATTTCTTCTTATTCGATACTAGTACATATGAAAAATTGATTCTAATCCTCTCAAAAAAATTCAAACTTCTACTTTTGATTTATTAAAAGAGTGGAATTGTAGAGGATATTTCGGTAGAAATGTCAAAATAAACTCGTTGTCTACTTCCAATACCAATAAGACCTGTGGTATCCTACATTAACACTCCAACTTATTACTTGGCTAAAATTATGAGTAAAATCTTATCTGATTCTATTCGGAAATTAAATTCCTTTGTTAAAAATTCTTTTACTTTTCGAGAAAATATTATTAAAATCAAAATTCCGGATAACCATATTTTAATTTCTTTAGATGTAAAATCACTATTTACTAATATACTCTTAGAATTGGTTCTCTCTGGTATCGATAAGAGATGGTGTTACATTAAAAACTTGACTAATATTTCTCAAAATGATTTTAAATCTGGTATCCCTTTTCTCATGAGTTCTACTAGTTTTCAATTCGATAATAATTATTACAATAAAAAATTCGGGACTCCAATGGGGTCTCCGAAATCAGGTATTCTTGCTGAAATTGTCTTGCAATTAATTTCAGTATAAATTGACTAGATGAAGCTCAAGTGCAATTTATTAGGAAATTCTGATAATTTTATTATTTTCATAGTTATTTCACTTTATGTGCCCAAAATTCGATTTTTTAGCAGTTCAGTCTACCTTTAGCCTATTGGTCCGTAACCTGTTCATCCGATTTGTCTTAAAATTTTAGGATCAATTGAGTAGATAAAGCTCAAGTGATTTTTTTCAGGAAATTTTGATTCAATAATTATTACTAGAAATATTTCACTTTTTATCCCCAAAATTCGATTTTTTAGTAGTTCTGTTAAACCACAGCCTACAACTGTCAACCGATTCAATAAAAAATTTAGGCATAGATCGACTGGATAAAGCTCCAGTACTATTTAATAGGAAATGCTGATTAATTTATAATTTCTAGAGTTATTTCACTTTTTATGCTAAAAATTCGATTTTTTAGCATTTTAGTCGACCTGCAGCCTTGGGCATTCAATTGATTTGTCTAAAAATTTTAGGATAAATTGAATAGCTAAAGCTCCAGTACTCACTTACAGGAAATTTTGATTAGTTACTTATTTCAAGAGATATTTTACTTTTTATGCCCGAAAAATTCAATTTTTTAGTAGTTCAATCGAACTCTTGCCTACAATTTTGAACCAGATTATCTAAAAATTAAATAATTTATTGAATAGATAAAGCTCACGTGCAGTTTCACAGGAAACTCTGATCAATTAATTATTTCTAAAGTTACTTCACTTTTTATGCCAAAAATTCGATTTTTTAGCGGTTCAGTCCACCCTCAGCCAATAATATTCAACCGGTATGTCTTAAAATTTAGGGATGAATCGACTATATGATGCTGCTATTAAATTATCAGAATATATATTCACAGAAATGAAAGAGATTATTTGAAATATAGTTTTCTCTAATGTTTATTTATCATTCGTTAATAATTAATTAGGCGGAGCTAAGTGAATGTTTTTAGAAAAAACCGCCACTTTCTAGCACTTATCTAAGAAAATATAGTTATAAACAATATTATATTATTATATTTAATTATTATCTTTATAAATTTATTAATTATAAATTAGATTATATTAAATACATATATTATTATATTGTTTAAACAACTTTTTTGTTAACTTTAATTAATTATTACCTCACTAAGTGAAAAAAGGATGGTTGTTAAAAATTTCCCGAAAACCGCAACTTTTAGGCGCAATCGATATAGATGAAAATAGTGATAAACAATAATAATTTGTTTAAAAAATTATTTTTGCTAAATCTAATTAGTTATTAAGTCACGTCTAATAAAAAATAAACAAACAGTTGAAAATTTCAGAAGAAGTCGCAATATTCTATCAATTAAGCAAAGAGAATATTATTAACAATGATAATAAATTGTTTAAGCAATTATTTTTTTAACTTGAATTCATTATCACTTCACTCCAAATGAAAATTGGACAAAAAGCCAGAATTTAAAATAAAACGCATCTTTCTAGCAGTATTCAAATATAATATTATTAATAATTATACTAAATTGTTCAAACAATTATTTTATCAACTTGAATTCATTATTATTTCACTCCAAATAAAAATTGAAGAAAAAGCCATAAATTTAAAAAAACCGCATCTTTCTAGCATTATTCAAATATAATATTATTAATAATTATAATATATTGTTTAAACAATCTCTATTGTTAACATTTATGAACTGGACTGAGGTTAATAAAAATGGTTTCAAATGATTGAAGCCATTAAAGGCACCACTTAAATATTTCTTTGTTAAGAAGAATATTATTATGAGAATTTGGTACACATGCTCATTTAAAAATATTCAAAACATTTATTCACCTGAATTTTCAATATCTACATCTTTTCAAACAAATTTGTTTTGGGAAAATTTCAGTGTTTCTTAATTTCAATATGAATAAATTTCATATTTTTCGATTCAGTTTCATATTCAGCAAGGGAAGAATTACAAAATTACGATTGTTTTTTATATAAGGAATGCAATATGTGCAGATTTTTCCCACAATAATTGATATTTTTTTCTGAAACTATGTATAATTTTTCCGCCTGGGTGCACATGAATTATCATTTGCACATTTTTCGTTCTTGAATATAAGACAATATCAATTAGAAAGATCTTAATTTTGTTGGTATTCTCACCTGAACCACATACAAAAACACTAGTAAATAAAGCAATATGAGTGATCGAGAACGATCTCCCAGTATATAATTGTAAAACTTACACTGAAAAAATTTGGTTAGAATAGTTCGAATAACACGGAATTCTGCAATTATTTTTTGACTACTCACTTGTGCGCTCCTTCCAAATCGTTACCATCGGCAAATATTGGGCGTTGGACAATTAGTGCGGTCTTCGATGTGAAGAAATCTTCCTGCATTTTTCTGTCATAAATCTGTTGCCTCTTTTTGATTTTTTCGGCGGAAGTTGTTTCTATTAATTTAGTTTTGCCAGAAAGATACTCGACGTGCTCAACAACGAAATCATCGATCCTCATTGGCAGAGTCTTATTCTTTAAAAATCTTGTTTTAAGATCAACCTTTAAAGGGTATTAGAAAGCTTCTAAATTTTATTTCGAATCTTCAAAAATCTGAATTTAGTTTTTTATTTTTCGAAATATTTTCCAGTTTAAAAAAAAGTTGGGATCATCTGAAAACTTGTAAATATCGCTTAAACTAAATCAAATTACGTAATAAGGTATATTATTTCCTAAAAGGGCGTAATATAGCGTACTATTGTGCAATAAGGCAGATTATTGCGTAACAAGGCGCAATACTGCGTACTACTATGTAAAAAAACGTGTTATTATCGCGTAAAGAAGCGTAATATAGCGTACTATTGGTATACTAAGGCATAATAAGGCGTATTCACGGATAATATGTTTTTTGTAAGTTTAAAAATTTTTTGATATACAAAATCGTATATTTCATTTGAACTGACATGATTGAAAATATTATTTTGATTCTTAAAATCATATTAAAACTATTTTCTAAATATATGACTTTTGGCACAACAACGGGATGAAATACATGTATGTGTAAGATAAATTTGCTCCAGACAAAATTATCTTTTTTAAGCATGAAATAAATTTCAATGTCGGATAATATTATCTTGAACCACTTGAAAGAAAGACGAAAACATATTTTGAAAATCACGTCACAGAAAAAAAATTATTTTTCTCGATTAAGCGAGTAAAATGGACAATTTTTTTCGTATCGGAACAAAAAAGATGAGAGTGGTAAAAATTTAAGAAACTATTATTATTATTATCATACTATTAGGCAGCTTCCCTTTCGGGGTAGGCGTGAATGGCTCGGTTGGAAAGTAGTGATGTGTGGATGGGTATATAGGTATAGGGTAGATAGGTATATAGGTTTAAGATATAGATGGATTCTAATTTTTTTTAAGTTGTTCTTCTTTTGGCAGAATATTAATTTTGTAACTAAAAATTTTACTATTTAGTTTTTGGTTGAAAAATAATCTTTTAGAGTTGAAGATTTAATTTGTTTAGAAATGTGACCTTTCTGTAGAAAATTAATCTGCGTATTTGAAAATTCATGTTTTTAGTTGAAAATTGAACTATTTGGTTACAGAATCATCTTTTTTGTTGAAAACCGAATAGTTCTACTGAAAATTTGTATTCATATTTCAGGAACCTGTCAAGATTATTGAAATTTTGATTTGCTTGAATTACATTGGACGGGGAATTTGGCAAGCTTTCTAATTGTGTGAAAAAAATTTCATTTTAAATGTGTTCCATTTAAAAAACTCACTTTACAACCTTTTTTCAGAATTATTTAATTTTAAAGGTTTATAATTAAAAAATCTTACATTGTGAACGGATAAAATGACGGTAGATTTATTTTCTGAAACGAATGAAATAAGAAAATTTCTTCCCAAAAAATTGAATAAAAATGTTAGGAAATAAAAAATGCCCTCTTTCAATCCAGATGTTTTTGCATTTGTTTTTAGAGGTCACCCTGAATTATTTATATTGAGAATTTTACTGCTTATAAGAAACTTTTCACGCGTGAAGCATAATTGCTATTATTCAAAAAAAGTACTTGTAAAATAGCAATATACTGTCTTGATTTCAACTTTTTTGTAGTATTCAAAGGTTTCAAAGTTCTATTTATTTTCTTTCTGAAAATAAATCTAATAACCAATATTGTACCATATTTAATATAAAAAACTCAGTTTAAATTGTTTAAAAATTCATTAAACATCCAATATTTAAAAGGTGGTCCTTTGAGTGAGTCGCTGATAAGAAATGCAACAATTTGCTCAAACCATTTTATATCAGGTAGGATAAATTAGGTACATTTTACACAAGACTGAAGTACTCAAGTCCTCACCTCCAAATTCAATTGCCTCATTTTACTCGATAAATACTAGCATTAAATATTTTAAAAATAGTTATCGGTACTCTAGTTTTAAATCAAAGTGTGAGTACAGAAGGAAAAAGTGTTTACCCTGATAATTTTTGCATGATACAAATGTTTCAAATAGTTAGGTTAGTTGAAGTTACCATTTGAAAATTTCATTTTACGCAAAAATTATTAAATTAAACCATTTCCCCCTATGCATACGCACTCTAATTTGAAAAAAGCATACTGCTCAGTTTTGAAAAATGATTTAATTCTAGTATTTATTGAGTAAAGTGAGGTGACAAGATTTTGAGGTTAGAGCTCGAGTCTAACAGCCTTCCCGTTGTAAGTAAGTTGTCATCTATCCTCTTGCACTCCACTTTTTCAACAAATCCGGCTTCGTAAAACTTAAAAGCCTTTAAGCTTTTATAAGCCTTCAATTGTTTGCACGTGTAATAACTGTGAGTTATCGTAAAATATGATACAAGATCGAACTCACTCACTACGGGTACGTCACTAATACTAGTGAAAAATTCTTCACTTTTCAGAGCGTAGGGATCTAAATTGTCAAATGCACTCAGTTTATTGCTATTACGGACCTTCACTTCACCATATAAACTTAAAAAGTATTCACTAGACATTTTTCATTCGCCGATAAACACAATTCTTTAACTAAGATAATACACGCTACGCAATGTATACAATGCAATGTTTTCCCCAAGTATTCGTCGGCGCATGCGCACAGCGTCACTGCAGACGCCACACGATTCTGGGCAGGCTGTCACAGGCTCCAGATTTTTTTTATTTTGATTTTATAATCTCCAGGTACGCTGGAATAGGCTCCGGAAACTTGTTATTTTTTGAGTATCTAAAACAGTGCACGCTATCTCGGCTGCCGTAAAACAAATTTTAATTTCAATTTGCTATTTCTTTTGAAAAGTGATCACAACGAAGACTGCAATGAAAGAATAGTTAAATGTAAGGCTATGCTGTTACGATTGTAAAAGACAGAACCTTGATTATTTATATCAAATAAATTGTGATAAGATGAGTCTATATGAATAATTATACCTGTCTGAAATTTTCGAAGACTGAGTTATTGTAACAACTACGACTGATAATTCATAAAAAAACGTCAATATAAGGACTGAGTCTGAATGAATAGGAATTGATTTCTTCAATGTTACATTGTTCAACTTATCTTCTCCTTTCTGGGTCCGAAATCATTTTACCGGGACTTAGAGCTATACGTGAAAATATAACATAGAAACAACGAACTCTTTCACAATCAAAAACAAATTTTGTCTTCTACATATCGAAAGTCGAACAAAAAATTATTTTGTATCTTTATTTATGAAGTTTGAATATTTATGTTTAAACGAATGAGCAGAATAACAAATTAATGCACAAGACGAGTTTCAGATTTACAGCTTCGCGATTTGGACTTTGAAGCTACCTAAAGATAAATGGTTTATACAGTTAGTGACCTTGGATTTAAATGGAATAGAAATCTATGGATATTAATTCGTATAATTTTCATATCGATTCTGATACGTAGGATTTCATGGAAATCCTGAATCGTTCCTATTGACTGTTTCGAAGAGGTTATTAGAATTGGAAAGAAAGAGGTAACAAGACCTGGGTCTAGTTACTTTTACGAACTCAAGATTGAAAAATGAATTATTTAAGAAGGCTAAAAATCTCCGCTCTTCGGAGGTATCTCTTGCATATGACTTTACTCATGAACAAAGCGGAATACGCAGAAAGCTTCGAGATTATCATCAACAATTGAAGGAACCCGACTATTAATGGACAATCAGTATTTTGATGTATCCTTAGCCGTGAAGATTGTGGCAGAGAAGAGTGAGGATGTTTGTCAGTCAGATTGGGGAATCTCAACATCCTCTTTGAGCTCTACTACTAGCAGGAAAAGGACAAGAGGTTGCCTTGCAAATACGGATTCTTCAAACAAAGATTCAACTTAAAAAATCAAACACACTATAAAAGGAAATAGGATCAAACGCTTTTCGAAGGAAACACGAGTAGGCAAAAAGTCCAAATCGATTCCAGGTTCATGAACGGTTTGACAGCAGTACCAGCATCTCGAATTATATTTTGAAATGCAAGGGGATTCAATAATCTAGACGATATCTATAACTACAATACTACGGATGACATCATTTGTGTAAGTGAGATATGGCTTACTTCTCCACCTCAAATTACGTATCCTCAAGGTAACATCGACTGTGAAGTTGTCTCAAGTACGTCTACCAGTGAATCCTAATAAGGAAGAGCGAAGGGAGTTTTACTCATCATCAACAACGCAAACAAATATAAAATGGAAACGATATCTGCGGCAGATGATTACATTTTTGTTAAACACGAAGGTAACAGTTTTAATATAGTTATTGGATCAATATACTCTAGCCCTATGTCGAAACTCACTTGAATGTCTTGGGGTTGAAGGTGAATCTCTGGTATCTTTTTGATAAAGTCAAAAGAGTTTGGGACACGTGTGATAGAGTTCTCTGTGAAAAGATTCAGTTCTTTTGCGAGGAAGCATGCTAGGTTGTAATTTGGTTGGTTTATTGCGCTGACGGTCGGTCTAAGTGGAATGTTGTTTTTGTGGATTTTCGGGAGTCCGTAAAGTTTTGGAGAGATAGGATTAGTCGGTAATAATTTATATATTGTTTCGCTGTCAAGTTCAGAGTCTTCTAGAAGGGGTTTTCTTTTGCTGACTATTGTTTTTGTGTGGTCTTATACAAGTTTTTCATATGCATAGTAAGGTAAAAGGTCTATGATTTTGTTCTACAGTGTTCTTTATTCATTATTATTGTTGTGTTTCCTTCGTCTTCAGGAAATATTATGATGTCTTTATTCCGATTGATTTCTTTAATTGCTCTTTTTTCTTGTTTCGTTAAGTTTGAGGAGGGAAGTTGAGTTTGGCGTAAGAAGTTGGCCGTCCTACGCCGCATGTTAAGCGAAAAGAAATATTATCGCATTCAGCTACTACATTATATTGCTAGTGATATTCTAGGGTGAACTCTGGTTACAGCATGAAACCTATTGAGCTTATAACAAATAATGTAAGCGTATACAAATTTTAGTGATTTGGAAACAGAATTTTTGTTGACAAGCGTTCATGTGAAATACATTGCCGTAAACGGCTGAAGAATTCAGGATAATAATGCACTCTGACTCGTAAGAGGTAAGGAAACTCACTATGGTTATAAATGCCTACAATGTGTATTTTTCATATAATTTGTTTATAAATGTTATAATCGTACTTAGCGACCTCGAAAACATAGGATATGACCACTTTTCATAGGTCCGAATGATGTTTCACCTTAAATCAGCGTTTTTCATGTTTTTTAAGGTTATGGACGAAATCTGACGTGACGGAGCCAAACGGACCCCGAATTTGGATTCAGCGACCCCGAAAATATATGATAGAAATAGTCAGACTCCAGGAGTACTTTTCTCGATTTTTTTTGTGGAGCTGTGTTATTTAAATTAATATTAATTAAAAAAGATTAAAGGGCTAATTGAATGTGGTGCAAAGACACACTTTGAAAAATGAGGGGGGACAGTCACTTCTGGGTACAAAGGAAGGAATCAGAAATAGAAAGGGGGGTGGGGGACTGTAAAGTGATTTGGAAGTCACTCCTTGCTCTTGTCAGCCCCATAATATATAATTCCATTTCTCCATCTTCTCTTGTCACCTCGATCCACCGTCCTTTCTCCAAGGAAGAGCAGTGAGGGTAAGTGAGGGAAAATTACTTGAGGGGAAGTGGGGGAAGTAAAGGTTAATGAGCGGAGGGAAAGTAGAGAAAGTGAGGAGAAGTTAGGTGAGGTAAAGTAGGCAAAGTGAGGGGAAATTGGTGGAGAGTTAGTAGGAGAAGTGAGAGGAAACGATTTAAGGAGAAGTAAAAGAAATGAGAGGAAACGAGTGGAGGGCAAATCGGGGAAGTAAGAGCAAATGAGTAAAGGAAAATTAGGTAAAGTGAGGGGAAATGAGGAGTCATGATGTAGGTGCTGTAAAGTGATTTGGAAGTAACCCCTTGTTCTTGTCAGCCCCATAATAGTTAATTCGATTCCAGAAGTAGAGGAAGTAAGAGGAAGTGAGTGGAGGGCTTAAAATTAGATAATGTCAAATTATAAATATTTAATGAGGCTCTCTACGGGATAGATGATTTTCAATTTTCTCCGGGTTTCTCCCGGTTCTCCTGGTTTCTTCCGGTTTCTCTTTTATTCCGAATTATTTTATACGATAAATAGGGGAAACTCCCCTACAGTGGATAATGACATCTAAAGTGGATAATCATTAATTAAAAATACTAATATGCGTAAAGTAATTAATTAAATTAATAGTTAGGACACTATACGTGTTCGTGAATTAAAACCAAAATTATTGTTTTTTTCATGTGTGCTCTTAATTAAAGATTTCCACTGTAGGTCGCATTATCCACTGTAGCAAGGTCGCCCCTATCCTAATCGTTTTCTGAGTGTGTTTAATTTAAAAAATTCCAAATACTACAACTCGCAAATCTAAGGAGCTCAAAATTAAATATTTAAAGTTTCACGTACTTAAAATTAGACAATGTCAAATTATAAATATTTAATCATGCTCTCTACGGGATGGATGATTTTAAATTTCCTATTTTTTCCGGGGTTTTCCCGGTTCTCCTGGTTTCTACCCGTTTCTCTTCTATTCAGAATTATTTTGTAATATAAATAGGGGAAACTTCCCCACAGTGGATAATGCAATCTGCAGTGGATAATTATTAATTAAAAATACTAATATACGTAAAATAATTAATGAAATTAATAGTTAGGACACTATACGTGTTCGTGACTCAAAATCAAAATTATGTTTTTTAGTTGTGCTCTTAATTAATGATATCCACGGTAGGTCGCATTATCCACTGTAGGAAGGTCGCCGCTATCCTAATCGTTTTCTGAGTGTATTTAATTTAAAAAATACTAACTCTCCGATTAGATAAGCCATTGACCATAAAATCATAGGGTGAATTGCAGGACATTTTGCAGCATAGTTGGATTTTCTCTGTGAAACATGATACGAAAGGAGGGAGAATTAGATCTCCCCAACTCAGTTTCCTTGTTAATTACTGCCCTTATAACCATCCTGGGCGATGTCCATTTGAAGGCCCTCTACTACAGAATAGTAGATGTACAGAATCGTCAGTTAAATAGTTGATAATAATTTTGTATGGTAAAATATACAAGTAGTTGAAGAAAACATTCTTCAAGTTGGTGTGCGAGTTGCAAAAAGTGAAGCCAACCTCAAAACGTAATGTATGTATGAAGCAATAACAATACCTCACAAATACGTCAAAACGAACAACTATCAACGAATACTGCAAGCTCAACTCATTTCAGTGAATTGTTTCAAATTCAGAGCAATTTTCAACTGAAACTTGCGCCAAAACTTAACGAAGACCTTTTAGATAGGTCCAAACGAAGCAACATCATCGTAAAACTATTTTCA
Source organism: Andricus grossulariae (assembly GCA_011634705.1). Classification (NCBI taxonomy): domain Eukaryota; kingdom Metazoa; phylum Arthropoda; class Insecta; order Hymenoptera; family Cynipidae; genus Andricus; species Andricus grossulariae. The sequence continues at coordinate 246,318,307 of JAABKJ010075445.1, forward strand.
AGATGGTTCAAAACCATGACAGCGAGCATTCTTACTCTTGCTGTGAGCAAAAATCATATCAAAGAATTCAACTAGATCATTGACTTCTAAAAGGAGTTCATAGAACTCATTACTTCTCTAAAATTTGGTCAAAAGGGGACTGGAAACCCTTTCAAAGGGGTATTGTGATATCCACTACGTCTTTCATTCAATTAGGAACTTATGCAATAGAAATAAGAGGATCATTATAATTAGTCATCTTGAATTGAATGTTCAGCATCATGTGGATCGTCATTTATTAGGAAGCATTTGTATAATGTGTACAAATGTTATACATATGTATATTTTGAAGCTGAGTCGCCAAATTTTCATTTACTCACCACGACTAGAGTAGGAGAATCCACTTTTGTAAGAATTACGTAATTTTATTCCTTTCTATGGTGGGTATAAATTAATACAAAAAAGGACAAATCTCGAGATAGAATTTCTACAAAAAGCCAACTCCTATAATTGTTTCATACGATAAGAGCTTTACTCTTTTAAATAAAAGAAAAGCTTTTTGAATTGAATTTTAAAATATAAATGGAGATGCCAGAATAAACGGTATTTTCTCTTTAATTTTCTTAATTTTCGAGCCAAAAAGACAAAATTTCAACAAATCAGTTAAATATTAAACAAAATTATTAAATATTCAACAAAATAGATTAATTTTTTTCCTTAATAGAAGGAGTCTTGAAAGGGTAACAATTTCGAAAAAAATTAATTCATTCAACTGAACACTATAACTTAAAGACGGTTGCAGATACATGGATGAAATTTCGAGCACTTGTTTTCACCACTAATACCTCAAACATGAGCAAACGATTTTTAAGAATACTGAACACATTTCTCTAGCTCTTTATATTATTTTAAAGATCGATTCTCTACAGCGAAACTTTCTTCATCAACATAATGCAAACTTGATGCAAGAATGCGAAAGATTCCTTGGTTCGAGGCTAGTAGATTGACCCATAACACTAATACATTTTATTGGAGTGAAATCAAGTTATGGTCATTTATATTATTTGAAAAATTGATTTTCATAATAAAATTGTTTTCATTCACATAATTTCAAGTGGAAGCAAGAATAGAAGAGAGTCATGGATTCGAGGCGAATCGATTGACCTGTAATATGTATACATTGTATTGAAGAGTACGGAGGTTTTAGGTTAAAGTAGTGGTCTATTTGAAATACATTATATATCAAATACTGCTGTATTCCCAATGTTAAAGAAGTTTCCCTCATATAAACAATGTAATCGTAAATGAAAATTAATGGATGTGACATGCAATTTTATTTTTTGACCAAATAATAGATCATAAATAATTATAAGAATGAAAAATAACATACTTCAGAAATATAAACATACAAAATTTTCGGTCAGAAAAATGGAATCTAAAATAGCAGTTCCAATTTAGAAAAAGTTTAAGTTGTTAGTGTTAGTGTAGTCATTCATGAAGACAAAAGTACAAATTTAATACGTATTTCTCATATAAAGGTAGAAAGCTGCCGCAAATATAAATTAATAAATATGTAGGTATTTTTCTATCGATCCAATTAACTCTTATAACCCATGTTTACTGAGCTTAGGGTTGATTTTGATTAAAAATTTACCAAAATATTGCTGACAGAGTAAAAGGGATCTAACTAATGTTTTTGATAAGACACCTTTTCGGCGATGAATATTCTGTTCGTGTTTTGGAAAAATGAAACCAAGATGTTCGACTTACCTTTATATTTGCTTATTATTTTAACATTCCGGAATTATTTTGTGAAATAGAATATTTAGAACTGAACCGCAAAATCTGAGCAATACAGAAAAGTTTTGAACTAATTTTACCCCCTTTTATTAGTGACATTTATCGAAATTTTTAGTTTTTTATAACACTAAGATCCGTTTTTAACAAAGAATTAAAGAAATCATACATGTTATTTCTTATGGAAATTTCTTCATAGTATATCTTATCTGGTCTAGACTCTGTGAACGTCGAAAACAAGTGACAACTGTTTTTCAGTCTTTAGGCAAACAAAAACCACTAACGCCTTGTCGAACTTTTATGAATGGTCTCTAGGTAACCAAGAACCAATAGTACGCTCTAAAACATCTATATATTGTCATTTGCAGTCAACAAGTGCCAGCGCTCTCTCCTAATTATAAAATTTTTCTTCAGACACTCAGGAACCTCCACGAATTTGATATTTTCGCTGACCCTGCAGAGTAGATCGTTAGAAGGGGTGCGGATTTGCCTCCCGTGATCGCAGTGCGATTTAAAATTCTCCGCCTGCGTGTAGGTCAGTAGCACCCCTGCATAACCGAATTTTGGGAAATCGTTCTCACTCTTCGCCGCCTGTCACGAGAGATGCTGATAAAGATATCAGCGGCTCGCAAAGTGAGGCTAGATTGCCAGCAGGGATGAAAAACAAGCTGATTCCAGTCATGTTGAAACGGATACAAAATCTGAAGATCCAGAGCTAGATGAAACGTTGCTACAAATTCTCGGAAGGGATTCGGATAGAAGTAATTTACAGGGTGATGACTTCCATCAGGCGTTTCGATAGGTGGGTGGAAATGATAAAGAAAGGATTTTCATAATGATTCAGAAAGAAATTATTACAAAAATACCCTTAACCTCAACAATTGTCGGTTGTGAAACTTTCGGCTATGAACGATAAGATTAAAAGGACCTTCAACGATTCTGCAATGAACAGGATAAATTTCAGGCTACACCACAACATTAACTCGCAGCCTGCTTGTCAACGAAAGATGCAGCACTATCTGATTAGTTTGAATCTAGAAATAAGGAAAATTCTTCTCTTTCAGAGGAAGAGGTGCAACTTCTCTCGGCAGAGCAGCCAGAACCAGCAAGTACATATATAGGACAGATAGGTTGAACAAATATACATAGTGTATCACGCGAGACGTCTGAATTGAAATTTAGAATCACTGCATATTCTTTGACAAACAAAGGCTAAATTGTATAACTTCATTGTTAAAGATTCATTCCGAATATAATATTTTATTGAAATTTTTGTTTCAAAGTGATTTTTTTGACTGATCAATTAAATATTCCATTTTGAGTTAAAAATTGATATTTTTCATTTTAAAATTTCAAACTTTTGGTTGCAAATTGAGTGTTTGGTTAAAAATTTAAATTCTCGCGTTAAATACTTCAATTTCTTCTAAAAGAAATAATCTTTTCAGCAGGGGTCCGTCCGAAACATTCGTTTCGACACGTTAATTCATGCAACATGTACCTAATATTTTGTTTTTGATACGTTTTGAGAAATTGGCGGAGATTAATCTCTTTTGGTTTTAGATTCAACTATTTTGTTGAAAAATTGTCTCTTTCTATTGAATTTATTTGTTTGTTATTCAAAATCAAAATATTTTTAGTTGAAATATCAACTGTTGAATTTTTGGTTGAAAAGAGTAGGTCATCAAAATCAGACAATTTGACGATATTTTCCAATCTGAAGTCCATTTTTCAATTCAAAATTTGAAATCTAAAATCGTGTTCTATGACTCTAACAACCCCCTCGAACGGACTTTCATAAAAATATACCAATTTAATCAAATTTTTTTAATTTCACTCAACTTTTGGAATTTTGAGCCCAAATTTGTATCTTGTGACTCGAAAAGCCCCCTCAAACTGTCTTTCATAAAATATTCAAGTTTAATTAAATTTTCAAAATTCGATTCAACTTTTTAAATTTTCCCATGTAGGGCTTTTCTTGGTTAATTTGTGATTAATTAAATTAGAAAAGGCTTGTACATGTTTAAAATATCTTCACTGACATTAAGTGATTGGAACAATTTTGATTGATCTTTCGAATGCCAAAGAACAACCTTTTTTCTTAGGGCTGATTGGCTTTATGTTTGCATTACATCATTTGAGAAATTTAAAATAGTGTCAATAGAAGCACAAATTTTGAAAAATAGTGAAATCCTTTTGAATCTTTTAAAGTACCCTAAAAGCTTTGAAATCTATTGGAATCCCTTGAAATCTTTTCAACATCATTCATATCCTAGACACATTTTTTAAATACTTAGAAATTTTCTGAAATCCTGACAAATTCTTTGAAAACCTTTAAAATAAAAATAATAATCGTTAAATTCTTTAATTAATGTTTTAAAATGTCCTAAAGTCCTAAAATTTTTTAAATTTATTGAAATCCCTTGAAATCTTTCAACATCATTCATATCCGGGATGTCTTTTTAAAACTCTTGGCAATTTTCTGAAATCCTACAAGATTCTTTGAAAACCTTTGAAATTAAAAAAAAAGTTAAATTCTTTAATAAATGTTTTAAAATGCCCTAAAGTCCTAAACTCTTTAAAATTGATTGAAATCCTTTGCAATTTATAAAAACACTAGTAATCCCATAAAAATCAAATAAAATAACGTAAATCAGCTTGTAATCTCTAATATCTTTCAAAATTGAGTCCGAGGTCTGTCATTCTAATTCTTAAAACCCCAGAAACCGTTTTTTCCAAAGACCTGATTTTTGGCACAACTACCTTAAGGCTTAAGCCTATTCATTTTTTTTTTTTTTGTTTGCATGAAATTTCAGGACAGGTTATAGTTTGAACTATGCCATATTTGTTTTTTCGATTCACAGACGATGTGACGGAAGGATCATGGTAGTTTGAGGAGAAAGACACTGATTTCTTGTCTTTCCATTTCAACCACTCGAGTCTCGTATACGATGTTCGATACTCGCTATCTCCTCTTTGCATCGTCTTTTCCGCAATTTGTAGTTTTGTAAGCCCAACTCGATTATTTCGGACGGTACCGCAGGCTAGAATTCCATTATCTTTCAGCCAAATCAGGAGATTCGTACTGGTGAAAAAGTTATCAAAGAAGACTCGATTGTAATTTCCAATAAGGATTTGGGTTAAATCTTATACAACACGCGCTCCCAACGATTTCTCACTCTTATTTTCTGATTTTCCTACATATATTTGGAACTCGCATATGTATCCAGTTTTGTCTGTACGTACCCAAACTTTTTAACCAATTTTTATGGGCTTATTCGGCATAAACTGTTTCAACACCTTTGAATCGAATCATACTTTCATCTATAGGTTGATTTTTTAGCTTGTAGCATTGTTTGAAAGTTTTAGTAAGCGCGTTTAGTAAAGGACGCATTTTGTAAAGCTTGTCATATCCTGCCTCTCCTTTTTCCGGTCTTTCGAATTATCATTCACGTGTAAATGAGATAGTAGGAAGCCAAAAAGGTTTACATATTCATCATGTAATTGAGGATTCCTAGATCAGTAATCGCGATAAGAAGGGAGTTCCTTTATACCCATCAGAATGTTGATACCTAAGAACACAAACATTATTTTTGTCACAGGATCAAATTTCTTTTCCAGCTGTGTACAATAGAGGTTTGTGTTCTGCAGAAGAGATTCTACAAGATATACTATTTATTTATATATACTATACTATATCAAGCATTTAGTGAATCCTGAGAAAAATAAGGCGATCTCCTACTTACTGCGATAATCGCAGGTATTAATTGAACTCAAAATCGATGGAAAATATGTTGGGAAGATGTTTTGTAGAACTTGAAAACAATACAAAAATTTGAACTTTTCCCAATTAACAAACATTCTTCCTGGACATTAAAATTTAAATATTAAAACTTTATGATTTTCAAAATTTGCCAATTGAAGTAATTAATATTTTACTACAAGATGAAGTTGTCAGCACTTAATATTCTGTTATATTTGTTTAAACAAGTATAAATTGTTTAAACAATTACTTTTCCAAATTTTTTTTTTTAATTGTATTTTCTGAATTAGGCATGATATTAAATGCTTTCTAGGATTGAAAATTGTTCAAAAACTCATGAAAAACATTCGAATTATCCATTAGTAGCTATTTTCAAGAAAAAGACCACGGAAATTACTAAGAAGTAACAATAATACGTAAAAATGTAGTTTTTTTATTTTTGTGTCATATTTGAGGCTCTGTCGGAGGAAAGGCGGGTGGATTTTGAAGTGCATTTCTGTGCAAGCGTAATAAGGTCACGTTCAAGACAATTTTATGAGATGTGAAAATGACGTGTAGGTTCAAAAGTAGACAGAATAAATGAATAAATTAAGTCAGAAATAATTGTCTATAATTACGAGGTATTTGTAAGGATCAAGATCTCACTTTGGATAACAAATAATATTATATTTTAGTGAAGAATTTTTTCAAACATTAAAATTATGTTGTGCATGAAAGTCGTTTACAACTATTATTTTAAAATGTCTAGAGATTGGGTGTATATATGATCCAATATCAATATAGCAGCAGAAGACACTAAACTCTTTCTAGTAGGCGCTTATCGCCTACTATAAATAATTTTTTAAGGTATAAAATGTCTTTTACTATCATTTCCTAGTTTCTTTAATAAATTTGTCAACCTCCTGGCTTTAAAGCTAACTAATATATTATTCTCTTAATTTTTCTGCAAAATATATTCTACTCATTTTTATAAGAAGTGTCATTCGATACGAGGTGAATAAATTGTTGCCAGGTTACGTTTGGGTATAAAAGTAATTTTTCTGCTTTTAAGTAACAAGGATTGACAAGAAAGTGCTACTAACGAAACATTTGTAGTTTTTTCCGTCAAGAGTTGGTAGTAATGACGATCATTATTGCATGTTTAATACGACACAGTAACTCGTACAATTTTTATAATATATTAAAAAATAATCACTGCATGAATAGAGAAATGTTTCTGAATAAAAGTGTTGGATTATGAATTTATACACAATGTCCTTTGAGAATTTATGTGCATGGCTTAAAATGTTAATATTCACTTCATAATGGAAGAGTACCACCTAAATCAAAGTGTAGCATGTTAAAAAAGTACGAAATAATAGGATGAATACACGCAGAAAAAAGAAATGTAATATTTGCTTATCAATAAATGTGAAGTGTTTCCTGTAACAGTATCAGCAGAAACTGCTATTAATGAGAGCGCGAAAATGTCAGAATCATTTAGCCTTTAGTAAAATAAACCTCTTTTCCCTAGTATCAAATACTCGCCACCAAAGTCGTACCAACACAAACTCTCCGCGCGAACTAGCACATGAATTCATGGCGCAATCCGCGATCGGTTCATTGCATTATATATATATATATATATATATATATGCATGTATGTATGTATGTATGTATGTATGTATGTATGTATTTATCGATGCATACTTAGAGAGGGAGAGAGAGAAAATGAAAATACGTTACACCATCACAGTTTAATTATATCTGATTAAAATTTTGATATTTATAAATGGCGTTATCTGTAGCCTCTTTACAGAAAATATGAAGGTCATATAATTCATTATCATCATCATATAATTGCAAATAAAATTTACTTTAGGTGAGTTTATCTAATCTTTATATTTTCATACCACAGAAAAAAATTCTTCAAAAATTTAAACCTATATATACATACGGGCACGCCCACGCATACCTTACTTAGGAAAGCAGGAATTTATAGCAGAATTTATTGTCAGTATTACACTATTAACGAATCACATATATATAGTTAAAACAATGATATTATTCAGCTAAATTAAGAATGGATATGAAGGTTATGAAGTTTTGATTTTTTACGATGTCTAAAGCTCATGACGTCACATGGCTAATTAAAATATATGAAAGTATATACTGTACTGTAATGCGTTTTAATTGTTACAAGTGGATCAAATTATATTTTCTCTTACGTAGACATTATCACTTTGTATAACTCTAAGCTATTTTTTTTGTACATATAACTGATAACAAAGCTTGATGCTATGCTTGCAAAAAGTAGATTTATGAAACACAATTATCTTAGAAAAAAAAACAGGTGGTTCACTGAGGTACCGGCATAAATAAAAGTTAGTATCTTTCAGAACTCGAACTCCAATAGAAATCTATAGCCACTATATACATGCATACATATATATGTATACATACTCACACAAAATCATGTTGTATCACAAAGTTTGAAAATATTTCACAAAGATTTCGAAAAGATATAAAGATTTCACAAAGATATTTAAAAGATCTACCATTTTTTAAAAAGATTTGAATGACTTCACAAATATTTCAAAGATTTCAGTTATTTTACAGAGGCTTCAATAGTTTCACAATGATTGATAATATTTCACAAAAATTTCAAAAAGACTTCACAAAAATATAATTGATTTCACAAGTATTTCAAAAACTTCAAACGATATCACAAAGATTTAATTGATTTCACAAAGACTTCAAACATTTCATAGATTAAAAAAAAATATCACAAAGAATTCGAAGTTTCCAAAAAAGATTGCAATGATTTCACAAATATTTCAAAGATTTCAAACGATATCACAAAGATTTCATTGATTTCAGAGAGGTTTCAATACTTTCACAAATATTTCAAAGATTTAACAAATTTAACCAAGATTTTAAACGATATCACAAAGATTTCAAACGGTATCACAAAGATTTCTCACTATATCACAAAGATTTCAAACGATCTCACAAAGATTGTAATGATTTCAAGACAATTTCGTAAAGATTTTACAAAGATTTCACAAAGGTATTTAAAAGATTTGAAAGATCTACAAAAATTTCATTGATTTTACATAGGTTTCAGTGATTTCACAAACATTTCAAAAATTCCACAGATTCAACAAAAATATCACATAAATTTCGAAAAGATTTAAAGATTTCACAAAGATATTTAAAATATCTACAAAAATTTCAAAAGAATTTACAAAGATTTCAATGATTTCACAAATAATTCAAAGATTTCGAAAAGTTTCAGAAAATTTCAAATGATTTCACAAAGGTTTCAAAAATAGACATATTCATACAATTGAAATTTAGAACTTAGTTTTTTTTTAAATATCGACAGACTTTACGATTACATTTGACCTGTATTTTTTGCGGACCAATAGCAAATTTTTGGGGTTCGTTGAAATAATTCTATGATAAAAATCCCTATGTTATACCTTACAGTGGGAAGTCATGGGCAGCCACCTATGGATCCAGCTCTTATGGGTCCACCACTAGGGTTCCATTTTGCGAGAATGCAACAGTATATTATAATTTTTTAAACTAACAAAACTTTTCGGACTCAGTTCTTCTGGACGCATACGCAATAGCGGTGAAATTCGGGAAAACGGCGTTAACAATTCAAATGGTCGATCCAATTTGACAGCAAAAATTGTTAACTGTGCACACATTTGTCTGAAACTTGCATGAAGAAAAGGGATCAGTATTAGTTACAAAACGATTATTACAAATTCAGACAACTTGACTTTTCAGTTGATTTTAGAAGAACTTCAGTTGAATCTACTGATTTTCTATGCGTTTCACCCAGCTTACAGTAAAATCTATTGAACTCGCCTTTTTCTATTCAATTGTATATTTTACTAGAACTTAAATAAAATCTACAGAAAATAAGATCCTTCAACTGAACTTCTTTTAAAATCTTCTAAAATATCACGTTTTCCATATTTGTACCGATCATGCTGTAACTTTAACATGTCCTTTTTCTCTGTGTGTGTTATAAGGGGAGTTTTGGGGTCGCCAATTTCAAATTTTTGGGGTTCGTTAAATAAAAAATTCAATAAACATCCCTATATTATATCTTACAGATGGAGGTCTTCCGTTGGGACCATTACGTCCAATACAAACAGGGTCCGACATACTTGGCCCACATTCGTGAAACAATCTTGATTTGACCTTGCAATGATCTTGGAATGACCTTGGCCCTGACCTGATGGGGAAGAATGGTCCCCGGATTCAGACTCAGCGACTCCGAAAACATATAGATGCGGTGGTCTGGTCTCGTGCACAGAAGTTTTTTTTGTGGGACTGTGTTATCAACTGAAGAAATTAAATTTCTACCAAAAAATCAAATTTGAAAAAATAGTAAAATGTTTAACCAAAGAAAATACATTTTTACCAAATAGTTAAATTTTAAACTAGAAAAGAGAAATTTTCAATCAAAATTTTTACTTTCAACAAAAAATGAAGTATTAACATTTTGAGATAAAAAGACTAATGGTATACCAAAAAAACGTAATCTCCACAACACACTCAAATTTGCAACCAAAAACAAGAATTTCCAACTAAAATGAGTGTTCTCGTAAAAAAAATCAACTTTCAACAAAAGTGTACCAAATTCAATTTTGTTGTTACTTTTAGTTTCTTCGAAAAAATTGTAAATAAAATTATTGAATTCATATTGTTGCATCTGTTATGTAGAAAGATTAGAAAAAATTGAAAATAAGTGTTATTTAAAATTAAAATGATAAATTAAATCATTTTCCTATTAGTCCAGAAAGAATTAATTATTGCAAATAGGCTCATGCATGTTTGACGGTCAAACTCTGACTATATCAATATCCTTAATCCTTTGACACGTGAAGCAAATATAAATAATAACGTAAAGTAACCTACAATTAATTTCAAATTCTCCAAATTTTTCATACATTGGTAATCTCGACTATCTTTTAACAAAAATGAAGGTTTTTTGTATCTTGCTGTTTTTTCGTCTTAGATGACAGTTGCTCCCAGTGGGACCCTGCGGTGGTTGTTAACCCTTAGTTTTTAATTATACATATATATATATATATATGTTAAAGTATCCTTAAATATTTACTATTATTCTTGAATCATCAAATATCATCATCGTATGATTCATCATCATCATATGTAATACTTGTTAAAATTTGGAGCATTCGTTTATCTACTTTGTCACGTCAAATAGTCTTTCCAATGACAAATATATGTATTTTACTATAGACCGAACAATCCTTGGTCAGAAATATCTTATTTTCAAAGATTGATCCAGATTGCACAACAAGTCGCTAGAAGGCCAGATACTTCTTCAGCGATATGTTTTTGTACATGATTATCTAATTTGATAAATAAAAATTCAATAAATATTTTATTTCATATACTATCTGTTGAAAATTTAGTTTCTTTACGGAGCAGTATTGACCTTGATCTTGACCTTTTTAGACATTTGGACTGACGGGTCTCTGTTGAATTTATACCCAAACCAAAAGCGTCCCGAAACCTGAATGATTCTTTATGTTTTTGTTAGTCTTTTTCTTCTATATATTATTATACGTTTTTATTTCCTTCTTTAGAAGCCTTTTCTTAGGTAAGCAATACATGCTTCGTAGAAATTTCAGTTAATAAAAATATATAAAAAATCCGTTATAGGGTTTGGAATATTGCGATTTCAGGGTAATTGTAAACGTAATTAAATTCTTACATATGATTTTTAAAACGTGAAAAAATAATAAAATTTATTTTCATTCTTATGCAAATGAATGCCTGAATAAAAAAGTAGTGTCATTTTACATGGTAAACTCCATAAGTGAGAAAAGTAAAATTCGTTATTTCAATTCTAGACAATGTTATTTCAATTCTATCAAATTCTCAGGAATCCTATGGTATTCTAATTTAATTCTATGTTATTCTAATTCAATTCTATAATACTCTAATTAAATTATATGCTATTCTATTTCAATTATATGGAATTAGCAAATTCTAAGGAGTTCTGTGGTATTCTATTTCGTATTATAATTAAATTCTCTGGTATTCTAATTCAATTCTATAATACTCTAATTGAATTCTATGCTATTTTATTTCAATTGCATAGAATTAGAACATTCTAAGGAGTTCTGTGGTATTCTATTTCGTGTTCTAATTGAATTAGAAATTCCAAGGAATTCTATGGAATTTTAATTGAATTCTATGGAGCTTCTATTTCGATTCTAGAGAATGTTATTTCAATTCTAGCAAATTCTCAGGAATCCTATGGTATTCTATTTCATTTATATAGAATTAGAAAATTCTAAGGAGTTCTGTGATATTTTAATTGAATTCTATGGTATTTCAATTAAATTCGATGGTATTCTATTTCAATTCCAGAGAATTCTGTTTCATTTCTAGAGAATTTAATTTTAATTTCAGGAAATTCTAAGGAATCCTATGGTACTATATTTCAATTTAACCAATTTTTATTTTCATTCTAAAAAACTTAAATAGTATTTTAGAATTTAGAAGAATTCTATTTTAATCAATAAATAATTATATTTTTAATGAAGAGAACTTTATTTCAAATGTAGGGAATCCTAAAGGATTCTATGGTATTCTAATTCAATTTTATAATACTTTAATTGAATTCTATGCTAATCTATTTCAATTATATAGAATCAGAAAATTCTAAGGAATTCTGTAGTATTCTCGTTTGTTAAAAATGTAACTATTTTGGTTAAAAATTCAATTATTTTGTGGAAAATTCATCTATTTTGTTGAAAATTTATTGGTTTGTTGAAAATTCATCTATTTTTTGAAAATTCAACTATTTTGTTGAAAAATTAATATGTTTACTGAATATTCAACCATTTGGTTTAAAATTTAACTATTTGGTTAAACGTTCAATTATTTTGTTGAAAATTAAACTATTTTGTTGGAAAATTAATATGTTTGCTGAAAAATTAATTTGTCTATTTGAAAATTCATCTATTTTGTTGAAAAATGAATTAGTTTGTTGAAATTCAACTATTTTGTTTAAAAATTATTTAGTTGAAAATTCAACTATTTTGTTCAAAAACTAATTAGTGAACAATTCAACTATTTGATAAAAATTCTAATTATTTTGTTGAAAATCCAACTATTTTGTTGAAAATTCAACTATTTGGTTACAAATTTAACTATTTGGTTAAAAATTCAATTATTATGTTGATATTTCATCTATTATGTTCCAAAATTAATTATTTTGTTGAAAATTCATCTATTTTGTTGAAAAGTGGAATAGTTTGTTGAATTTCAACTATTTTGTTCAAAAACTAATTAGTGAAAAATTCAACTATTTGATAAAAATTCTAATTATTTTGTTGAAAATCCAACTATTTTGTTGAAAATTCAACTATTTTGTTGAAAATTCAACTATTTGGTTAAAAATTTAACTATTTGGTTAAAAATTCAATTATTTTGTTGATATTTCATCTATTTTCTTCCAAAATTAATTATTTTGTTGAAAATTCATCTATTTTTTTGAAAAGTGGACTAGTTTGTTGAAATTCAACTATTTTGAGTCTGGAAATTTGGGGGTGGCACAAATGAAGGAATGGGCATGGATAATGTGTAATTAGTGCTAGAGATATAGAAGAAATGGGGGATAATTAAGGAATCAAAATATAATAAATGGTACAAGATCACAAAACACGAAGGATTGTTTTTTTTTAAAGATACACCCCTTTAGTTGAAAATTTAATTATTTTGTCGAAAATCCATTTCATTTTTGGTCAAACTTTTAGTTTCGCGGTTAAAACTTTTTATAAAAATGAATTAAGTTGTCTGTATGCAGAAACATAATTTAAAAATAATCGCATACAAAAATTTATATTGTGTTTACAAGAAATCTTCTGTTTACAACAAACTTCCCTCTTTTTCCCCTGGTTTTAACAAACTCGCCCGTTCTTTAGTTTTCTCACACAAATCTTATTTTTTATTTATTCATCTTTGTGGTTGAAATTCCAACTATTTTTTGAAAATTTATTTCATTTTTGGTTGAAAATCAATTTTTTAAACTAAAAATTAGGAAGTATATGATTTGTCTTGCAAATTCATATTTTTCAGTTGAAAATTCAGCTCAAAATTCATCTTGCAGGTTGCAAATTGATCTAAATTGTTGGAGATTTGTTTTTTTCTTTGGTGGAGAACTAATCTTTCGAACTCAAAATATAATTTGAAAAAATTGAAATTTACCCAGTTGAAAATCACCCGCAACAAAAATTCACTTCTATTTTTTGTCATGTATATAGTATATAGTTATGTTTATAGTTTAAAAAGAACTGGTTTTTTTTTTAATTTTGAACTGTAAAGTCTACTACGGTCATCAACGAGTGGAGGCCGGGAGGGCGGGGTTAGAAAAAAATTGGTAATTTGGTAATCGTTACAATCCAGACTGAGTGCGAAGTGTTCGATGAAGTGGCCGAATTGTCAACAAAATACATGAATTTACAATGAAAAAGTTGAATTTATTTCTAAAAAAAATATGCATTTTCAATAAAAAATTAATTTTCAACAAAACGGTTTAATCCATAACTACAAAGGAGTAGTTTGCAACCAAAAGATTGAATTTGTAACCAAAAAGAATAATTTCGCTACGAAAAAGCCAAATTTTCAACAAAATATATAAATTTGCAACTAAACAGTTGGATTTCCGACTAAAGAAATATATATTTGCAAAAAAAATAACAATTTCTAACAAAATAGTTAAATTTTATAGCAATTTTATAGCACTTTCAACCAAAATGATGAATCGAAGACCCAAAAAATAAATTCGTAAGAAAGTAGTAGTTGAATTTGCAAGCCAAAAGGATGAATTCCTTTAAAAAAGATTTCAATTTTTAATAAAAAACAGTTCAAATGAGCCAAAAAGGATAAATTCGCAACAAAATAGTTGAGTCGATAACCGACAATGATTTCTTCTCTATCAAAGTGTTTTTAACCTGAAAGAATGAAATTTCGACCAAAAGAGATATATTTTTAAACTAAATGACAAATTTTCAGCAAAGTAATTCAATTTGCAAGCAAATAATAACATTTATAAACCAAAGAGACGAATTGTCGCTTAAAAATATAATACCATATCTTTTAACCGAAAAGAATTGACTTTTAAAGAAAAGTAGTTGTATCTACGCCTATGGTGTCCTTCTTTTTCTTCAAATTTCGTACATCTGGTCTAATGTGCCGCGTGGGTCAACCGACTTTGACAATAGCGGACGGCAACCCCTGCAGAGTTTTAAAGTTTCTTTGAATTTCAATTTTTTTACAAATATTTTTGGGGATGTCTAGAGTCTTCCTAATTTTTTTCCGCTTTTTAGGATAGTCTTCTGTACGAGATATTTATGGTTTAATCTATTCGTGAATTTAACTTTTATTTTTTGTGCACATTAAAACATCTGAAAGAATTGTTTTGACACTTGATGTCTATCTTGGGAGCAAAATTATCGGGGGGAAAAGATATCTAGGTAATCAGCACTAGAGCAAAATTAGATCCAATTTTCAGTATATTAAACCATTTTTCTATAAGTTTTCGCGGAAGCAAAAAATAAAAGTTGATTAGAGGGGCATATTTAATCATAATTATCTCGTGATCCTAAGATCTGGAAAAATTGAGATGAATCTGGACACCCCCAAAAATATTTGAAAAAATCGAAACGAAAATAAAACTTTATGGGTTTTCAATGTATTACTTTGAGGCGTGGTATTTTTTGCGATTTTCAAATCAAGCTTTTTTACACACTCTACAATATAGATATCCATAAATAAACACAATCTTTTTCAGGATAGTTACACCAAGATTCATTGAAATAGCGGATCGAATTAAACAAGAATTTCCTAACGAGGAAACAACAACTTGTTATATTTCCGGCTACAAAAATTGCGTCACGAGTAAACGAATTTCGAAATATTTTGAAGTCGACACAAATGATTAAGGGTGAGCAATTTCTTCGTCAGTTGAAATTTGAAAAAGAGGTACCTTATAACACCTGTTAATTCTTTTAGCTTTGAAGAAATCGATACAAGAAAAACTGCAGTAGTTGATGGGTAATTTAGGTCCCTGGGATACAGTAAAAGAATTAATAGTTGATATTTCAACCAAGAAAAGATTTTCATTTTAAATAAACAACCGTTGAATTGGACCAAAAAAGACGAATTTTCAACAAAGAAAGATTCTTCAGTCAATACAAATAAGAAATTTGATAAAAAATGTAGAATTTGTGAGTGAAAAAGATGAATTATTAACAAAAAATTAAATAACTAAATTTTTATTTAAAAAAATAATTTTCAATAAAAAAAAGAATGTTCTAAAAAACAGTTGAATTTTACACAAAACAGATAAATTTTATACTGAATATTATAATTTTCTAAAAAAACTGTTGATGTTTCGAAACAAAAAGACGAATGTTCTACAAAAAAGTTGAATTTTAAACCAAGTAGTTAAAATATCTGTTGAAAGAATTAATTTTTAACATACAAACTAGTTTTTATCAAAGTAGTTCAATTTTCAACTAAACAGATGAATTTTTAACCAATTAGTTAAATTATAAGTTGAAAAAATTAATTTTTTACAAAAAAAAACTAATTTTCATCAAAGTAGTTCAATTTTCAACTAAACAGACGAATTTTCAACCAAGTAGTTAAATTATCACTTGAAAAAATTAATTTATAACAAATAAAAAACAACTAATTTTTATGAAATTAGTTCAATTTTCAACTAAACAGATGAATTTTTATTTAAAAATTATGAATCTTTAATAAACAAACAAAAAAAAAGAATTGTTAACAAAGTAGTTCAACTTTCAACCAAAGAGTTTAGCTGTCCACCTAAAAAGATAAATTCTCAAGAAAAATCTAATAGTTGATATTTCAACCAAGAAAAGATTTTCATTTTAAATAAACAACCGTTGAATTGGACCAAAAAAGACGAATTTTTCGACTTTTTGAAAAATAATCTCAATTCTTCGATTTTTATTTTTAGTGAATAATAGTTGAATATTTTAAAGTTCGAAATGACGGGAATCAAATAGTTTCAAATTTTATAACTGAAAATGAACAAATTCATATTTTAGTCGTACAGTTTAGAGTTAAATTTCCCAAAAATGTTTTCATTTTCGACATATATTAAATTGAATATCGTTCAGAAATCAATTATCTTAAATTGAAAGAATAGTTGAAATTAAAATTACTTTACCAATTATTTAAGAATTTAAATTAAATAGCTAATATTTCATGTATAAATATTTATTTTTTAACATAGTAGATGCATTTTTAACTAAATAGTTCAGTTTTCCACCGAATAGATGAATTTTTGATCAATTAGTTGAATTCTGAACTAGGAAGATACATTTCTTACATAAAATGAAATTGTTTAATCTTCGGATAAAAAATTAATTTTTTACAAAAGAAAAAAACGAATTTTTAACCACAAGCTTCAAGGTTGTCAGGGCAGAACAGCGTAAGTGCCAAGAAGAAAAGATTTCGACCCAGCAAAAAAAAAATGTTCTCAAAATTCGAATTATTATATTTTTGTTTAAGAAGAAAGCACATACGAGATTTGCTAGAGCTATATAGATATATAAGAAAATCGGAGTAGTACAGTTGAATCCAAAGTAGTCTAGGTCAACATTCAACATTTATTTCTAGCGAAGTAATCCACTTATACTTCAAGTCATTTTGAAGTTATTCCAGTAATCCAAGTATTTACCTTGTAATCCAGATAAATCGCGATGTCGGTTAATAACCAAAAAAGTTTTCAAGTCAATAAACTTATCAGACAACTGCCAAATAATCAGCAGGAGAGAAGCGAGAAAAAGGAAAATCAAAGCTTTTATAAATTGCTGAAAAAGAAAAAGAATATATCTTGCTGAAGATATATTATTCTCAAAATTCACTCCCGGTGTCAATAATTTCAAAGAATATTACATTTTCATGATTAAAAGGAATATCACAACTTTTTGACCACAAGCAATTGTTTGAACAATTTAAAATTGCTCAAGAAATACTTGAGAGCTTGTCACTGATCAAGCATAAAAAAGAATGCTGTAAAAATTTGAAAAAACCTGATCTTAGCACGAATTTTAAGTGAAACTGCTATTTTGCATTTTTAGGGCATTTTCCGAACGTACTACAAAGTGGTTGAGGCGTAAAATTTAAAACTTATGGGGTAGAGACGATTCTCTGTTAACTTTCAACTAAACAGTTGAATTGCAAAATAAACAGTAGTAACATTAATCGAGAAACATAAATTGTCACTGAATTATGCAGGAATTGATATGTTAACAAAAAAAGGTAAATCCACAAAATATTTTTATTAATAAATAAATAGATTTTCAACCCGAAAATTTAAACTTTTGACAAAAAAGTCAATTTTGAACTAATTAGATGAATTTTTATCGAAATAGTTGATTTTTAAAATAAAAAAGATCAATTTCGAGCGACGAATTGAATAGTCGTGCTTTTAGTTTAAAACATAAATTTTAATTAACGCTCCTCATTTTCAGGATAGCTTTAAATTTTTTCTTCCGTTGAATGGAAGGGTTACTTCATCTTCACCTGGCAGGTGCTGTCGTCATCTTTTTATTATTAACAGTGGAAGTCAATCTATTACAAACTTCAAGCCTTTTAGACTCTGTTATATATAAATTTCCGCCTTGCAGGATATCCAAATTTCCGCTCTGCAGGATATACTTGGAGGATTATAATTTCCACCTTGCATGATATCCCTGGGATATCTAAATTTCCGCCTTGTAGGATATCCAAATTTCCGCCCTGCAGGATATCCTTGGAGGATTATAATTTCCACCTTGTAGTACATCAAAATTTCCATCTTGCAGGATAACCCTGGGATATTCCAATATCCGCCTTGCAAAATAATTCTGGGATATGCCAATTTCCGCCTTGCAGGATATCCAAATTTCCACCTTACAGAATAACCCTGGGATATATAAATTTCCGCCTTGCAGGATATCCCTGGGATATCTAAATTTCCGGCTTGCAGAATATCCAAATTTCCGCTCTGCAGGATATACTTGGAGAATTATAATTTCCACCTTGCAGGATAACCCTAGGATATACAAATTTCCGCTTTGCAGGATATCTAAATTTCCACCTTGCAGTATAACCCTGAGATATACAAATTTCCGCCTTGCAGGATATCCCTGGGATATCTAAATTTCCGCCTTGCAGGAAATCCAAATTTCCGCTCTGCAGGATATCCTTGGAGATTATAATTTCCACCTTGTAGTACATCAAAATTTCCACCTCGCAGGATAACCCTAGGATATTCAAATATCCGCCTTGCAGAATAATTCTGAGTTATGTCATTTTCCGCCTTGCAGGATGTGCAAATTTCCACCTTGCAAAATAACCCTGGGATATACAAATTTCCGCCTTGCAGAATATCCCTGGGATATATAAATTTCCGCCTTGCAGGATATCCAAATTTCCGCTCTGCAGGATATACTTGGAGGATTATAATTTCCACCTTGGAGGAGTGCGTAGGATGGAGAAGAAGAGAGGGAAGGAGGAAGAGGAATGGAGAAGAAAATATTGTAAATAGGAGATGAAGAAGATATATAGATGGTATGTAAATATTTTAAATAGTAGATATGTATTAGGTAGCAGCCGCGGAAGCGAGAAAGTAGTGACATGCGAGCGAGGTGAAGCGAGGCCAACAGGCTGAAGAATAAAAGTTTATACAACGTACGCCGTGGTATAGTATGCCTAGCGCCCAAAAGTCTGAACTCTGAAGTTCTTGTATACGATTATAATATCCTTATATTGTTCGTCTATCGTTCACACGGTTTTTCACATCGTGTGGATCGTTTTGAGGTACGTATTAAATTATTTCTCAAAAACTGAAGGATGTTCCATTACATATTCACAGGGCTTGTAGAGGACATTGTCAGCTATCTATATAACAAAATGAGGGAAGTAAAGAGTGAGCTTTTCCAGAAAGTCAGTTCAAAACTTAGTTTTTGAAAAATCCAAGAAGTTTTTGTAAGTTCTTTTGTTCAAGAAACGTTATTTCAAAACGGGGTCTTATTGCAAATAGTTTTTAAAAAATGCACCTCAATATGATTAAAATCACAGAAGTTATGAAAGTTTGAGGAAAAGAGACCAAAATATTCAATTTTGAATAACTCCTAATTTTTTTCGTTTTTTCAAAAATTATTTCAGGATTTTTCTTTCAACACCTAAGAGAACGGATACTAGAATTCTCATCAAAATTACTAACAATACCTGAAACTCTTCCGATTTGCTGGTATGGAATTTCTCACTCATAAAATATTATTCATTCAGTTGAGCTTATGGACATACTAATTTCAATATTTTGTGGGATCATCGCCGGGCTGGTCTCTCATCAACTCATCCCTTCCGGTTGGTGAGTCCTCTCGTGGATCTCCTACTCTCGACCTCCGGGTCACATCCTCTCTGCACTCTTTGCCCAATTTTCTACACTCTCTCTCTCTCTCGCTCTCTCCCCCCATGAACGGCTTGATAGCCTGCAAACAATTTTTAAAGGGGGACATTAAGACAGTGCAGTTGCTGCCACCTATGAGCCAACGCAATAATCCACAGGGTATAGCAGGTTTAGACAAATGACTTCCGAGCAACGCGTTAGGAGGAAAGCCACCTCTCAGATGCTCCTTCCTAATAGCTTCTAGGCCCATTTTCCTTTCCTCGCCATCTCCGCCCCCCTCTCTTCTCCTTGCAACGCAATTTTACCGCTCTCCTTCTTCCGTTCTCACGCAACAAGAACACCTCCTCTGGTCACATATACCAAGATAACTGTAAACCGGAAACAACACATATTATTGCCCCCCCCAACACGCAGAGCATATCCCCCCCTTGTTACACACACATACGGGACATATATCACATTGGCGGCCCGAACGTGTGACTTTGAAATGAATTTCATTATTTTTCAGCGAAGTTGAAATCACACCTCCCCCCTTCAGTTGCAATGTATCGCTCGCCGAATTTATTACGCCGTGGCGCAGGCAGACCTCCGAGCAGGACCATCTCTTCCCGTAGTCACTGGGTTTCCGAGTGTAATCCTGAAAACTCGGTGGCGTTCAACAATATCGTCTGCCCCATGGAGCCCTTAGCTAGTGGGTCATGTGCTCCACCCACATCAGCACCTACAGAAACGAGCACTAGACGATCGGCAGTCTCCGTCTCCCCGAATGTGCGCGGAACTGTCTTTTAAAATACTTTTTGTAAAGTTCAGTGGGAAATTCGAGACTGTGTCCATCCCACAAGAACGTGGCGCTTTCCGAATCGAAATATAGGCCCCACTTTGACCCCTCAAGCGAAAGTATTGCCCCAACTTTGCGGTGGCTTATTCTACTAGCTCCTACTTAGTCACTCCAAATAGTACATTATGTTACAAGGGGCGGAAGGAGCAGATTTACCAGTGTCCAGTTTTAAATATAGAATTTTATTCAGCTCTCGAACTCGGCCACTTTTGAGCTCTGAAAAGCAGGTCCGATGCATTTTCTATATCTTTGTTCGAGGGTCAAATTCTGCTCGAATCGGAGCAACTCAGATTTCCAATATTGCGACCATTGACCAAAAAAAGAAAAAAAAGTCTATTTCATTTTCGGCCCGCAAATTTTACTTTCGCTCCGAAAATTTTACTTTCCCCCGCAAATTTTACTTCCACCCCGGTAATTTTACTTTCACTCCGCAAATTTCACTTCCGCCCCGAAAATACGGGTTACGGAAATATATGCTACTTTCGCCCCTATTTTCAGGGCCAAAGGTCGCCATTTCAGTCGAGTGTAATGGATACTTTGTTGTTTTGTACTACCTCCATCAACACATGCGTAAGTAATTACTTTGTGGGTCCTACGGTCTTCATAAAATTAAAAGAAATAACAAACGAATTTACTCCAAAATTGAAAAACTCTTGTTTCTTACAAGATAGTAATCACAGGTATTTTTATTTCTTCTACTTTTAATATTTTCATTTTCTGTTTGTAATAAATTATAAAACTGTTGCTATTTATATATTATTTATTCAGATTCTTTGAACAAACTTTATAAAATTCCAAGACGTTTTCAAGAGCTTTAAGGGATTTTCAGATTTCAGAGAATTTGAAATATTTTAGGGATTTTTTCATTTATTTTAATAATTTGCAGGGATTTCAAAGCATTGAAATAATTTAGGGTATTTAAAAAATTCCAAGTTCAATTTTAAAAACATTTAAACAATCTTCAGGGACTTCCAAGGATTTGAATAATTTTAAGGGATTTGAAAACCCCTTAATGTGGCGGTGAAGAATTTCCAAGAATTTCGGAAGATATGGGCCTATTTTACAGGACCTATAAGGTTTTATCAAGATATTTTAAAATATTCCAAAGGATTTTATAATATTTCCGAGGATTTCAATTATTTTAAGGGATTTTCAAAGCTCTCAATTTCACGGAATTTTATAATATTCTAATGAATCTAAAAGAATTTATTTACAAAAAATTAGGGATTTCGTAGTGTTTCAAATATTTGAAGAGAGTTGATGCGAGAATAGAAAGGGTGTGTTGATTCGAGACGAACTGATTGGCCTACAATATTAATACATTTTACTGAAGAGTAAGGAAGCTATGGAAATGCATAATATTAAAAAAACGGGTTTTTATAGTTAAACTTTTTCATTAACATAATTAAACATTGATACAAGAACGGAAAAAATTCCCTGATTCGATGCAAATCGATTGATCTATAATATTTATACACTCTATTGAAGAGTAAGGAAGTTATGCTCATTTATAATATTTGAAAAATCTCTTTTAACCAGAAAAACTTTTATCATCGACATAATTCAAAGTTGATGCATGAACAGAAAAGACATTTTGATCATAAATTTTCAAATAAAATAAATTATGATAATTAAAATCGAAAATTCAAATTTTGATCGCACAAAAAATAATGAAAAATCAAAAATTCAATTTTGCGGTCAAACTATACAGGATATGTACAAAAAAAGATGAATCGACAAAAATTGTTTATTCAAAGAAGATCTAGAAATTTGTTAGGGATGACTTTTTGATAGGATGCGTAGTTTTTGTTTTATTCGTAAAAAACTGCATCAGAAATATAAAAATTGAATTTCTAGACAAACGAAACAAGACACAAAAAAAATAAATTTTTTATCAATGATTTTTTATAGGAGGTCTAGATTTTCTTTTAATCGTAAAAAACAAGATTAAAAATAAAAAAATTAAACTTTTGGAAAAACGACATAAGAGGCGAAAAAAAAATTAAGAGACAAAAGTTGTTCAACCCAAAAAGATCTACAAATTTGTTATGAACTCTTGTTATAAAAATATATTCAAAACCAAAAAAGTACCTTTTGGAAAAAGGACACAAGCTACAATAACATTTTATTTAACAAAATTTTTCGCCTAAATTATATATACAAATTTTCTCAAAATCACTTTACACTAGGATACGCACTTTTAGTTTCAATTCTAAAAAATAACAATGAAAATAAACAAATTAAATTTATGGAAAAACTACACAATTTGCAATAAGATGTTTAATGACAAATTTTTTTTTTTTCTCATAGTATGCGCACTTTTTTCAATCATAAAAACAAGACAATGAAAATACGCATGTTTCAATACCAATGCATATTATGAAGAAACAAATATTGAAGTAATCATTATAAATAGAATGTGTACATATTTTGCAATATCTAAAAAAGCAATCCAAGGTCGAGGTACAAAAATAGACATAATATACCATAACATGATCTCATATATTAAAACTTCTTTCAAACAGTCTGTCTCGCTACGGTCAGAATATGGAAAGAGCATTTTTGATTTTGTAAACAATTATGTATTTGAATGTTTTCAATATCAAGTTCTTTAAATTTCAAATTCACTTTTTCTGAGAAAAGCTTATTTCTTAATCTTCAATATCCTTTATAGAATCAAGATTTTTTGTTTTCCCTACTGGGATTGACATCCCTTTGACATCAATTCAAATTTAAAAAATTCTATATACGCTTAGATTCCCGCCAAAGAATTTCCAGATTGTTATGATAAGTTTAGTATGGCTAAGTCCAGTTAGGTGATGGGAATTTTAACATTCAGTCATAACCTTTCCGTAACTTTAATTTTTCATGCTCATTCATACGAAATGCAAGCAAAAGAGTTTTTCTCTAATGGTATTTGCAAACCAAGATGTCTTTGTATCAATTCAACAACTCAAAGGCTAGAAAATGTAATTTTTGTTCTGTGCTTTAACTTAAGAAATAGATCATTATTCACCGTTCAAAGTGACGAAATATTTTTTAGAATTGAAAAAAAAAAAAAATAACAAGTGGACGGATCTTAAAATACTTTTTTTATAAACAAAGGCTGATTCCCCATAATTTTTTAATAATAAACTCTGCAATATACATAGATATCTCCTAAAATCATTTTGAGAATCAGAATATTTACTTAGCACTGAGAATCGACTAAAAATTGAAAATACTGAATATTTAAATTAAGAACATGTAAAATAAACAAGATACGTAAGATTTACTTGTTAGATACGTGTATCATAATTGATCATTGAGAAAAACACCTTTATCTCAGGTACACAAATCACTCATCATCACTGTACCCTATTTCTTCATCCCTTCTCAGAATCGTTCATCTTTAATCATTAGTCCAGATACGCTCCAAAACGCTTCTCTTATTTCTTTCTTTCTTACTTTCTCCCTTCTTTCCTCTTCTCTTTTCGCTCCTCTATACTTTTTTCGAAACCCGGTCGCTCCGCCTGCCCCTCTGTCTTCCCATCCATTCTCTACTATTTCCATTACCTTTTCCCTGCTATGTCTAGATACATCTATTTCACTTCACTATTCACTTCACTTAATTTCTCTTTCTCATAACCCATATCCATACATTCTAATTTATCCACAACCTGTCTTGACTGATCCACACCGTCTTCTCTGTCACTCTTTCACACCATGCTCTCTGCTTCGTTACCCGGTTTCTTTTTCTATCATTCCACGTCACATCCTCTCGCCCCAAGTTTCCCAATCAACGTTTCCAATTCTTCTCATCCTGATTCATTATCCACTTTCATTCCTCTGAGTGCTACATTTTTACATCTTTTTGTCTTCTTTTCTTTCAAATTTTTCTTCTCATCTCTCTGAATCTTGCTTTCAATCTCACATTTTCCAGGACGACGTTCTCATTTACTTCTTTTACCCTCCCTTCTTCTCCTCCTTCTTCCTTATCTTTCCTCATATCCTCAGACTTACATTCTAGCTTTCTCACTCTTCCTTTCAACTTCTCTATATCATATTTTCTCTCTTTCTCACTCATCCTTGGCTTTTTCACGATATCTTCCAACTGCTTCCAAACCTTATCCTTTTCCTGCTGCCACACCAGCTTTCATTCTTCCTACTTCTCTCTAACTTTCCTAATTTCCTCCCATACCTCATGCCCAACCAGGAGGGGCCACGCCCCCTCCCCTACCCACCCCGCCTTTTAGGCCACGCCTCTCGACCAATCAGAGCCCGTCCTATGGCTCGGGTTATCTACTATCATATTTATATTACATTAAAAACAAATGAACAAATCAACTTGAACAAACAGTTATTTGAATAATTTTGTTCCTGTTATATTTTTAAACGCAAATAAACATTTTTAAACCAAAATCATTAGATTTTCAAGGTCGAGAATTTTTGAACAATTACATGTTACGTCAGATTTTTTGCAAGATTTCTAATTTTCTAACAGTTTCAGCTTATATTAATTTTTTTACACGGAAATCGAAATTTCAAAAAAGATTTACATTTCTAAATGATTCTCTGTAATATTATGTTAGTGTTTTTTATTGAAAATTGTTGGTATTTTCAATAAAAAATGATCGAATTTTGGAAGAATGTTTAAAAATTTTAAACTGCTTTATGTCATTTTGGTGCTTTTCACCCGAAACTTGTAACTTTGTAATTTGTAAATTTGCAAATTTGTTTGTAAAAAAATTTTTCATCGAAAATCGTTTCTTTTTGAACAAAAAACATTAGGTATAGAAGAAGATTACCTGTTCGAATCAATTCTTTGTTATATTGTGTTAGAGTTTCTCTTCTGAAATTGCTATTGTTAAAAAAAAACCATTCAAAAAAAAAATTCAAATATTTGAATAAGAATAGGGTATTCTGACATTTTCTAATGGAAATGAGTTACCAAACAAAATTATTTGATTTTAAAAATTAAACTCATAATTTCGGAAATTAATTTATGTCAGTAATTTTATTAAAAATTTCTATTCTTGAATTTTCAGGACTTTTGTAAATCTTAGATTAAAATGATTGAATTTGTAAAATAATTATGCACAATCTGCAAATTAATTATTTTGAAAGACTTATTCTCAAGGTATTATTCAGCAATTTTTAGTGCGGAAATAGACAGATTTTTTACACAAATCACATTTCTTAGTAACAAAAAATTTATCCAATCACTCTGAATGTCACTTGGTAGTACATGACACGATATTTATTAATAATATATTTATCATCTTTAAAATTTCTATAATTTAAATTTTAAATTGTAGTTTTGAATGCTCAATTTTAAAACAGTTTAATTTTTGAAGCCTTGAAACTAAAGTTTTTTGGCTTTAAAAGCTTAAGTTCGAAAATACTTCGTTTGAAATTTCCTAATTTATGGAGGTTTTCAATTTCAAATTTCACAATGTTGCAGTTTCAAATCCAAATATGCAAAATTTAAGGATAATTTTACTATACAATTTTTCAAAATTGCAAAATTTCGCACTGAACGGCTTGATAGTTGCACAATTTTTCAGTTTAAAGAATTTGTAAATAAACCATTTTGAATTAAATTTTGAATGAAAATGTTAAAAAAAGAATGAATCTTTCACACTCAACTTGAAAAAAATTCGAATTAAAAGGCTTAAAATTACGCAATTTCAAACATTGGAATCATGTATAGCAATTTTGTTTTGTATTGATTTACTCTTTTTTTAAATTTAATATCTTAAAATTGCCCTATTTTTAGTTGAAGATGTAAAAAAATAATTCATTATCATTACGTCATTAATTTGGTCATTCATAAATGAAATAAAAAAAATGATAAAATAGATAAACATTAAAATGGTCATTCATTATCCGAAGATATTCGATTGGAAAATTTCTAGTTGTAACTAACGATGTTAGCCGATAGTCTTTTTTCTTTCAGGATGGTCCCATCACTCTAATAAATTGATGGATGAATTAAAGAAAATAAAAGATCCATCATTTTTCATAGAACTCGAAATTCATTAGATAACTAGAAAAACTAGTTTTAAGTCGTAAAAAACTAGTTAACCTTTTTTTTTAATTTGTTCTAGCTAGTAAGAACTAGTTTTAACTAGTCAAAAATATTTGTAATTAGTAAAAATTTGTTTTAACTGGTAAAAAATTGTTGTAACTAGTCAAAAATTGTTTTCCCTAGTCAAAATTTGTTTTAGCTAGTAACAACTAGTTTCACCTAGTCAAAATTTGTTTTAACTAGTGAAAACTTGTTTTCACTATTAGGAACATATTTTAAATAGAAAAAAACTTATTTCAATTAATCAAAACTAATTTAAACTAGTCAAAATCTGTTTTAACTAGTAAAACCTAGTTTTAACTAGTGAATACTTGTTTCAACTAGTAAAACCAAGTTTTAACTAGTCGAAACTTGATTTAACTTGTCAAAAATTGTTTTACCTTGTCAAGATTTGTCTTAGCCAGTAAAAACTAATTTATCTAGCCAAAACTAGTCGTAACTAGTTTTTTAAATTTTGTTTCAACTAACAAAACCTGTTTTATTTTAAAATAGTTTCAACCAGTTAACATTTTATTTTACTGGGAAGAAGTAGTTTTAACTATTTAAAACTTGTATTAACTAGTCAGAATATGTTTCAACTAGTCTGAATTTGTTTCAACTAGAAAAAAATAGTTATAACTAATCAAAATTTGTTGTAAATAGTACAAACTAGTTTAAATAGTCAAAAGTTATTTTAATTGGAATCTTTTAAAATCCCCTAAAATATTTCAAATTATTTGAAATCCTTCGAAATCTCCTGAAACTTTTTAAAGTTCTTGAAAATGCCTTGAAACCTTGTAAAATACCCTACGATATTTCAAATCCTTTGATCTCTTTTGAAACCCCTTGAAATTTTGTAGAGCACGTGAAAATTACTTGGGATTTTGAAAAACACCCGTAAATGTTTAAAATCTTTTGAAATCACTTCAAATTATGGAAATCTATTAAAAATACCGAAGATATTTAAATACTGTAACAACTTTTTTGGAATTCTTTGGAATTATTAAAAATAGCCTCAAAATATTAAAATTCTTCGAAATTCCTTCAAAATACTGAAATCAATTGAAAAATTCTTGGTATCTTTTAAAAATAACTACAATATTTCCAATCCTTTGAAATTCCTTGAAACTTTTTAAAGCTCCTAAAAATGCGTTTAGAATCTTGAAAAATAACCTAAAATATTAAAAACCCTTTGAAATCCCTTCAACTTATTGAAATCAATAAAAAATTCTTCAGAATCATACAAAATACTCTTTAAGTATTTAAAATCCTGTAAAATCGGTTAAAATCCTTTGATATGTAAAAAAGCTTTTAAAAAGTACTCGGAATTCTTAAAAATACCCCAAAATCTTTCCAATCCTTTAGAATCACTTCAAATTATTGGAAGATTTTAAAAATGTCCTAAGATATTTCAAATCCTGTCAAGTCTTTTGGAATTGTTTAAAACTCTCAGGAATTCCTTGGAATTTTTAAAAATACCATAAACTCTTGAAAATTATTTGAAATCCATTAACATTATTGAAATCAATTGCAAAATGCCTTGGAATCGGAGGATCAAGGTTTATGCAGTTACTAGAAGGCGGGTATTTCCTTAACAAGATAGAAAGTTCTTCCGCCGGTGACCTAACTTAAGGATTTCGTGTGAACGAACTGTAAAGTCATCGTTCATAGGCGAAGCTAAGACTCCGTCTTATGTGATACGTTTGCCCATTACCTAGGGTGATCAGATGCCTGAGTGGAAAAAGGAGGACATAACCTCCCCTCTCCCATGAAAAGACACAAATTAAATTTTTTGGATTATCAATTTTTGTTAATTTTCGAATAAAGAGGGGGAAAATATATAACGCAATCGTAGGGAATATTTTATGAAAAAAGATCAATTTTGTCTTTTGACCAAACTTGTCTTTGGACAAGCAAGCGAGAAGTAGGGCATGTTCTCCTAAATGAGCACGTCTGGTCACCCTACCATTACCTCAACAAAATTCGTAGGTAAATGTTGCCAATTGGATCAGCAACATTTTTATTTCCAGGACCTGGTGTTTGAGAAATTGCCAATTTCTTCTCTGCAGGTACTCAACTTCCGAAGCCGATGATTCAGAATCACAAACTATACAAAATCAAAATAATGAATGAATCATTTCAAGAAGGGTATGAGGGGAAGTTTATCCCAAATATTTGAATCAAAATATTTTTTAATCACCTGTTTTTAGCTCTTCTCAAATATGTGTAGCTTTGATGAAACAGATTTAAATTCGTAAAAAAAATTGTTATCATCGCTTAGTCACATTTAATTTTCAAAATAAATATTTGTTCTAAAAACTTATATTTATGTTGATTTTATTTCAATTCATGAAAACTTTCATTTGTTACGGACTTTAATGACAAGTCAAAATTTGTTAATTTTTATTTCATTTTATTCTATTCAATTCTATTCTATTCTATTCTTTTTTCTTTTTTTCTATATATTCTTTTCTATTCTCTTTCCTTTTATTTTATTATATTTTATTCTATTGTATTCTATTCTATTCTCTTTTCTATCATTCTATCATATTCTCTTCACTTTTATTCCGTTCTATTCTATTCTATTCTATTCTATTATATTCTATTTTATTCTATTCTATTATATTCCATTCTATTCTATTCTTTTCTGTTCTATTCCATTCTATTCTATTACATTCTATTCTATTCTATTCTATTCTATTCTATTCTATTACATTCCATTCTATTCTATTCTATTTTATTCTATTCTATTCTATTCTATTATATTATATTATATTATATTTTATTCTATTATATTCCATTCTATTCTATTATTTTCTGTTCTATTCCATTCTATTCTATTCTATTACATTCTATTCTATTCTATTCTATTCTATTCTATTCTATTCTGTTCTATTCTATTCTATTCTATTTTATTCTATTCCATTCTTTTCCATTCTATTCAATTCTATTCCGTTCTCTTCGATTCCATTATATTCTATTTCATTCTCTTTTATTCTATTCTATTATCTTCTCTTTCATTCCATTCTATTCTCTTTATTTTTATTTCATTCTGTTCTATTCCATTCTATTTTCCTTTCTTTTATTCTATTCTATTCTATCCTATTCTATTTTTTTCTATTATTCTATTTTATTATATTTTATTTTATTCTATTTTCTTCTATTCTATTCTATTATATTATTTTCTCTTATTCTATTCTATTCTATTCTATCCTATTCTATTCTATTCCATTCTAATCTATTCTATTCTATGGTGATAAGGGGAGTGAGTGGGTAGTGAGTTGGTTGGTGGTAAGGGAAGTGAGTGGGTAGTGAGTAAGTTGGTGATAAGAGAGGTGAGTGGGTAGTGAGTTGGTTGGTGGTAAGGGAAGTGAGTGGGTAGTGAGCGGGTTGATGGTAAGGGAAATGAGTGCGTAGTAAGTTGATTGATGGTAAGGGAAGTAAGTGAGTAGTGAATTGGTTGGTGATAAGGGAAGTGAGTGGGTAGTGAGTGTGTTGGTGGTAAGGGAAGTCAGTGAGTAGTGAGTAAGTTGGTGATAAGAGAAGTGATTGTGTAGTGAGTAAGTCAGTGGTAAGGAAAGTGAGTGGGTAGTGAGCGGGTTGGTGGTAAGGAAAATGAGTGAGTAGTAAGTTGATTAATGGTAAGGGAAGTGAGTGAGTAGTGAATTGGTTGGTGATAAAGGAAGCGAGTGGGTAGTGAGTGTGAAGCGAGTTGGTTGGTGATAAGGGAAGTGAGTCGGTAGTGAGTGGGTTGGTGGTAAGTGAAGTGAGTGGGTAGTGAGTTGATTAGTGGTAAGAGAAGTGAGTGGGTAGTGAGTTAGTTGGTGATAAGGGAAGGGAGTTGGTAGTGAGTGTGTTGGTGGTAAGGGAAGTGAGTGGGTAGTAAGTTGGTTGGTGATAAGGGAAATGAGCAGGTAGTGAGTGGGTTGGTAATAAGCGAACTGAGTGGGTAGTGAGTTGGTTAGTGATGAGGGAAGTTAGTGGGTAGTAGTTGATTAGTGGTAAGGGAAGTGAATGTATAGTGAGTTGGTTGGTGATCAGGGAAGTGAGTGGGTAGTGATTTTGTTGTTGGTAAGAAAAGTGAGTGGCTAGTGAGTGAGTTGGTCTGGTTCTGGACTCATCGTGATGCGTAGTAACAAGGTTGCGTGTTTATTTTTATTATATCAGTTTTTCATTACTCGAAGTACTTGAAATCAAGTAAAATACAATTGATAAGAAAATCTGTATCCATATAAAAAAAAAAAAATTCCGTCATCAAATGTGAGATAAGTTTTAAAATTTTTTTCCTTAACACTGAATTTAATGAAATGTAAATATCTGGAATAGACAATTTTAACGCTGATTATCAATAAGATAACTACTATACGATAGACATATGTTAAGATACAATGAAGTACTAACATATTCATTAGAAATAGTGTACATTCAGTTCCTTATTAATACATTCATCCAAAATCAGGTATACGGCTAAATAAAGAATACCTGGCAAGTTAATGCTAAGGTAATGCAGTAAAACTACCACTCATTGCATGGAAAAAAGAAAACTGACTGCTCCCGTTACGGGCCTACCTCCCGTTGGATGGAGACTTTCGAAAATTTTTCGTCCGGACCGCGATCCCAATCATAATGATCAAAAACCCATCGATTTCCACGTGCTCGTGCTGTCCGGCTACGGTGGGAAGTATGTAAAGGCGAAAGTGAGACGGACTTATGGAAGAATGGCGTGAAGGGAAAGAGAGAGAGAGAGAGAGAGGATAGCGTGTGTAAAAATAAAAAGCATGTTTTCAAGAGACAATATCTTTAATCCTCGATTAAAATCATTCGCTCAGGTCATTACTCTCCTTATTCACAAGTTGGCTCGCTTTCAGTCCACGGGTGCTTGGAATGCTGCGTAAGCATGCTGACAGTGAGCTCTCAGATTATGAGCGAGCAAGGAGTCCCTCGAATCTCATATAGGGTTTCGTTGGTTTTTTGAACTAGCGCCAGGCAGCGTTGTACAAACATGGCGCGCTAGTACTTATATTAAGAATCAAACTATTTTATTGGCAAAACGTTTTTTTTTTTTTTTGTTGAAAATTTTACTTTTTTGTTGAAAATTCATCTTTTTTCGTTTGAAAATTCAACGATTTCTCCGAAATTAGTTTTTTTTCTGTAACAAAATCTGTCATGTTCAAAAATCCAACTCTTGTGTTTAAAATTCGTCTTTTTGGATTGAAAATTTGTCTCTTTTGTTAGAAATTTAATCTATTTTGGTCAAAAATGCAACATATTGGATAAAAATCAATCTGTTTACGTTGAGGATTAGACAATTTTATTCAAAAATTATCTTTTATAGTTGAAAACCCAGCTAATCCTAATAGTTTTTTTATCGCATTTTAAATTTACACAGGTGTTCTGTACTGAATATCTGGTTGGAAAACTGGTTTTATAAGTTTAGTCTAGTCAGGTTCAGAAGAAAGTAACAGCTGAAAGTTTCAGAAACTATTTTTTTACTCTTTCGAAGTAAAAGTTGCATTTGAAGGCTAAGTTAACTTTGCAGAAATATTCAATTTTTTCAATAAATGAAAGAAATACGAATTATTAAAAATGCAGACAATTTTTTATTTTCTTATGATCCCAAACCTTGAAATTCAGATATATTTTTTTTTTCACTGACAAGGGGGGTTAGGCTGGTGTCCGACGCCGATTTTTTTGTAACTCTGCAGGTGAAAAGAGAATCCCAGACTATAAGAAAAAAATTAATTTTTTGGGCAATCGTTTATATTTAGGGGTGGAAATCACCCCTTCTATATTTTTGATACTTTTACTTAAAAATGTTTCCTGAACTAATTATCCACATGGACAAGTGTTTAAGAATGGCCCTCTTCAACAAAGAAGGTGTGGATTTCGGGACAGTGAGGGTACGTGGGTTAGCGTTGGCCGATGTTAAGGTTATTATGGCACAGTCAATAGAAGACTTTCAAAGAATGTTTAGCAAACTGAACTAGGTTAGATCTCTTCAGAGCTTACATAAATCTTGGATTATTTTTAAATTAGAGAAATTCATAATTTACATTAATTTTGAACTTCAAAAACATTCATTTTGACGATTTATTGCTTGAAATTCTTAAAAAGCGTAAGGCTTTAAATTTGACACCGTATAATTTAAATACTAAGTTATTTATTAGTTAATAATTGATTTTTTAAATTTCTGACTCAAAAATGTTTAACTCTGAGAGCTTGAAATTTGAACAATTTAAATCTTTAGAAGTGGATTCACGGAATTGAAATTTTTCAATTTCAAACGCTATTAATTATGTAGTAAAAACTATTCAATTTTGAATGATCCTAATTAAAATAGTACAATTTTTCTAGCTTTGAATTTCGATTCTAAGAGCCTGATTGTGATTAAAATTGAATCTACCTATAGCTAACTAATTTTTTAGGAAAAAACGGCAAACTGTTGATTGGTCGCATTTCTTTTAAAGAGTCGAAAAAAAGTCGAATAAAAAAAGCCAAACTTTCAAAAAAGAAGATTAATTTGCTGCCAAAAAAGACGAATTATTGAACAAATATTTGATTTTTCAAAGAAAAAAGATAAATTTTCAGGTAAAAAATTAATGTAAAAAGAAACACTAATCTTTCAACGAAACAGTCAAATTTTCAACCAAAGAGATGAACTCTACTGAAAAAAATTCAAAGCACGTGTTATGTTAACATTCTCTTTTTTTCACCAAAAAGTAGAATTTACAACTAATCAAAATAAATTCTCAACCAAAAAATTAATAGTTCAATTTTCAACCAAAAAGATTAATTTTCAACAGAAAGAGACGAATGTCTAATAAAAGATATGGATTTTCATGCAAATGGTTCATTATTAAACTAAAAGAGGCGAAGTTTTAACAAAACATGGAAATGATAAATTTTCAGTTTATCAATTTTTAACGAAAGAAGCTGATTTTCATCAAAATGGTTTATTTTGAGCCGAAGAGATGCATCTTCAACAAACGACGTGAAATGTAATAGTTGATATTTTAACCAAAAAACATTTCAAATTGAAAGAAGATAAAATTTCAATAAATAGAAATGAATAGATAAATAGAAAGCATTTGAAACATGTACTTTGAAACGTTCTTTTAGTAAACAATAATGTTATATTTGTGAACTTTAGAACTATGAGAGAAAAACTGACCGTATTCAGGATATTGATTTTTTCAAAGTGAATGACTAACACTTTGATTCTATTTTACGAATGATATATAAACTTTGATTGATAATTTGTATAAAAAAGCTATTTTTCACACATTAAATTTGAATTTTCGCAGAAATCAAATCCGAACAGATCCCGCACTCTTGTGAAAGGTAAACTAACTCATTTCTCGAGTGTTTATACGCCTCATCAGAGGCGTGATTTGATTCTGAAAATTCAAATGTTACATTTAATATCAGCTTAACATAAAACCACTGTACAGTAAATTTCATTCCGTTTGTATAACTTTTTCGAATTTTTGGTTGGCATGTTGCAGCCGCCATACGCGAGCACATTCATATTTCAATCAAACTGTTTCAAAATTACCTTTCTAAATGAAAGCCATAATTGTCGATATATTGCGAATTGAATATCGTTTAAAAATAAATCATTTAAAATTTCATAATATTTGGATGCGAATAATTTTAGGAAACTGGTAAATAAAAGTTTTCGTCTTTCGTTGATATACAAAATTCTAAATTAAGAAAATCTTTAAATAAACAAAAGTGTTTTCTTCATGCAAGATATCATTCAAATATTGTTTCAATCTGAAATATTCCATTTTGAACCAATTTAATTCGAAATTTGTTGAATCAGGAAGACATTTTTTTGAATAATTGGCAACATTTTGCATTTCGTTTAAAATGAACAATCATAAATCAAATAGTAAAAGTAAAACAATTTCAAACTGGATTATTTTAAATAGAAAGCTTTGGATCGTTAATATTTCAAAGTCTTAAATTAAAACTGTCAATATTACAATTTTAATTGTTGTATTTAACAAATTTTTAATATATTTGTGAAATTATCAAATTTTGATGCATAAATAACAATTGAACAATTATCAATTTGGACAAACTTTGACTTACTTTAAGAGATATTTTCATCGAAACTTAATTTTAAACTGGAAAACATTTCGAAATATAGAAAACTAAATTTAGATTTTTGAAGATTTCCGAAACAAATGTTGAAGATTTGTAAGGATCTTTGAAGGTTTTAAGAAAATAAAATGCTGGGAAAATTTAACATGATTTTTTATTTTGAAAAATTAATTTTAAGAGAATAACTAAAAAGATTAACAAACATTTTGTGAATGATAATTAAAAATTGACAAATCATTAATTCGGAATGTAATCAAATAAATTTTCAACTCAAATGATAAATATTTAATTGGAATACTTGATTTTTAACCATAAAGAAAAATTTTTAAACAAGGAGATTAAATTGCAAAGAAAAAGATAATTTTCTACAAAAAAAAAAATTATTTTTAACCAAATATGTAGATTTTTAACAAAATAGTTGAATTTTCAATTAAAAAAGACAAATTTTCATCCAAATTATTGAATTTTTAGCAAGAAAAGATTAATTTTCAACCAAATATTTGAATTTTCATCCAAAAGATATACATTTTTAATCAAAAATTGAATGGTTAAATTTTCTCTTAAAAATATAATTCTTAACAAACAAAAAAAAATAGATTTTTATCATAATATGTGGATTTTCAACAAAATAGTTGAATTTTAAATTAAAAAAGACAAATTTTTATCCAAATTATTAAATTTTTAACAAGTAAAGATCAATTTTCAACTAAATAGTTGAATTTTCATCCAAAAGAGATACATTTTCAATAAAAAATTTAATGATTAATTTGTCTGTTAAAAATCTAATTCTTAACAAACAAACAAAAAAAGAATTTTCAGCAACTTAGTTCAATTTTCGACTGAAATAGTTGAATTTTCAGTTGAAAAAAAAAAAAAAGATTTTCAACTATTTTTAAAAAGAGATGAATTTTCAATTGAAACGATGAACCTTCAACCAAAAAAATAATGTTTAACAAAAGAGTTTAACTTTCAACCACGTAATTTTATTTTCAACCAAAAAGATGAATTTTCAACTAAAATGATAAATATTTAATTGGAATACTTGAATCTTTAACCGTAACGAAGAATTTTTAAACAAGAAAATTCACTTACAAAGAAAAAGATAATAGAAAGAAAGATGCAATCAAATTTTTGAATTTGCAAGCCAAAAAGACGAATTTTCAACAACACAGTTGAACTTTCAACCAAGAACTGTGACTTGAACAAAATTGTTAAATTTTTGACAAAATAATTCACTTTCAAACAAAAAAAAAAGATGAATTCTCAGTCAAAAATTTATTAGTTGACTTTCCTATTTAAAACAGTGAACTTTGAAGAAAAAATAGTTGAGATTTTGTTATTGGTATCTATGAAATAAGTAAGTACGCATTTAAGTGGAGAAAGAAAGACCCCTCGGAATAATGTTAGAAAGTTTTTTTTTTAAATTTTCAACTTTTTGTCCACTTTTCACTCAAAGCGAGGTAATAATTAATGTAATTCAACAAACATAATTGTTTAAAAGAAATTATTATTATTTTTAACTATTTTCTCCCATGGTAATAATAGATAGTCACCTTTTTTTCTGAAAATATCGCAACTTCCTGGCATTGTTGTAGGAAAATATAGTTATAAACAATAAAAGTTTGTTTGAACAATTTTTTTTCATCAATTTCGCTACGTATTACTACATCGCTCTCAGTTGAAAATTTCAGAAAAAAAACATGGCTTGCTAGCATTATTCAAAGAGAATATTATTTAAAACAATAATAAATTGTTGAAAAAATTATGTTCGTTGAATTGAATTAATTATTACCTCACTCTAACTGAAAAGTGCGCAAAAAGTAGAAAATTTCATTAAAAAATGCAACTTTCTAGCATTATTCTAAGAGAATATTTTTATAAATAATAAGACATTATTTTTGTTAATTTTAATTAATTATTGCCTTGCTTTAACTGAAAAGTTGAAATCCAGTTAAAAAAGGTTTACCTTGGCGTATTTCCTGGTATCCATGATGGTCCACTCCCTATACTTTTAACGTGCTGTTCTGGACTGTCTACCTTTTGAAAATGGATAATGGTCCCTTGCAAGTTTCAGATAACCATAGCATAAACTTGACAGGCTTCAATAGGTCCTTAGAATTAATAGCATTGATTCTTGCACCTTCTCATGTATTCAAGCCGCGTACTGACTCTTTGAGCTATGACCTAGACTTTCCATCTGATGATAAGTAAGTTGTTTCCAAAACGGATGTACTTAAACCTTGGGTTAATGTTACCAGGGTTTACCCTGGCGATCTGAATCTTACGTATTCAAGAGAAGGAGCATTCATGAAGGGGATCATTGAAGACTCCTCTGTATGCGGTTGTTTTTTGATTGGTTTTTGGGATTTATTTTGTTCCCATAAGCAGCTCGGGAAATAAAGGGTTTGCTCCCACAGAGCCCCGATTATGGAATTGAGGCAATTTACTCTGGAAGGTTGCCTGGTATCCTAGGACACCATATGAGTCACCATACCCTGGTATCCTTCAGCCTTCAATGAGGTAGGTAACGTCTTAGTTTAAGGAGCTATTTTGGAGTCAAAAGCCACCCGGTATTCGCTGCTTAGTCGAATGCACGCCGATACTTCCACCCTACTGACCGCGGACCCCCACTCATCAAAAATCGTCATGGCTGCGGCTTCTAGGTCGTTGATATTCGTGGAAGTTTTTAGGCCTCCTCACCACGGTCAGGTCCGAATTCACCTTCGCCTTGAGCGGGGAAATTTAATTACTCACCGTAAGGAATAGTCGAGTTTACGCGTCTTACAAACGTTTTTGCGACAATCTCATAAAGAGTACTTCTTCCGTTTTAAATGATAATTCAATGAATCATTTACAGCAACTAACATGAAAAGATAAAAATAAAATAATAATTATACCATGAAAAAACTAGTCTGTTTTTAATAATTGTTAAATTTTTCATCAATGACTACCCGGACAAAAATATTTGCTCATCGCTTATCTTCGAATTTTTATTTAGTAAAATACTAGCTCTGGTGGAACAATTTTTACAAAAAAGTGCAGAAAACTAAAAACTATTTTCACATGAATGATTTGAAATAGAAAGCATTGAATTGTTTATATTTTTCTTAAGTATTTAAAAACATTCCAAATGATTTTCTCAAATTTCAGAAAAGAATTCTGACAATTATAAAGAAAAATTATTCAACTTTTCGTGATTGCAAAATTTTACATTACATTCGAATAAGTTTAAGAAATATTTAAAAGTTTCGACAAGATTCTAAAATAATTTTAAACTTAAAAAAATTTTAAGAAGTTTCAAACAAAATGTGGATTTTTGAAGATTTAAAACAAAATCCTTAGAAGGTTTTGAAGAATTTCGAAAGTTTTCAATAGAATAAAAACATGTTTTTAAGATTTCCGGAGACATTTTTAATGATTTCTTATTTTACAAAATTTATGAAAAAAGAGTATTTAAAACAATTTTGAAACATTCCAATATATTTCTACAATTTAAAAAAAAAAATCTGTGAGATTTTAAGGAAATCCTTTTAATTTTGCATATTTTTTTCAATTCAAAAAACATGAAACAAGATGTAGATTTTTGAATATTTAGAAATAAAATTTAGAAGCTTTTAAAGAAGGTTGAGTAGTTTTAAGATAACACAGCAATTTTCTAACATTAAATAATTTTTCAAATAAAAAGTTCAATTTTCTGCTACAAAAAATAAATTTTCAACAAAATAGATAAATTTTTAACTAAAAAAGATACATTTTCAACAAAAATAGAATAATTTAATTTTCAGATAGAGAAATAATTTTTTAAGCAAATAATTTAAATTTTCATAGTAATAGTTAAATTTTTGAGAAAACAAATAAATTTTCTGCTGAAAACATTAAATGTCTATAAAAAAAATTCAAACCAAAATTTAGTTAAATTTTTAGTAAAAAAAAACTTATTTGCAATAAAAAAAACTAATTTCAACCAAAAAGGTTGATTTTCTATCACAAAAAGACATTTTTTTCACCAAATACATGATTTTTTTAACCAAATATTTAAATTTTGAATTAAATTTTCAAACTAATAGTAGAATTTTCAACTAAAAAATATTTAAATTTGAACAAAACAAATGAATTTTCTAGCAAAAAAGGTTGAATCTCTAATTTCTATAAAAAAACTCGAAAAGAAATTTAGTTTAATTTTTAGTTGAAAAAATTAATTTTCAATAAAAAAACTAATTTTCAACCAAAGAAATTAAATTACAACCAAAAAGATTAAGTTTCTACCAAGAAAGAAATTTTCTTAACAAAATACATGATTTTTCAACCAAATATTTAAATTTTCAAACTAATAATAGAATTTTCAACTAAAAAATACTTAAATTTTTAATAGAAAATTGAGCTAAATTTTTAGTTTAATTAATTTTGAATGAAAAAACAAACTAATTCTCAACAAAATAAATAATTTTTCAAATAAAAAGTTCAATTTTCTGCTACAAAAAATAAATTTTCAACAAAATAGATAAATTTTTAACTGAAAATAAGTTTACAAATAAAAAAAGTGTCGGTAAGGTAGGAAGCCGGTCATGTGACCCACTCGTCACATGGCCTTAAAGACCTTAAAACAAAATTATATAATTAATTGAGGGGCCAGTCAAAAAGTACGTCACACTTCCAGGATGGGACAGGGAACAGGTTTTGTGACGAGTGGCGTGGAGGGAGGGGGGGGGGGAGAATGTGACGTAACACACACAATACTGTTTGTTTGACGATTTAACTATTCTGATGAAAATTCGATTTGTTTGGCTGGAAATTAATTTTTTAAACTGAAAATGTAACTATTCTATTTTTGTTTAAAAATTCATCTCTTTGGTTAAAAGTTTAACTATTTTGTTGAACAAATGGAAATTAGTGACTCTTTCCCCCTATTTTAAAAGAATTAATTTTTTCCCTGTTTGTTTAAAAATTCAACTATTTGGTTGACGATTGAACTATTTTGATGAAAATTCGATTTTTTTTTGTTGAAAATTAATTTTTGAAACTGAAAATATAACTATTCTTTTTTTGGTTGAACATTGAACTATTTAATGGAAATTCATTTTTTTTTTTTGAAAATTATTTTTTTTTACTGAAAATTTAAATATTCTATTATTGGGTGAAAATTGATCGTTTTCAGATAAAAATTAAAAAATTTGGTTAAAAATCGATTTAGTTTGTTTTAAATTTGCCTTTTTGGTAAAAAAATTAGTCTTTTTAATTGAAAATTCAATTACTTGGTTGAATGTTGATCTTTTGTATTGGAAAATTTATTATTTTCAGTTTAAAATTTAACTATTCCTGTTAAAACTTCATATTATTGGTGGAAGATTGAACTATTTTATTGGAAATGATTAAAGTGGATTATAAGTGGATTAGATTGGATTAAACTGGATTATACGTTGTTTACAGTGGATTATAGTAGATCGTCCTGGATAACAATTGAATAAAACTAGATTATACTTGGATTACACTGGATTACACGTCGATTACCCTGGATTATATGTAGATTACACTGGAATAAAGTAGAAAAAACTGGATTATACGTGATTTGACTGAATTATACGTGGATTAAACTGGATTACACGTGGTTTAAACTGTCTTATACTTTGAGTAAACTGGATTATACGTGGATTACAGTGAATAACGTGGAATAAACTATTATACGTTGTTTACACTGGTTTATACGTGGATTACCCTGACTTATACATGGATTAAACTGGATTATGCGTGGAGTACCCTGGATTACACTGGATTATATGTGGATAACACTTGATTATACGTAGAATACACTGGATTATACGTTGATTACATTGGATTATTGAGGATTATACGTGGATTACATTAGATTATTTAGGATTATACGTGGATTACACTGTATTATATGTAGATTACACTTGATTACACGTTAATTAGACTGGATTACACTGGATTATTTAGGCTTATACGTGGATTGCACTTGAATATTTAGGCCTATACGTAGATTACACTGAGTTATTTAGGATTATAGGTGGATAACACTGGATTGTATGTGGATTACGCTGGATTACTCGTGGATTATACTGGAATATACGTGTATTAGACTGGATTATAGTGGAAGAAACTAGATTAGACGTGGATTATATTTGATTATACGTGGATTACACTGAATTATACGTGGATTAAACTGGAGTATGTTTATACGTGGAGTACCTTGGATTACACCCAAATAGTTGAACATTGAATCCAAAACGACGAGTCTTATAGAAAACAGATAAATTTTCAACACAGAAAGATGAATGTTAAAAAAAACAGTTGAATTTTCGAGAAAAAATATTACTTCTTAAGAAAATAGTTGAATTTTCAACAAAATAGTGAAAATTTTAACTAAGTAGTCAAAATTTTAACCAAAAGAGATTAATTCTGAACCAAAAATGTAACAGTAGACTTTTCAAATAAAAATAATTAGCTTTTAACCCCATAACATGAATTTTCAACCAAAACAGATGACTTTTCTACCAAAAGATGAATTTTCAATCCGAAAGGACTAATTTTCTATCCAAAAAGACGAGTTTTCAACAACAAATAATTGAATTTTCAACCAAAAATATGACTTTTTAGCGAAATAGATTAACTTTCAAACAATAATTGAATATTCAACCAAATAGTAAAATTTTTAACCAAATGAGGTTAATTTTCAAGCCAAAATATATTAGTATAGAAAATAACTCATTTTTAACCAAAAACGGCAACTTTTCTACCCAAAGATGAATTTTCAATCCCAGAGGAATAATTTTTTATAAAAAAAGACAAATGTTCAACAGAACAGTTGAATTTTCGACTAAAAGAGATGGATTCTAAACCTAAAATATAGTACTAGAATTTTCAATTAAAAACAATTAACTTTAAACCAAAAATAGTTGAATTTTCTTATCCGGATCTATAATTCAGTTCGCATTTAAGCGAAAAAAAACGGGAAAAAGGGGAAATGTCTTAAAACAGGTGTAAAAAGAGGAGTTCTTTTTAAAAAAGGGGGGGGGGATATGGGAATAGGGCAGAGTGTAAAGTCTGTGTTTTCCCCATCAGTTTGAAAATTAATCTTTTATGGTAGAGGACCCAAATATTTGGTCGTAAAATATATGTATTTTGTTGAAAATTTTTCTTCTCATAAAATATTGTTTTCTCTTTTCTTGAAAATTTACCCGTCTGATTGAAAATTTGTGTAATTCGTTGAAAACTCTTTTTTTGAGTAGAAAATAAATTTTTTTGTGAAAAATACAATTGGTTGATTGAAAATTAATCAACTTTGGTTGAGAATTCAAGTATTTTGTTGAAAATTCTTATTATTTGGTTAAATTCAACTGTTTCTGATTCAAAATAAAAAATTTTTTAATTGAAATATCAAATATTACATTTTTGTTGGAGGATTAGTGTTTTTTGCTCAAAAATTCAACTCATTGGTTGAAAGTTAAACTAATTTCTTCAAAATTAATTTTGTTGGTTGAAAATTCATCATTTTAGTTAAAAATTTATATCTTAGATTTCAAATTGCACTATTTTGTTGAAAGTTCGTCTCTTTAATTACAAATTAATTTTTTCAGCTAAAAATGTTACTATTTTGTTGGAAATTCGAATATTTGGTTTGAAAATTAACATTTTGTTAAAAATTAAAATTTCTAGTTGAAAATTCAAATATTTTTTTCAAAAGATTGTCTGTTTCACTCAAAAATATAATAATTTAGTGAAAAATTGGTAGTGATTCGTAAAACTTTCCACTCTTTTGTAGAAAATTAGTTTTTTTCTTTTATTGGAAACTCATTTGTTTAACAAATAAGTTAACTATTTCATGGTCTGTTGGAAATTCAAATATTTGTTGTAAAGTTTATGTATTTGTTAAAAATTTGTGTTTTTTGGTGAAAAATTAATTTTAAAATTCAAAGTATTTTGTTGAAAATTGTATTATTCTGTTGAAAATTCAACTATTTTGTTAAAAAGTAGTTTATTTTTGTACTAGTTTGTAGTAGTTTGAATTTTGGATTTTACAAGAAAATTCAAAAAGTTGTTATGACAATATTGTGGGATATTCAAAAAGCAACATTTTCGAGCGTTCTTTGGCTTAAAATTTTAATTTTTATGCTTTTATATTGTAAATTCTATAAGTCCAGTAATTTGTTTTTGATTAAAAAAAGTCGTTGCAATAAATTGCTCCTCTTTTGTGCGTCACAAATAATACATAGAATTTTTTTATTTTGAAAAAAAGTGATCTCAACAATTTTGAAAATGCTTTAACTTTTTGAATTTTCATCAAAAATAGCTAGCTAACGAACTTGACCAACCACTTCAACCTTTTCTTCCCCTCCCTCCCTCAAATTCTTCCTCATTCACTTCTCCGTCTTTTCACTTCTTTCAGTTCTCTTAGTTGTGAGCTGTGAGTTGTTGAGTTGATAAGTTGGTGAGCTGATGAGTTGTAGAGTTGATGAGTTGACGAGTAGACGAGTTGACGAG
This sequence comes from Andricus grossulariae, assembly GCA_011634705.1. Classification (NCBI taxonomy): domain Eukaryota; kingdom Metazoa; phylum Arthropoda; class Insecta; order Hymenoptera; family Cynipidae; genus Andricus; species Andricus grossulariae. The sequence goes on from JAABKJ010075445.1 coordinate 246,361,811, forward strand.
CTGGTGAGTTTGTGAGTCGATGAGTTGGTGAGTTGGCGAGTTTTTGAGTTGATGAGTTGATGAGTTGATGAGTTGGTGAGTTGGTGAGTTGGTGAGTTGGTGAGTTGGTGAGTTGGTGAGTTGGTGAGTTGAAATATAGATAAGGATAACACATATCAATTTCAACTACTTGACTAATGCGAGAGCGAAGAGCGTTGGGTTACGTCGTTAACTCGCTCCGCAAACCTTAATGTATGGAGTGTGCGCCTTGTAACGTCGGTCTAGTTGAATTATCCGCATTCATTGTAAACTTACTGATTAAGTTATAAGTAAATTATTTAAAAAGTAAAGAATTTTTAAGCTTCGAAAATGTCAAAATAACGATCGTTTACAAATTTTAGGTTTTCGTAAGTAATTTGCAGAACTCATTAATCAAACAGTTTAGCCAGTAGCTTTAAAAATAATGAAATTTCTTGCAAAGAAAATTAAATGAATCATGTACTTTAAATTTTAAATGTAGCACTTTTGAATAACGAACACTAACTTCAACTCTGAACCAAATGACAAACCTCAAAACAGCGATTTTTGAGCAATTTTTATCTCTTCAAACGATGTTTGTTCATCTTCGAAAATATCGAAAACATCAAAAGTAAGCTGTAAATTTTAAAGTGTTATATCACAAGATCAAAAAGCTTTTTTAGAGAAGGATTTTCCGGAATTTTAATTATCGTTTTTTCTGGATAAATCCTATCTTTGTTTTAAAAAATAGGTTTGTCACGAAAATATCGAAAGCATGTTGCCAAATTCACACACATAATTAAGAATTCAGTTGCAGTTGAAGGACATAATAAAACTAACTAAAATTTATGATTAGTAATGTAAAAATTTATTATTTAACCAAAGCCAGACATATTCAACATAATTAAAATTTGTATTTGACACGAGTGAAAGTAACCTTATCGTTGAATATCAATCAAAAGTTGTATTTCTGCAACAGATGAAAAATTTCCATTTTTTTGACATTTTCATTGCATCATTTAAATTGAAAAATTAGTTTTGAAAACCAAAATTTACTGAAAAATATAAATTTTGAACAAAAAATGGAAGAATTACATTTTTAGTTAAAGTAATTAATTTTCACCCATGAAAATTCAATGCTTTGTTTGAAAATTCAACCATTTTGTTAAAAATTAATTTTTTAGCTGAAAATTAATTTTTCTAACTAAAAATTTAACTGTTTAACTTTTAGATTGAAAATGGATATTCTATAGTCAAAAATTCAGATATTTGGTTCAAAATTTATGTATTTTTTTAGTATTTGTTTTTTTCGTGAATACTTCATCTTGTTTTATCGCAAGCTCATATTTTCGGATTGAAAAATCATTTTTTTTTTTGTAAAAAGTTCAACTATTTGATTAAATTTTTTTTCTTGATTATAAAATCATTCCAGGTTAAAAATTATGTTTTTCAGATAAAAACTCAACTAATTGACTGAAATTTCAACTACTTCTATTAAAAAAAAAAATTTTTGTTTGAAGGTTCATCCATTTGTTTACAAATTAAATTACTTTGTAAAACTGTCGTTTTTTTATTATAAAGATATTTTTTTTAAATTACTCAATTTACAGCTGGAAATTGACCATGTTTAGTCAAGAGTTAAATTATTTTATCAAAAATTCATATTTTTTGGTAATTAATTGTCTTTTTATTGTGTAAAATTAATATTGTTGGCCAAAACTTCATAGTTTCTCTATGAAAAATGCGCTCTTTTTCTAGAAAATGCAACTACTCTGTTGAAAGTTCATTCATCTCTTTATTCGAAATTTTATCTCTATTGTTGAAAATTCATTTTATTTGCTGAAATTTAATTTTTCTAACTAAAAATTTTAGAGTTTCATTTTTGGTTAAAATTGTATCATTTTTATTCAAAAATTCGAGTAATTAGTTGAAAATTAATCTATTTTATTAAATATTTGTCTTTTTTATAAACAATTGTACTACATTTTATAAAATTTTAAAGCTTATTTTTTTAAGATTCCGAGAAATTTTTACTTGACTTCTAAAATTTGAAGGCGTTTAAAAAAATTGTAAAGAATTTAGGGTATTTTTAAAAGTTGGAAGGAGGTTTTGAGAGCTATAAAAAAATTCAACGCATTGCAAGACATTTTAAAATATTTTAAAGAATTTGAAATATTTTAGGGCACTTGAAAGATTTCAAGGCATTTTTAAGGGATTTCAAAAGTTTCAAGGAATGTCAAAAGATTACAGTAAATTTGAAACATTTGAAAAAATTTTAAAAGATTCCAATGAATTTTTATTTCATTTCAATAATGCGGCAGGCATTCCAAAAGATTTACAATATTTTCAGGTATTTTGAATAAATCCAAGAAATTTCCAAAAGATTAAAAAAATTTCATGGGATTTTCAAGGATTTTGAAGATTTTGAGGGATTAAATTTTTTTATGCAGTCCTGAATATTTGCAAGATATTAGAAAAATTCCTATGGATTTTATAAGATTTTAATAGATTTGAAAAAACTTACTCACGAAAATTGAGGGATTTCAAAGAATTTGAAATATTTGAAAAGATTTTAAAATGTTTTAAGATATTTCGAGAGATTTTGAAGAATTTGACATATTTCAGGATATTTTCAAAATTCTAAATTTTTTTATAGATTTCAAAAATTTGAATGGATTGTAATAAATTTTGAAGATATTAGAAAATTTCGAAAGATTTTAAAGAAATTTTCAAGTGTTTAAAAAAATTTTAAGAGATTTCAAAACATTTCAAAGGATTCGAAATATTTTAAAGTGTTAGCTCAAATTTTGCTTAGTCTTACCTCAGGAATTTAAGTTCATCCAAAAAAGATTTTAGTTTGACTTTTCATCACAAAATATGAAATTTAAACAAAAAGATGAATTTTCAACCAAATAGTTAAATTTTCAACCAAAATGGATGACTTTTCAAAAAAATTCTTTAATTTTCAATCAATCAGTGGCAGCTGGCAGTATCATCCAAGAAAGATGCAATTTCTAGTATAATAGATAAATTTTCAAATTAAAAAGACAAATTTTTCAAAAAAATAGTTGAATTTTCATATAAAAAATATCTCAGTTGACTTTTCAACACCAAAATATGAATTTTGAACAAAAAGTAAATTTTCTGCGAAAATAGTTGAATTTTCAACCCAAACAGACGAATTTTCAACCATAATGGATGAATTTTTAACAAAATTATTGAATTTTCGAATTAAAAAGGAAAATTTAAAAATAGTAGTTAAATTTTCATCCAAAAACGATTGCAGTTTGACTTTTCAACACAAAAATATAAATTTGAAACAAACAGTGAATTTTCTACGAAAATAGTTGAATTTTCAACCCAAAAAGATGAATTTTCAACCAAATAGTTAAATTTTCAACCAAAATGGATGAATTTTCAACACAATTGTTAAATTTTCAATTAATCAGTAACAGCTGGCAGTATCATCCAAGAAGGATGCAATTTATGCTAATATAGATTTATTTTCAAATTAAACGGATCAATTTACAAAAAGTAGTTGAATTTTCATCCAAAAAATACTTCAGTTGACTTTTCAATACAAAAATATAAATTTGAAACAAAAAGTAAATTTTCTACGAAAATAGTTGAATTTTCAACCCAAACAGACGAATTTTCAACCAATAAGTTGAATTTTCAACCATAATGATATCTTTATCTGTCATGGAGACAGCTTTGTATACAAGGGAGTTGATGACCGATTGATTTTGAGATGGGTAGTGGTGGGAGGAGGCATGTACGTATCTGTTCGTATGGATCAGTTTTCTATAAACTTCATGTCCTCATGTGTTATCAGATCTTTTGTAAACTAGTATGTCCAAGAAAGGCAATTTTCAGTTTTGTTCAATTTCCATGATGAACTTGATATTAGGGTGTAATTGATTGATGAAACCGGGAAACTTGTGTAGTTTTTCTAGTCTATATCTCCAGGTGACGAAAGTGTCGTCAACGTAATGGCGCCAAAATTCCGGTTTAAGTTTGGATTAGTTGAAGATTTGAGTTTCTAGATGTTCCATAAAGATGTTGGACATTACAGGTGAGACTGGAGATAACATGGCTGCTCCTGAGGTTTATTCGTAAAATAATTAACTGAAAGAGAAGTAAGTGTTATTGACACAGTATCGTATCAAAGGTATGAGATCCGAGGGTAAGTTTGCAAAGGATTTAATAATATCGATTGCATCAGAGATTGGTACTTTCGTAAAGAGAGACACTACGTCGAAACTCACCAGGATGTCTTGGGGTTGAATGTTAATCTGTTGTATCTTTTTGATAAAGTCAAAAGAGTTTCGAATGTGTGTGATAGAGTTTTCTTTGAAAGAATTCATTTTTTTGGTCAGGAAGCATGCTAGGTTGTACTCGTAAGTTGGTGAGTTCACTGCGCTGACGATCGGTCTAAGGCATGTTGTTTTTGTGGATTTTCGGGAGTCCGTACAGTTTCGGAGAGATGGTCTGCAGGTAATATTATGATGTCTTTTGAGAAAGGATAAAATTTTGTCGGTTATTATTCCATTTTTCGTTCAAAATTCATCCTATTTAGTAGAAAATCAAACTATTTTATTGAAAATAAAAAAAATACTTAAAAAATTAAAAAAATTACAAAAAATACTTTAAAAAAAAATAATAAAAAATACTAATTTTTGGTTGAAGATTCATACTTTTTGTAAAAAATTTATCTTTTTTTTTAATTCGTCTTTTTGGATTGAATATTTAACTATATTTGAAAAAAATTCAACTTTTTTGTTGAAAATTAACTTTATTGTTGAAAATTCATATTTTTAGGTGGAAAATTTAACTTTTTTGTAGAAAGTTCGTATTTTTGGCTTCAAAATTCAATAATTTTGTTGATTTTTTTTTCTCTTACTGAACAATCTTTCCTGGTTGAAAATACAACTTGTTTCTTGAAAATTCGTTTTTTGGTTAGAAAATTCATCTCCATTGGAAGAAATTAATTTTTTTTCCTTCAAAATTCAACTGTTCTTTATTAAAATTTTTTTTGTTGAAATTATAACTATTTTATTTTTGGTTGGAAAATTTATCTTTATTAATTGGAAATTCGACCTTTTGGTAGAAAATTAAACTACTTTGTTAAAAATTAAGCTTCATCGTTCAAAATTCATTTTTTGGTTAAAAATCTTTTTCTTGTGGTTGAAAATTAATGTTTTTAATTAAAAATTTAACTATTCCATTTTCATTGAAAGCTCACTCATTTAGGATTAAAATTCCACATGGTTGGTTGAAAATTTAACTACTTTGTTGAAAAATGTTTTTTTGTTCGAAAATTTAGATTAATTAATTATTATTTTTATTAATTTAATTTAATGAATTTTTATTAATTAATTAATATAATAGCATCTATATATTTAAATTAAATTACCTTAAAATGACCTTAGAGGCCGCGATAAAAAAATTAAAACATACGTCATAAATTTGTTTTTGATGGAATGAACGAAATTGACCCTGAACTGACATTGACCTTGACTCGATGAGTTCCAATGGATCCCGGATTCGGATTCAGCGACTCAAAAAACATAAATTATAGTAGTTATCTTCACATAAATTACTTTTCTGTCCATTTTACCTTCAAATGCCCTTGACCCAGATGTGCTGGGGTCAAACGAATCACGGATTTATGCTCAGCGGTTCAAAATACATGGGAATATATGTGTCGCATCTATAAAACAGAAAAGTGTTTTTTTTTGTATGCCGGTGAAATTAGAGGTCAAATCATTGACAACTGTAATTTGTTCTGGACTAATGCTCAAGACGAAAAATTTTGCGGTCAAATATTTGATTGATTCTTGTGTCATTTGTCTAGGAATTGCAATTTTTTATTTCTAATGGCATTGTTCACGATTGAAATGAAAACTACGTGTCTGATGAAGGAATGGTCACAAAAAAAGCTAGATATTTCTCGGCTGAACAATTTTTGTTTCATCACTTTTTGTTCTTATCTTGCATATAATTTGTCTGGAAAGCGGAATTTACGATTTTCAATAAAATTTTTCACTGCTAAAACAAAGGCTTGACGTCATATTAATGCAAAAACCTACAATTTTAGCGATCTGAAAAGAAAATCTGACAACTCTCAGCATACGCTAAACCCTGTACAAAAAAGGTGCTCGCCCATAATATATATGATTTAAAAATACACCTTGTTTATCACAAAATATTTTATTTTGCCACTATTCAATCCGGTGAATTTTTGTAAGTGACATTGTAAAATGTTGATGTATAAATAGCAATTGAACATTTAGTAATTTCCAAAAAATCGAGTAATATCAAGAGATATTTTTTTTTAAAAGAAATGTTGAAAGATTCAAAATTAACGTAAATTTTGAAATGATTTCAAATAATTAAAAAAATGTAAATTTTTTTAGGTTTGGAAGGAAAAATTTGCAAGCTTTTTATGAATTGTGAAAGTTTCTATGAGAATAAATTTTTTTTACAATTCCTAGGAAAATGGAAAAAGACTTTTTATTTTTAACAATTTTAATTCGTAACTGACATTGTTAAATATTGATGTATAAATAGGAATTTAACACCTAGTAATTTAGAAAAAAATATACTGATTTCAAGAGATGTTTTTTTTTTTTGAAGAGCAGTTTTGAAAAGATTGAGAATTAATGTAAATCTTGGCATGATTTTGAATAATTTCTAAAAAGTGTACATTTCTTCAGGGTTGGAACAAAAAATTTGGAAGCTATTTAAGAATTGTGAAAGGTTTTATAAGAATCCAGAAAATTTCTTTAGATTACTAGAAAAATTGAAAAGGACTTTTTATTTTTTAAAATTAATTTTGGGGGAATATTTAAAAAGATTTTCAAAGATTTCCAAAACTATCAAAAAAGAATCTGGGGGAGGAGAAAATAGGTGGAGTAGGTAAGGGAAAATTTGAGATGGGAATGTTCGTACGAATTAATTAAGTTTTTTTAAAGGAAATAGTTAAAAAAAATGATGAATTTTTTTTTTAATTTGAAAAAAGAATTGATTTCAAAAATTTTCTCACTAATTTGTTCACATAATTTTCATTTAATAACTTTTTTTTTCAAAATTAAAAGTATGCATTTTATATAAAAATAATAGAATTTTCAACCAACAAAAGAAGAGTTTTCAACAAAATAAGTGAATTTTCAACTGAAAAATATAAATTTTCTAGCAAACATGGAAGAGCTACATTTTCAATAAAAATACGTCATTTGGAACAATAAAAACATGAATTTTTAAAGAAATTTGTCAAATTTTTAACCAAAAAAATGAACTTTGAACTAAAATGATGCATCTTCAATCAAAAAAATAAATGTTTAACCAATTAGTTAAATTA
>JAABKJ010075445.1:246372768-246515550 GCA_011634705.1 Andricus grossulariae
TTTTAATTTTTTAGCCGCCACATTGGATCCGCCATTTTGAATTTTGGAATTGGCATTATGCACTATGCCGCAAAGGGTTTAAAAACCAAGAGTTCTCAAATTATAATTTTGTTCTAGAAGAAATAAATTACACTGCACAAATTTATGGGGTTTTACCCACTCTATTTTTTGAAAAAAATTCCATATTTTTTTATTAAAAATACGTTTTCCCAAAAAGTTAGCGAATTTTCCCAAAGAAGTTGGATAATTTTCAGAAAAGTTAGGAAATATTCCCGAAAAGTTAGGAGATCAAGTGATTCTCAGAAAATAATGTTGGACATCTCTCTCATTAGCATTCCAATTTTCCCCAAAAAGTTAGAAATTTTACAAAAATGTACTTTAGTCAGCCGCATACAATTAAATTTTAGGTGAAGAAAATTAATTCTCAAGTAGAAAAAAAACTAATTTTGTAATTTTTAGAAAAGTAGTTTAATTTTTAAGAAAAGAGATGAATTTTCAACAAAAGAGATGAATTTTCAACAAAAAATAGAAAAATTACATCTCAAGTGAAAGGATCAATTTTCAACCAGAAAGGATCAATTTTCAACCAAAAATAGAAAAGTTAAATTTTCAGTTTAAGAAACTAATTTTCAACCAAGAAAACGAATTTTCAACCAGTTGAATGTAACTAGAAAAGACGAATTTTGAACAAAATAGTTAATTCCTTAACAAAAAAGATGAATTTTTAACAAACAAGATTTATTTTTAATAAAAAAAAAGAACGAATTTCGAAAAGAATAGTTACATTTTGAAATAAACAGTCTAATTTTTAATCAAAATGATTGATGTTCGATCAAAAATACGAATTTTCGAGAAAAATTTTTTTTAAGAAAAGAGTTTTAACATTCAATAAAAGAGTTGCATTCTCGAACAAGCAAAAAAGACGAATTTGCAACCAGAAAGAATTAATTTTCAACTAAAAATAGAAAAGTTACATTTTAAGTGAAGAAAATTAATTCTGAACTAGAAAAAAAAAACAATTTTGTAATTTTTAGTAAATAGTTTAATTTTCAACAAAAGAGATGAATTTTTAAACAGAAAGGATCAATTTTCAATCAAAAATAGAAAAATTTCATTTTAACTGAAGGAAATTAATTCTCAACTAGAAAAAAAAAACTAATTTTGTAATTTTGTAATTTTGTAATTTTCAGAAAAATAGATTAATTTAAAAAAAAAAGATGATGTTTCAACCAGAAAGGATAAATTTCTATTTAATTTTCAGTGGAAAATTGATCCTTTTTGTTAAAAATGCAACTATATAGTTAAAAATTGATATTTTTTAGTTGAAAATTCAACTCGTTCATTGAAAATTCATGTGTTCTGTTGAAAATTCGTCTTTTTCGGTAGAAAATTAATCTTCATGGTTGATAATTTATGCTCTTGATCGAAAATTCAACTACTTGCATAAAATTTCATATATTTTGTTAAGAATTCAACAATTTTCTTAAAAATTAATTTTTTAGTTCAAGATTTATTATTTTAGTTGAAAATTCATTTTCTTGGCTTAAAATTTAACTACCTTGTTAAAAAATCGTTTTTTTTTTGCTTGAAAATAAATTTGACTAAAAATTTAATTATTCAATTTTTATTGAAAAATTGATTCCTTTCAGTTAAAAATGCAACTATATAGTTGAATTTTTTTTTTAGTTGAAAATCCAATTAATTGGCTAAAGTCATGTATTTTGTTTAAAATTCGTCTCTTTTGGTAGAAAATCAGTCTTTTTGGTTGATAATTTATGTTTTTGATTGAAAATTCAAATACATGCACAAAATTTCATATATTTCGTTAAAAATTCAACAATTTTGTTAAAAAGTAATTTTTTAGTTTAAGTTTTATTATTTAATATTTCAGTTGACAATTCATCTCTTTGGTTTTAAAATTCAACTATATTGTTGAAAAATCGTTGTTTTTGCTTGACCATTAATATAACTAAAAATGTAACTATTCAATTTTTAGTGGAAAATTTATATTGTTTCAAATTTGGTTAAAAATTGATCTTTTGAGGTTAAAAATTCATGTATTTTGTGGAAAATTCGTCTTTTTTGTATAAAATTAATCAATTCAACTATTTGTTTAAAAATCACCTTTTTTTGTTGAAAATTCAACTGTTTTTGTTGAAAATTCGTTCTTTTTGGATGAAAATTCTTCTTTTTGGGTTAAAAATTCCACTGCTTTGATAGATAATTCAACTATTTGTTTAAAAATTAACTTTTTTGTTGAAAATTCAACTGTTTTGTTTGAAAATTCGTCTTTCTGGATCACAAATTCTACTATTTTCGTAAAAAATTGAACTATTTTGTAGAAAATTCGTCCTCTTGTGTTAAAAATTCCACTCCTTTCATAGAAAATTCAACTATTTGTTTAATAATTATCTTTTTTTAAAGAATTTATCTTTTTTGGTTGAAAATTCGTCTTTTTGTATAACAAATTTCACTATTTTCGTAAAAAATTGAACTATTTCGTTGAAAATTCATTCTTTTTGGTTGAAAAGCCTTCTTTTTGGGTTCAAAATTCCAATACTTTCATAGATAATTCAACTATTTGTTTAAAAATAAACTTTTTGTTGAAAATTCAACTGTTTTGTGGAAAATTCGTCTTTTTGAATCACAAATTTCACTATTTTGTTGATAATTTGTCTTTTTGTGATAAAAATGGCACTATTTTTACAGAAAATTCGTTCCTTTTGGTTAAAAATTCCACTACTTTGAAAGAAAATTCAACTATTTGTTTAAAAATGATCTTTTTTGTTAAGAATTTATCCTTTTTGGTTGAAAATTCGTCTTTTTTTGATAAAAATGCCACTATTTTTATAGAAAACTTAACTATTTGTTTAACAATTATTTTTTTTTGTTAAAAATTCAACTGTAATTGTTGAACATTCGTTCTTTTGGGTTGAAAATTCTTCTTTTTTTTTACTTCTTTAGAATTGTTTTGAATTCTTTAAAATTCTTTAGATTTCTTTAAAATTTTTTAGAATTCTTTTTAATTCATAGAATACCTTTGAATCCTTTAAAATTATGTTAAATTCTTTAGAATTCTTTTTAAATCTTATCATTATTCTTAATTCTTTAGAATTCATTTTAATTCTTTAGAATTCTTTTTAATTTTTTTAAATTCTTCAGAATTTTTTTAAATTCTTCAGAATTCTTTTTAATTCTTTCGAATTGTTTTAAATTCTTTAAAATTCTTTTAAATTCTTTAGAATACTTTTAAATTCTTTAGAATTCTTTTTAATTCATAGAATACCTTTGAATCCTTTAAAATTATTTTAAATTCTTTAGAATTCTTTTTAAATCTTATAATTATTCCTAATTCTTTAGAATTCTTTTTAATTCATAGAATACCTTTGAATCCTTCAAAATTATTTTAAATTCTTTAGAATTCTTTCTAATTCTTCAGAATTCTTTACAATTCTTTAGAATTTTTTTTAATTCTTCATAATCATTTTTAATTCTTCAGAATTGTTTTTAGTTCTTTAGAATTCATTTTAATTATTTAGATCTCTTTTAAATTCTTTAGAATACCTTTAAATTCTTTTAAATTCTTTTAAATTCTTCAGAATATTTTAAATTCTTTAGAAGTCTTTCCAATTCTTTAGAATTCTATTCCATTCTTTATAATTATATTTATTTCTTTTCAAATCTTCAGAATTCCTTTTAAATTCTTTAGAATTCTTTCTAATTCTTCAGAATTCTTTCTAATTCTTTAGAACTATTTTTAATTCTTCATAATCATTTTTAATTCTTTAGAATTCTTTAAAATTTTTTGGGGTCGCTGAATCCAAAACCTAAATCCAAAAAAAACCATCTCGTCAGAGTTCTGACATTACCTCAAAAACCCTCATGAAAAAATGTTTAAGACTCCGGTGGTCAGACTATGTTCATTATATGTTTTTGGGGTCGCTGAATCCAAATATGAGGTCCAAAAAACCGCAGCACGTAAGGCTTCAGACATAACCTCTAAAACCCTCATAAAAAATGCTTTTCTAGTCTGGGGGTCAGAATATGTTTATTATATGTTTTTGCGGTAGCTGAATCCGAATCCGAGGTCCAGAAACCCCCAGCAGGTCAGGGTTTGACATAACCTCAAAAAACCTTGAAATAAAATCTTTTTTCCGGGTCTGGAGGTCATACCATGTTGACTATATCTTTTTGGGATCGCTGAATCCGAAACCGAGGTCCAAAACCCTCCAGAACGTCAGGGTTCTGACAAAACCTCAAAACCCCTCAGAAACATTTTTTCCCGAGTCCGGGGTTAGGCTATGTTTATTATGTTTTTGGGGTCGCTGGATCCGAATCCGAGGTCCAGAAACCCCAGCGTGCCAGGGTTCTGACAAAACCTCAAAAACCCGGAGAAAAATCATTTTCCGGGTCTGGAGGTCAGACCATGTTTGCTATATATTTTTGGGGTCGCTGAATCCAAATCCGAGGTTCGAAACCCCCAGCACGTCAGGGCTCTGATATAACCTCAAAAACCCCTATGAAAAATATTTTTCCGTGTCCGGGGGTCAGACTACATTCACTATATGTTTTTGGGATCGCTGAATCCGAATCCGAGGTCCAAAAAAGCCAGCAAGTCAGGGTTTTGACATAACCTCAAAAACCCTCATAAACATAGCTGAAAATTCCAATTTTTGACACAAAAAAAATACAAACAAGAGAAATCTTCAACAAGAAATTTAATTTTTAATCAAGAAAGATGAATTTTCAATCTGAAAGAGCACATTTTCATCAAAACAGTTACCATTTTGACCAAAAAATATGTCTTTAACAAATAAGATGACTTCTAAACAAAAAAATTAATTTGTTAACAAAATAGTACAATGTTTGAAACAAAAATTAAAAATTGACTTCATTTTGTTTAAATCAACGAATTTTTAATAAAATAGTTGAACCTTCAAACAATTAGTTAACTTTTCAAACCAGAAAGGTCAAATTTTCCGTAAAAAATTGTGTTTTTAACTAGAAAGTTACATTTTCATAAAGAAATTTAATTTATAATCAAGAAAGATGACTTTTCAAATATAGAAGATGAATTTTTAATCCAAAAGGACGAATTTTTATCAAAACAGTTAAATTTTCGATTAAAAAAAGATGCCTTTAACAAGTAAGATGAGTTTTAATCAAAACAATTAAATTTTTAACAAAGTACTCTAATTTGAAAAATAAAAATAAGGAAATTACTTTATTTTTTTCGAATCAACGAATTTTCAATAAATAGCTAAACTTTTGAACAATTAGTTAACTTATCAAGCCAAAAAGGACAATTTTTTCAGAGACAGTTGCATTTTCAACAAAAAATTTAAATTTTTAGTCAATAACAAGACTTTTTAACTATAAAAAAAGAATTTTCAATTCAAATGGACGAATTTTTATTTAAAAAAAAATTTAAAAAAATGTCTTCAACAAATAAGGTGACTTTTCCACAAAACAATAAAATTTTTAACCAAATACCTTTATTTTTAAGTAGTTGAATCCTCAACCAAATATATGAATTTTCAATCAATAAAGATAAATTTTAAACCAAATATTTTAATTTTCAACATAAAAAAACAACATTTTTTAAACCTAAAATGGAATTGCCAAATTTTCAGACAAGAAAATTAATTTTCATGAAAAAACGAACTTTCAATTATTTGATTTTTACCAAAAAAATACAGATTTTCAACCAGATATGTTGTTAAATCCCCAATAAAAAAGATGAATTTGCAACAAACAAGATTATTTTTTTAATCACAAAGACGAATTTTTGACAAAATACAGGGATTTTCTAACAAATAGTTGAATTTTCATCTTCTAGACGATAAATTTCTAACCAAAAACGGAATAGTTAAATTTTTAGATACAACAATAAATTTTTAATTTTTAAAAACGAATTTTTAACAAATTATTTCAACTTTCAACCATGTAGTTGAATTTTCAACCGTACAAAAATTAATTCTAAAAAAAGATTTCAACAAAATAATGAATTTTTAACTAAAATAATGAATTTTCAACTTAAAAAATGCATTTTTGAAAAACTTCTTTAACCAAGAAAGATGACTTTTCTACCATAAAAGATTATTTATGTAACAAAAGACAAATTTTCAACCAGCTGAATTAAATGAAAAAAATATATAATTTTTAACAAAATAGTTGAATTCTCAACGAATAGAGGAATTTCCAATCAACAAGGATAAATTTTAAACCAAATATATTGATTTTCAACTAAGAAGAAAGCATTTTTGAAACCTAAAATGGAATTGTAAAATTTTCAAATTAGCAAATTAATTTTCATTTAAAAAAAACGAACTTTCATATATATATATATATATATATATTTAACTACTTTGTTAAAAATATTTTTGTTGTTAAAAATTAACATTTCAGTTGAAAATTATTCTTTTTGATTGTAAGTTCATATATTTAGGTTAAAAATTATTTTTTTTTGTTGGTTAAAAATTTAACTACTTTGTTAAAAATATTTTTGCTGTTAAAAATTAACATTTCAGTTGAAAATTATTCTTTTTTACTGTAAGTTCATTTATTTAGGTTAAAAATGCTTTTTTTTTGTTGGTTAAAAATTTAATACTTTGTTAAAAATATTTTTGTTGTTAAAAATTAACATTTCAGTTGAAAATTATTCTTTTTGTTTGTAAGTTCATTTAATTTGGTTGAAAATTCTCTTTTGTTGTTGGTTAAAAATTTAACTATTTTCTTAAAAATGTAACTACTTTGTTAAAAATATTTTTGTTGTTAAAAATTGATATTTCAGTTGAAAATTTATCTTTTTGTTTGAAAATTCATTAGTTTTGGATTACAATTTTAATATTTTGTGCAAACCTCCTTTTTTTCGTTCAAAATTATTATTTAAACTGAAGATTGACCTATTTCGTTTTTTGTTACAAATTAATTTTTGTATGTCAAATTCATTTCTATTAATAAAAATTCAATTATTTTATTGAAAATTTGTTGTTTTTTTTTTTTGAAACTTAATATTTGAACTTCAAAAATGATAATTTTTTTTTAATTTGACTTTTTTGTTTAAATTCAACTGTTTTTTATTTTTTATTAAAATATTTTTTTTTGCAATATCAACTATTTAATTTTTCGGTTGAAAATGTAACTAATTTATAAAAATTTTTTTTTCTTTTCTTGAAAATTGATCTTTTTAGATGAAAATTCACCTATGAAAATAATTAAAGTATGAAGAAAATCAGGCTAGGCATTTTTTAGGAATCGAGTTTTTGAAAAAATCCAAATTTTTTAGTTAAATATTCAGATGAAAAAATTAACGTTGAAAAAAAAAAGAATTTTGAAGAAGTATATTATTTTTTAAATAAATAGTTTAATTGGTAACCAAAAAGATTATTTATCTCACAAAACAGTTGAATTCTCAACAAAAAATATGAATTTTCTACCAAAAATTAGAATTTTCAACAAAAAAGTTAAGTTTCAATGAAATAGTTGAATTTTCTACAAAATGGTTGAATAAAAAAAAATAATTTCGACAAAACAGTTGAATTTTCAACCCGAACCTATGAATTTTCAACCAAAAAATGAAACGACGGAATAGTTGAATTTTGAATCAAAATTATGAATCTTCTACCAAAAGAAATTAATTTTCTACTAAATAGTTCAACTTTAACTCAAGGGTTGAATTTTCAACTTATAAAGGATAAATTTCAAATAAAAAATGAAATAGTTAAATTTTAAGATGAAAAAATCAATTTTACAACAACAAAAAAAACGAATTTCAAAAAAAAATTAATTTTCAAATAAATAGTTTAATTTCCAACCAAAAATATGAATATTCAACACAAAAAATAATTTTCAACAAAATAGTTTAATTTTCTACCAAATTGTTGAATTTTCAAAAAAAGGCATTTTCTAAAAAACAGTTGAATTTTCAACCCAAAAATATGAATTTTCGAAAGAAAAATTAATTTGCGACCAGTTGATTTTTCATTAAAAAAAAATTAATTCTCAACGAAACATGCAATAGTTAATATTTCAACCAAAACATATTATCTTTCGACCAAGCTTATAATCATATTACACATTTTTATTAGTGACAAAATCAATTTGTATCAATTCGAAAATTTGAAATTCGTAAAGAGACTTTCAATCATTTTTTATTTATGAAAAAATTTTCATTAATAAAAAATTATGGCATTATAATCATATTACATATTTTTATTGGTAAAAAAATCAATTCGTATTAATGAGCAAATTTAAAATCCGTAAGGGGCTTATAAATCATTTTTCATTTATGAACAATTTGCATTAATATTACTACAACATTTATAAAAATTCTGGAATTATAATCATATTACACATTTTTATTAGTGAAAAAATCAATTCATATCAATTCGAAAATTTGAAATTCATGGAGAGCTTTTCAATCATTTTTGATTTATAAACAATTTTCATTATTTTTACTACAAAATTTAAAAAAATTTGAAATTTTAATTATATTTCATATTTTTATTATTCGTATCAATTTTCATATAAAAATTTTTGAAGAGATTTTCGAAAATTATTGAATTCTAAACCTTTTTCATTGATATTGCGAAAATTTTTTTTTTTAATTTTGGAAATAAAATCATATTACACATTTTTATTACTGAAAAAAATAAATTTGTATCAATTAGAAAATTTGAAATTCGTAAAGGGCTTTCCAATCATTTTTGATTTATAAACAATTTTCATTACATTATTACAAAATTTTAAAAAATCTGGAATTATATTCACATTTCATATTTTTATTAGCCAAAAAATCAATTCGTATCAATTCGCAAATCTGAAATTCGTGAAGATTTTTCAATAAATATTGAATTCTAAACAATTTTCATAATTATTACAACATTTTTAAAAATACTGGAATTATAATCATCCGTTGGACCTGACCGCGCTGCAAGAGAGCTTTGATAGCTTGCTGGCTCGCCATGAAAGCCTGCGCACGTATTTCCGTCAGGACGCCACCGGCGCGGTTCAAGTCATTGACGCCCAGGGCCGGGTCGATATCGAGCAGGTCGACAGCGACTATGCCGGCCTCAAGGCGCGGGTCGCGCAGGTGATCGCCCAGCCTTTCGACCTGCTGCGTGGGCCGCTGCTGCGGGTCACCTTGCTGCGCCTGGCCGAGGACGACCACGTGCTGGTGCTGGTGCAGCATCACATCGTTTCTGACGGCTGGTCGATGCAGTTGATGGTCGAGGAGTTGGTGCAGGCGTATGCCGCTAACAGCCAAGGCCAGGACGTGCAATTGCCGGCGCTGCCGGTCCAGTACGCCGATTATGCCGTGTGGCAGCGCGGTTGGATGGAGGCGGGGGAGCAGGCGCGTCAACTGGCCTACTGGCGCGAGCAGTTGAGCGGCGAGCAACCGGTGCTGGAATTGCCGCTTGACCGCCCGCGCCCGGCGCAGCAAAGCCATCGCGGTGCAAGCCTGCAGGTGCATCTGCAACCGACGTTGGTGGCGGGCCTCAAGCGCCTGGCGCAGCAAGAGGGCGTGACCGCGTTCATGCTACTGCTGGCGTCGTTCCAAGCCCTGTTGTATCGCTACAGCGGGCAGTCGGATATCCGCATTGGCGTGCCGAACGCCAACCGTAACCGCGTCGAAACCGAGCGGCTGATCGGCTTCTTCGTCAACACCCAGGTACTCAAGGCTGACCTTGACGGGCAGATGAGCTTTGCCGAGCTGCTGCAACAAACCAAACGCCGCGCCCTGGAGGCCCAGGCTCATCAGGACATTTTGATCAAACACCAACCTCTTTTCAATGTTTCGTGGAAGCGGAATGGCACCCCTGTGACTGGTCATATGAATAATGTTCATCAAACTCCAAACCCCTTTCCAACATTTCGTGGAAGCGGGAAGGCACCCCTGTGACTGGTCACATAAATAATTTTGTTCAAACACCAACCTCTTTCCAATGTTTCGTGGAAGCGGAAAGGCATACCTTTGACTGACCACATAAATAATGTTGGTCAAGCCCCTACTTTTTTTCAACGTTTCGTGGAAACGGATAGGCACCCCTGTGATCGGTCACATAAATAATGTTTTGGTCAAACACCTACCTCTTTTCAATGTTTCGTGGAAGCGGAAAGGCACCCCTGTGACTGGTCATATAAATAATGTTCATCAGAATCCAAACCCCTTTCCAACATTTCGTGGAAGCGGAACGGCAGCTCTGTGACTGGTCACATAAATAATTTTGGTCAAACACCAACCTCTTTCCAATGTTTCGTGGAAGCGGAAAGGCACACCTTTGACTGACCACAGAGATAATGTTGGTCAAACACCAACCTCTTTTTAATGTTTCGTGGAAGCGTAAACGCACCCCTGTGACTGGTCACATAAATAATGTTGGTCAAGCCCCTACCTTTTTTCAACGTTTCGTGGAAACGGAAAGGCACCCATGTGACTGGTCACAGAAATAATGTTGGGCAAGCCCCTATCTCTTTTCAATGTTTCGTGGAAGGGGAAAGGCGCCCCTGTGAGTGGCCACATAAATAATGTTGGTCAAACCCCTATCTCTTTTCAATGTTTCGTGGAAGCGGAAAGGCACCCCTGTGACTGGTCACATAAATAATGTTGGTCAATGCGCTTGGCATGCCTGAGAGCCTGCCTCGAGACGTTTTCAATGTTGAGAACAATCACACAGTCAGTGAGTCAGTTTGTCCTGCCTGAGAGCGTATCTCGAGGCGTTCGCTATGTTGCCAACAATCCATCAGAAGTATGGCTTTCATGCCTGAGAGCCTGCCTCGAGACGGTTGCAATGTTGAGAACAATCACAAAGTCAGTGAGTCAGTTTATCCTGTCTGAGAGCCTGTCTCGAGGCGTTCGCCATGTTGCAAACAATCCATCAGAAGTATGGTTGTCATGCCTGAGAGCCTGTTTCGATACGTTTCCAATGTTGGGAACAATCACACAGTCATTGAGTAAGTTTGTCATGCCTGAGCCTGTCTCGAGGTGTTTCCATGTTGCAAGCAAACCACCAGTTGTGGTTGTCATGCCTGAGAGCCTGTCTCGAGTCGTTTGCAATGTTGAGAATAATCGCACAGTCAGTGAGTAAGTTTGTCATGCCTGAGAGCCTGTCTCGAGGCGTTCACAATTTTGCAAACAATCCACCAGCATTGCGCATGGGATGCCTGAGAGCCTGCCTCGAGACGTTTGTAATGTTGAGAACAATCACACAGCCAGTGAGTCAGTTTGTCCTGCCTGAGAGCCTGTCTCGAAGCGTTCGCCATTTTGCGAACAATCCATCAGCAGTATGGTCGTCATGCGTAAAAGCCTGTTCCGAGACATTTGCGATGTTGAGAACAATCACACAGTCATTGAGTAAGTTTGTCATGCCTGAGCGTGTCTCGAGGCGTTCCCATGTTGCAAGCAAACCACCAGCATTATGGTTGTCATGCCTGAGAGCCTGTCTCGAGTCGTTTGCAATGTTGAGCAGATCTTCTTGGTTCTCTAGTGGGAGTACTCTTTCGTTTCAGAGAGCGAGCGATCGCCATTGGAGGCGATCTGAAGGAGATGTTCCACCAGGTTCGTATTCGGAAAGAAGATCGATGCAGCCAAAGAATCCTGGGTCGAGATAAGGAAACGAATGAGATTTTCGTATTCGAAATGCAAGTCATGATTTTTGGGGCAGTGTCGTCTCCTTACGTAGCCCAAGAAATTCGGAATAGGAATGCAAAAGAATTTGAAAATGAGTTTCCAGATGCTTATCGATCCATCACACAGAAACATTACATGGATGATTATTTGGACAGCCTGGACACCATCACAGAAGCTATTCAACGAGCCAAGGAAGTTTCCTTCATACATCAGAAAGGTGGGTTTGAGATTCGGAACTGGGTGACGAATTCGAAGAAAGTACGTGAATCTCTTCCCCAGGACGCGATTGCAACAGGTGGCAGTCAGCTATCTTTCAGCAATGAAGATTATCAACGAGTCCTGGGAGTGATCTGGGTACCTGACAGCGATGTCTTCACGTTCACCACCGAGTTTCCAAAACTTGACAAGAGAGTTGTCACCGCAGAGAAGTCACCGACCAAGAGGGATGTGCTTAAACTCATAATGTCGATTTTCGACCAATTGGGTTTGTTGGCAGTGATGTCAATCAGAGCCAAAATTCTGATGCAAGACATCTGGAGAGCTGGTTCCGACTGGGATCAACCACTCTCAGAGAACTTGAGCGAAAAGTGGAGAACCTGGTTACAGCTGCTTGACAGTGCAGCTGCACTGCGCATTCCTCGTTCTTATGTTTCAGATATTGGAACAGTGAAGGATGTCCAGCTACATAATACCTGGAGAGGTGTGACAAAGGGATACTCAATTATAGGATTAGTGTCTGAGAATGAAAACAGTACGCAGCTCAGTTGTATGAATAGGATCCTGCTTAAACTTGTGAATTTGCTTTTGTATACAGGGGTCTAGTACACTATAGAAGCTCTGTAGGTGAAATTAGTTTACAATACCGAATCTTGGAACACTTAATTTTCCATCGTTCGATAATTCTAGATAATATATACGAACTGTGTACCGTTACTGAATTTTCAGCAATACTAACTTGTTTTGTACTTTTTAATAAATAATGTTATTACCAAAAATATATTAATAATTATTTTGAATACAAATATTTTAAAAAATATCGAGAAATAATGTATTAATAACAAATTTTATGGAGAGAATAAATAATAATTTATTCATAACAAATTTGGTAAAAAGGATCAATAATAATTTATTGACAACAAGTAAACTATATTTCTAACTACGTTCAGGTAATTAAGTGCAAGTGACAGTTCATCGAAAGTACACAGTAGAAACGAAATTAGTACTGAAAAAGTAAGTTTTCTTTTAAATATATTTATTTTTACTTTTTAATTTTAGTTACAAAAGATGCCTATAGTTCTTCTATTTTACGGATTCTAAAAATTATATTAAACATGGTTATAACTTTTTGGTTATTTCAATTAATTTTTGTTCTAATATTATACAGGAGAAGTGAAGAATTTTCATAACTCCAGGTAAGGATATTGAAAAGCCCTTTTAACCCTCCCGTGAATCCGTCACTGTTCCGTCCACCAATTAGCATAAGACGCCTCAAATCGGAATTTTCCAAGCAAATTTTCTGCCAACTTGGGCCCTACACTTTAAAGTTGCAGGATTAGAAATGAACGTCTTTTAATACTTGAATCATTATTTGAGAACGACTAAATTCTTATAACTTTAGATAAATTTGAAATTAGGACTATTGAAAATTAGGAGTACTTGAAAGAACTGAACGAATTTTTAGTTTCAAAAGCTCTTTAAAAGGGTGCTTTTTCATTTTTATTTATTTTGTAATGATTTGGCACCCTCACAAATAATTTTTTTTGTGAGAAAATAACACCTGATTTTTATCAAAATTAAAAAATATATACTTATGTTTATGAAAATAATGTATGTTTTAATGAAAATAATTGTTTATTGCTTTTTATGTTGTGAAATGATTATTTAATATGTACGTATATTTTAATTTTTTATGGTATTAGTTTCGAAGGTCATTAATAAATTAAATGTATAGAAATGCAATTTCAAACGAAAAAAATATATAATGCAAACATTATATATATTGGGAGCTTTGAAAATTAAAATGAAAATTGACAACGGGCTTTTCCCGTGGATTTCTCAAATAAATAAATAAATATTTAATGTTCGCTCAAGATAAATTTTGTTCAAAGTGCTTGTTTCTAAATAAATTGGCTCTACTATTGTTTCTGATTGCGTTCTGTCACTTGTGGATTGTGTTTTTCATATAAAACATTGAAATCGTATTTTTTCACGTTTTTAAAATAATAATTAAAGATCACTCAAGATAATTTTCTGTACAAAATATTGATGCATGAAGAATATATGTCATACTATAGAACTGATTTCTTTGCTCGAAGATACTAACCTAAATTGTACTATAGTGAAAACAACTGGAAAAAATAAGATGTAAGCCCAATTTTGTAAAGTAAATTCAGCGTATTTCATAGTAGACTCGGTCAGCTCCGAATCCCAAAAGTTATTGTTCTTGGTTCAGAAAAAATCTCAATATTGTCGATTTTCGTATAAGTATTGCAAATAGTAATATTGTCGATTTTCGTATAGGTATTGCAAATAGTCTCATTAACAACATGTAAAAATCTAAAGTTCTCAGACTTACGTCTAACTGAAAAAAAAACAATTCTGTTGAGTTCGTCAGTGTATCTCATAGTAGACTCGGTCAGCTCGGCATCCTAAAAGTTTTTTTTTTTTGGTTCAGAAAAAAATCTCAATAATGTTGATTTTCGTATAGATATTGCAAAAACTCTCATTAACAACATGTAAAAAATCTAAAGTTGTCAGACTTATATATCGCTGGAAAAATAACGATTATGTTGAGTTCGTCAGCGTATTTCATAGTAGACTCGGTCAGCTCGGCATCCTAAAAGTTGTTTTGTTTTGGTTCAGAAAAAAATCTCAATGATGTCGAGTTTCGTATAGATATTGAAAATAGTATCATTAACAACATGTCAAAATCTAAAGTTCTCAGACTTATATATAACTGGAAAAATGACAATTCTGTTGAGTTCGTCAGTGTATTTCATAGTAGACTCGCTCATCTCGGCATCCTAAAAGTTGTTTTTTTTTTTGGTTCAGAAAAAAATCTCAATAATGTTGATTTTTGTATAGATATGGCAAAAAGTCTCATTAACAACATGTAAAAATCTAAAGTTCTCAGACTTATATATAACTGAAAAAATAACCATTATGTTGAGTTCGTCAGCGTATTTCATAGTAGACTCGGTCAGCTCCGAATCCCAAAAGTTATTGTTCTTGGTTCAGAAATGCATCTCACTATGTGTGGATGTACCTTCAAGCTTTCCAACAGACAGATGATAAGTCTATGAGAGGTTGAATTGAAAGCTTTGCGGTAGTGAATCCAGGCCATTGACAGGGCGCGTTGATGGGCTGCAGCGTCTTTACAGACACACCTTTCAATTAGCAGGTTCTCTCGATAGCCTGCTACACCTTTTTTCGAGTCACATTGTTGGTAGATCTCACGCCACACATGCTCAATTCTCCGAACAATCCTATTGTTTAGGACAGCTGTAAAGATCTTATACAGTGTGTTCAAACAAGTTATTGGCCTATAATTCTCTGGGTTGGACGAGTTGCCTTTTTTCGGTAGGAGTGTAGTGCGTCTTAACACCAGCCACTGCGGAATGGGCGTCTCTGACTTTAAATATAAGGTGAATATGTGGGCCAAATGTTGGTGCGTAGAATTAAAATTCTTCCAACAGAAGTTCTTGATACAATATGGTCCAGCAACGGGGAAGTTCTTCGTGCCTCTAAGTGCTTTTTTCACCGCTTCGGCAGTGATTGATGGAAATTTCTGCTTAGATTTTATGAGGTTGTCTCCTCCTTTTATTATTCTTCTCCTTGCGTCGGATAACAGCCGTACTTTGTCAACAATATGCTGCTTGATTGTCAGCAACTTTGACTTGTTCAGTGTGTGATTCAAGATCCTCAATTCTTGGGCGAACTTTCGAACCCTTTCCATGAATGATCTACCAAATATTATGTAGTCAATCACACATTGAACACGGGACGCATTGTCTGGCCCATTCAATCTTCTTGTTCAGTTGATGCAAGCGTCTTTTGGTCTTTTGATCCATCGTCGGTTTGAGCCTTCGATTCTGATTTCAGCTCATTTAATATGCGTTTCTATGAGAAAACTGCTCGCAGTATTATTTCGCAGTACATAACGTGGGAAAGAGTGACTTTCCATTTTTCAAATGAACGAATATCTGTTCTCACTGTTACGTTAAAAGTGAGGTAAAATATTTGTCATTTTGACGCTTTGTTTACATTTATTCTAAGAATCGAACACACATAAAACGATGTTCGAGATAGATTTTTAACCTATCGACGCGCGGCATTGCTCGGAGTTTGTCAGCTGAATTCTGCTCCACGCATTCGAGCGTGACCGCGCTTAGAGTGGGGGTTTATGGCTTCTTGGAATTATACTCCCATACAGCCCCGAAAGCGGCAATGCTCGGAGCTTGGACTGTATTAAAAAAAAAGAGCAAAGGAAAAATCGCACGATTTTCGGTCGACGACTTCTTAGGAGCCTTCAATGGGCCTTAAATTAATAAAGGGAAATGCAAAAAAAAGACATTTTTTGCTGCATTTGTTTAAACAATAATTGTTTAAACAAATTTTTCTACTGTTCAAATATCATATTCGGGGAGCCCTAAATGAGCATTAAAGTAGGGTAAGAAAATAAATATTTTTAACTCATTTTTATTAGAATTGTTTAAACAAAAATTGTTCAATCATTTTTTTAAATTTTGATCAATTTTGATTAAAATTAAAATAATTGTTAGTACGTTTTACAGCAATGTTCGGCCAGCTTAACGTTAAGCTAGCGCTAACACTATTTAAAAAAAAATATCAGAGTCCTAAATTTGGGACTACGGGCCCAAATTAGTCCTTAATGAGCCCTAAATTATGCGAGTGGAAAGAATGGGTTTTATGATTTTCTTCACAACAACCCTATGACTACCAAAATCTTTTCCTTACTGTATACTGGAAAACTTAATTCTATTTACAACAGCTTGTGTCTATGTTCCGACACCTCTGTTATTTGCCATAAATGTTAATGAGAAAGATCGATTATATAGTTTATAGGCACCACAATAAACTGGTATCTATTCTTCATGTATCAGCGAAAATGAAGTAAACTCGAAGGGCAGCGCCATAAAATAAGATTTTAGCAAAGCTAATATTCAATTATAGGGCGATTTCCGACATGGCAACTGTTTGATTGAACATTCTGCAATTTTGTGAAAAATTGATACTTTTGTTTGAAAAATTCAACCATTTTGTTGAAAATTCAACTGTTTTGTTGCAAATCCAACTATTCTTTGGAATTTTTTTTTTCAATTTGAAGATTCATCTATTTGAGTGGAATTTGCATCTTTCTTGAATCAAGATGCAACTGTTTGATGGAAAATTCAAACCGAGATCAATATTATTAAAAATTGATACTTTCTGGTTGAATAATACAAATTTATTCAGAAAAAAATGATCTCTCTCCTCTCACTCTACTGGGATTGGTGCATTTTTATATTGGTTAGAGCACCTGACCGGAGATCAGTTGATCTGGTGTGCGTATCCCAGTGGAGTGAGAGGAGAGAGATCATTTTTTTCTGAATAAATTTGAATTTATACCTCCATCTAGTCTGTATGACGAAAACAATTTTTCTGTATTAGAGGATTTCACTTTGGTCGATAATGTAGATTTCCATTATTCATAGTGTGTGTGATTAGATTTCTCAATGGATCGATAATTACTATCTCCGATGATAATACAGATTCCTATTTAAAAATATTGATTTGGTCCCATGAAACGTTTCATTGTTTCATGAAACTTTCAATGTTTCAATGAAACGTTTCATGGACTTACAACCCCACACCGAAGCACGGCACAGCGAGCCTTTAGGCATGGCCCTGAAATAATGCGAAAGCGGTTCAAGGGTCATTGTCTGGCTAGTGAGGGGAGGTGAGTTTAGTAGGTTCTACCGTTTTGTTAGGTAGAATCCCCCACTCAGTGCGTTAATGCATTCTCACCTTCCCTACAAAAACATAAACATTATATTATATTTTAACAGTAGCCATAGTGGATCCCTCATCTTGAGCTCACAGTTTTATTGCACGAAATAGAGAAGTGCACTATGAAGACATCTTGAATCTCGTTTTTCTGGCTTAGAAATAAAAAAGAATATTACGGAAAACCCTTGTATACCAAGTTTATTGAAAATCAAGCCACAAATTTCTGAAATATGAGTGGACATGCATCCTGTCGTTACTGGGTAAAATGAACTTAACTTCGCTCATTCTATCCATGTTACCAGTACCCCACAATGAAGTAAATGTCACTGTCCCCCTTAAAATAGATCCAAAAAAAATGTTTTGATGTGTATTCACTTTACACTCGCAGGCCAAAAATGGCGTCATTTTAACATCCGCCTTTCAAACATTCATTTTAGTTATTTATTTTATCATTTGTCAACAAAATTCCTAAAATAGTATCTTGTGTATCGAGGGGGTAAAGAAGGCCCTTGATATACACCATACTTTTTGTCCCCCTCCTTGCAAACAAGCATGTTGAGCAGATAGAGGATGTTTGGTGTACTTGACAATTTTAGATTATAGGTGAAAGGAAGAAATAGCGTACTTTGCAGAAGCGAGATGGATGCAGAAAGCTGTCATCCTTGGGTCGCTTCGTGTCCTCAAGACACACGAGAGTTTCGCCGGCCTGTCGGTGTGATTTCTTCGTGTCCTGTGGCCACTCATCTCACGGTTGTGAGACGTGGCAATGAATGGGATTGACTGCGGTGCTACTGGGAGCCGATGTCGTTTTTTAGATGACAGAGCTCCCAGTGGGACCCTGCGGTGGTTGTTAACCTCTAGTTTTTAATTATATGTATGATTGGACGTATTCAGTACGATCATTTCTTTGAATCAAAGACATTTTTTTTTATTCAAAAACTTTTTTTTTCAATGTACACGCAGAAAAAGAACCTTATATTTTACTGAAACCCAAGTTAAATCTACTGATCTTCCAAGTGCGTATATGGACATCACGGCAGTGCAGTAGATGTTACAATTATAGGCAACTGAATATGACTATGATTTCTGGTTGCCAGTGCCAAATCTCAAGTGGTGCTGACCTGCGGATCAGTAGATTTTACCGATCCACTCGCTATTCTGCATTGTTCCTCGTTGCTGCAATTACTAATTATCATGTGACTTTGACGGATAATATAAACAGATCTAACTTATGTCGAAGATATAGATTATAGTTTAGACGGCACTATTAATTGTAAAAAAAATATTGCTAGAAGTAGTTATTAAATAAACACACGGTTAATTCATAGATATATGTTCGGATATACTCATAACACCGGCACACAAAAAAAACACTTTTCTGTTATACAGATGCGACACATATATTCCCAAATATTTTGACCCGCTGAGCATGAATCCGTGGTCCGTTTGACCCCAGCACATCTGGGTCAAGGGCATTTGAAGGTCATCCCCAAAAGCAGTTTTAACTGACCAAGGTTCAAATTTTTTAAGCAATTTAATGAGAAGAATGGCAAAGCGTTTTAGTATTAGACAATTGAAAACAACATCATTCCATGCACAATCAAATAGCTCTCTTGAACGATCACATCACGTGTTAGCGGAATACCTTGAACAATTTGTTTCAAAAAATTCCGAATTGGACGATTGGCTTGAATTAGCCATGTTTTCTTACAATACAAGTGTCCACGAAGGTACGAAGTGTATGCC
This sequence comes from Andricus grossulariae, assembly GCA_011634705.1. Taxonomy (NCBI): domain Eukaryota; kingdom Metazoa; phylum Arthropoda; class Insecta; order Hymenoptera; family Cynipidae; genus Andricus; species Andricus grossulariae. The sequence goes on from JAABKJ010075445.1 coordinate 246,392,156, forward strand.
CTATGAATTAGTTTTCGGTAAATTGGCTCGTCAACCATCAAATGAACCTTTATCAAAGCAAGAAAAATTGCAAACTTATGCTGATTACCTAACGAATTTTATAACAAAATTATATGAAATGAAAACTCAAGCGAGACAAAATTTAATTGCGGCTAAAGAAAAGTCAAAAATATATCATGATAGAAAAGTTAATCCATTAGAAATCAAAACAGGAGATAACATCTTTTTAATAATTGGAAAAGAGCCTAAGAAAAAATGTAATGATCAATATAAAGGGCCTTATGAAGTGCTAGAAATATTAGGAAAAGGAAACGTGAAAATTGACATAAAAGTCAAACCTGCAGTAGTACACGTCAATAGACTTAAAAGTTCACACATAAAATATCAAACCGTTAATAGTTAAACGACAAGCCTTTATCACTTTAATTTCAGATGGATCCCATTCACTGTCAGCGTATAGACTCTCTTACCGTGGTTTTTATGTACCAAATTGATCTTCTTATGTTACGGCCACATTTATTTCACACGGAAATTTTCGAAAGAAATGATAGCGATATTCCTAAATGGGCACAAAACCTTAGAAGCATAGAATGAGATTGGCTAATTTAACATTAAATTATGTGACGTCAGCAATTCTATTGGCTAGAAGGACTATTCCCACCTTTTTTTCGTACCACAACCGATATTATAAATATATATGCAGAGAATCGAAAACGTCAGATTATTGTATCTCGCCTTATTCTTTTGAACTTTAAACCTGCGACACTCGCCTCTCTGAAATTTAATTGAAATTGTACTTAGAATATTTTTATGAAAACTATCAAATAAAATTCTAAGTCCACAAAACATAACTCGCTCCGTTAATTCGGTACGGTTCGCCGTGGTCGACTTTTGTCGAATTAATACTCATGTGAAGTGTAAATAAAAACAACTTAATTAAAAATGGTTTAAATAAATTGAACTATTAAATTGTCAAACTCGGATGAAATTTTTGTGAACTTGTTTAGATTTTCAAACTAGAACCAAATAAAAACAGTTGATTTGTTTTCTAATTTATTTTGTGCTGTGTAATCATTTATTTTTTAACCTTGACCAGTTCGCGCGGTTAGTGATTTTCATCACTCTACGTCGGCAACGAATCCACAGGATGTTCTACATTATCGGTCTTCAAATCGACAACAGCGCTGGAGGCGTAACACCAACACTAGCCCTGAGTAGTGAAAGTAAAGATTTTTCCGTCAGCGGAAAAAACTCCGAATGGCTGTAATTTGAATGCTCGATTTTTTTAAATAGAAAATTGAATGTTTTTCAAATCATAGGCAAGTTTATTGAGCTAAAAATAATTATGGAAGAATAAAGACGATGAATAGACCATTTTACCTAACTTTCGGAAGTTTATTTGCGCATGTGCGGCTGCCATGTGCATCCCGCGTAGTATGAAATAGTACGTCCTTTTATAAGTACTTTTGAACGTCCTTTTATACGTACTTTTTTACGTCCTTTTGTTCGTCCACTTTTTTAAGTGGGATAGCAGCCCATCACTATAAAAATTTGTTCTGGAAAACCAAATAATATACCTACTGGAAATACGAAAATGTATTTAATTTTTACATATAAGCGGTAAGCCAAATTACACCAAAGACAACTAGTAATGGGCGCTGCTGGGCTTAACCACGGTAAAACCTAACCTGTAATTTCGTTTAAGCAAAATCGTCTTTAAAGTTCTCGTTTTTATTTTTCATGGTAAGAAGTAAAAGAAGGAGGTGTCAAACCTTCTTTTAAAAATTTTTCCTAAATTCTGCAATTTTTAGATAGTTCCTAATACTTTGTTATTAGGTTATTATAATTGATGTTTTCTTGATTTAATTTTTCTTCGAAAGGAAAAGTAATTTTACACACAAATTTATGTAATTCTGAAAATGGTAACATTTTAATTTATACATCAACTTTATTGCAAAAATTTATTTGATTTAAAGAAAAAAGCAGTTTTTTAGTTTGTGAAAATAAAATATAGGATACACGAAATAACCTTAGTGTTGAAGATTTAAATCCACTAAAACTTTATTTACAATAGCAAATTGAACACGTATTGAACTATTATTTACAAAAAATTATTTAATAAATCTCAGGGTTTTTCAATGCATTTTGCCATTTGTACGTTGTTTTACTAATTTTTACCATCATGACTGGTCATAGCAGCGCCTACCAATATAAGGACAACACATATTTAGTCTTCTAAAATTCTTACATATATGTCTTTCTAGAACTTACATAGATTGCTAAAATGATTGAATTCTCGCTTCTCCAGTTATTTTCGTTTTAATTAGCATGGTTAAATAGGAAATGTCAGAAGGGTCAATTAATGAAAGTACGGCTCTAAAATGATCATCAAACATAGTGATGGACATATTTTTTCCATCAAAAGAGGGAATCATCCCTTGAACTATTTTTTAGATTTTATTAAAATCATGAGTTCCTGTCAAAGCAATTGTATTTTCTGATAGGAGAGTGGGAAGGTAAACAGGCGTTTCGTGTCTTGGCAAAAGGGAAGAATTTCCGAGATCTGAATTTATAGATGAACTAATTTCACTTCTTAGGAAATTTTGAGAAAGCGGAAGAGTTTGTGTTATCAAAGAAGTTCTAGCCACTGCACCCGAATCAACAGGACCCGTATGATTCGATTTTCTTTTAGTTTTTGAACCTGAAGGTTCAGTTTCGTGACTGGGAGAGACTAGGGGAACGCTATCCCGACCCCTCTTTTTCGCACGCAATTTAGGCATTTTCAATTCTATTGACTAGGACTAACTTGGGATTATAATCTAATTTCGCATTTTATGTTAACACATTTTCTCGTCTTATGAAAAAATGTATAAATGTTTAAAACATTTAAATTCTGAATGAACACAATAAGAGTGAGAAAAATAAAAATCACTTCACAATTTTTTATTTTGAAGTCCTCTTGGCTGATCTGAAAGTTCGAGCTGAAGTTTCACTTGAAGATCTTGTAGACTTATGGAAAATCATCTAAGTTCTGCAACTCTGGAAGTCTCTCGGTGAATATCTTTTTACAGGCCATCCAACGATGCGGTAACCCTTCACGGGTCCGTAATCAGGAACGATGATCAAATATTTAGGATTTTTCAAAGCTAGTAGAAATAAAAGTTGAAATTATTTTCCCTGTATCTTTCTGTCTCATTTAAAATAAAAATTCATGATAGGATGTAGATAAAATAAATAATTCACCATTTTTATATTTTGCAGAATCTGAAATATTGCGCGGTCTAACACTTTATTTTCAAATCAAAGTTTCCAGTTTCTTAGTGTAATATTTTTAACGCTTTAAAAATGAACTTCAATTTTTTGCAAACTATTATTCTTTAGTAAGAAATTTCAAGTTCTTTGTGACGGTTGTTCTTTTCGGTTCAAAATTGATCTATTTTTGTCAAAAGGTTTTCTTTTTTTTTTTTTCGTCAACAATACCGCTCTTGGTTGAAAGTGAATATTTTTTGGTGCGACGGACCGAAACCCCACCGAAACTATTTTCCATAAAAGTTGAAATAACCTTCTGCCCGGGGCTACGATACTCTAAAAGCTTAACATTATTTGTGCATAGCGTTCAGATTTATAGATTATATAAAAATGTTTGAAAAAAGAACGGTAGTATTTGTTATAAATATTAATTTTAATATTATATTAGACTTGCCAGTGAAACGAAACAAACCCGAGAATAGGAGGAAAAGAAAGGCAGGAATAATCTTTATTTCTTCCGAATAGTCGCAATGACAGAGGACTGCAAACTAGTTCTTCAAAAATTTGTTCCCGGAGTCACGCGACAAACGAGTGCTATATATAGTAACTTTTATCACTATTATTTAATGAAAAAATTTATTCATTTCCCAGAAGATGTGTGGAAGGAGGAAGATTGTTGATCGAATATCTAAATCTTTTCCTGATTTGGTGTATTTAGTAAACATGACAATTTCTGGATTCTCAAGTACTCATAGTTACGGTACTTTAATAATTTTATAAATGAAAATTAATATTTTTTGAAACTTACATATCTTATTTTTTTTCTACAATGGTGCGTTCCGCCCGTGATTCTTCTACTTCTTTTCGTTCTTGATATCGATTTTCTCTATCTTTCAGTTCATGGTCAATACCAGTCATATATCCAGGTCGCCCTTTTTGTCTCTGGAGAAGTAAAAACTGTTTGTCTTCTTCTATTTTTATAATTTCCAACACATTGGCATGTGCAATATCAAAGAGGTCGTTTAGAGTGTCACTGAATGCATCCCTATTTTTCTTTTCCACCTCGCTCTCCCTTGTTGAATATCTTCGTAGGTTTCTCCATTTATTATACAAGTCTTGCAGTTTTTATACACAGTGATAAATTTCTGTTGGAATTCGTGCCTCCTGCCAAAAAATAAGAACTTCCTGTATTGTTAACTTTGCACTTTCTCGCACTGTTTTTTCCATATAATTAAGGTTGAAGAATAAAACTCTCAAAACTTGTCCATTTGATGACAACTTAGAAGAAACAATTTGACTTATTATGTTTCCAAGTAAAATGACATTTTTTCTAAGGTGCTGTTCCATTTTTAACCGTTTCAACTCCGACTTAACAGTGAAATATATTCTTCGGTGAGCTCTTCGGTGGCCTGGCCCTATAGACAGATGTCCGAATCCCGTTAATTGCTTTATTAATAGTAATCCTAACATTCGTCACTTTCGTCCTCGAAGTTTTTGCCTAAAACTTGAGAACATTTCTTTTTACTAAGAATTTTAAGTTTTATGAAGCACATTTTCTTTCCGAAAATGTATTTCATATTTTGTTTAAATTTATAAATAATACCACTTCAAGACCAGTTTCAAACCACGTTTGGTCTTTTTCTGGTCTGCACCCTTCAGCCTATACCTGCATCAATTTGAGGGAATGGAAATAGACACCACTCTCTCTGAAATGAGGATAGCTGTCTGTATCAACAGACTAGCTACACCAAAAGGTCCTAAAAAAGCTTGGCCATCTTAGAACGTGACGGCACGAAGTTACCATAAAGCTGTAAAGATGATGGTTATGGTCCTGACTCGTGATGACCCTAATAATGATGGGATATTGGGGGTTTAAACTGCTGGCTGTGACAAAAGGACTGTGGTCTTCTGGGGACCAGAAAATATCAGTTTGAGATCACTTTCAGACAGCCTATACCTGCCTATGCTTTGGTCTTAAGTTGTTCTTTCTTTTCACAAGGGTTGCCATTTGAAAATTAATTCATTTTCTGCCTAATTGATTTTATGATTATGAGAAACTTTCTATTTTATTGGGAATCGGGAGAGGTCCACTCGAAAAAAAGAAAGTAAGAATAATAAAAGTAAACCGAAAGCGGAAAGGATTTAGAAAATTTTTGCTTTAAAATGTAGTAAAATCGATTAAAAGTTTAAAAAGAGTAAAACAAGGATCGGTTTGAAATAAAATAAGATTCTGTAAAAATAAAAAATGATATAAAGTTAAAATCTAGTTTTCGGAATTCAAGAAAGGGGTCGTTCAAAAAATACGTAACGCCTTTAGTAGCGGGCAGGGTCACTTCGAGCGTTACGCCAATGTTAAACTTATACACGCCTACTATTGGGAATTTAAACTTGCAATGCGAGACCTGACGGTCACCAAGCGAACTAACCAATATGGCTGCCGCTGGGCTAACAGATTTGAAGACCAAATCTGCCAAAGAAGATGCTTGTATCTGCTTCGGAGAGACTCTTTAACTGATGTTACGTCCCGAATGCGGCTTTCAGGTACGCCGAGGTATGTATAGGTCTCTCCAGTGTTAAGATGTCTAACAAGACTTATATCCAAAAGCTCAGGGTCCTTGGGAACACCAATAATCTTTTCTTTCTTCCGGTGAATTTTGGCACATTTATCCAATCCAAAGTCCATCCCAATCTTGCCTAGGTACTCCTTGACGATATTTATAGCAGTTTGAAGTTTCCTTTGACCAGAGGCATAGATCTTCAGGTCAACCATATAAAATACATGAGTGACCTTATGCTCGCGCTAGTTAGTATCGCCACAGAGGTATCCAGAAGAATTTCGTAGTGCGAGAGATAGTGGCAGCAGTGTAAGGCAAAAAATATGGCCGCTGCACGGGCACATTCTCATTGCGCGCTATGCGCGCGGCTCGCTTCGCTAGCGAGTTTGAGCACGCCTAGGGCGCGCGACTGTTGGTTCTCGCGCTTCGCGCTCGAAAATATATTTATCTCACACTTCGCGCTCGATAATGTTTTTATCTCGCGCTACGCGCTCGGTCTTTGGATTTTCCACACGTTTCTGGACAGAATCTTTAAAATTAAAGGTCAAAGCGTGAACAACTTTAATTTGATGATTGCGAATTCTCTTTTGTTAAAGCTCCTTCGGCTTTAACGAACATATCCTTATCACGTATCTCGTGCTTCACACTCGATTTTGTCCAAAATGTAAACTTTTCTACATTATGTTCAACACTATCATATCTAACGTATATTATATTTATTTCTGTACCTCGATCTGGTACTGCGACAGGCTGCGAAGATTACAAACGCTAGTATTTAGGGGTTTGACTGGAGCAATGAGGACTACGCCCACAGCGGCGATGGGATTCATGTTCTGTGAAGAAGCCCTACATGTTGCGATAACCGCTAGAGCGGCACACGCGATGGGCCGCCTGGCCAGAGCAAATAGATGGACTCGAGGCACTAGGCACACTAGGCTCCCGAGTGATATCAGTACATTGCCGATTCTACAGATGAGGCAAGATAAAATAACAAAACGCTTCAACTTTGCCGAAGCTTTCCGTGTCTGTATCCCAAGCAGGGATCTGTGTAAAGCAAATGGTAACCCGCTCTTCCAAGGGGAAATCTGGTTTACAGATGGCTCCAGGGGTGAGGAAGGGTCAGGAGCAGGAATTTATGACAGCAAGAGAGGGACAGGTCGACATGCTACTGTCTTTCAGGCGAAGGTCCTAGCCGTCCTTCGTTGTGCTGAAACATTATTAGAAGGAAACGCTGCTGGCAGACAGATTACAATCTGTTCCGACAGCTAAGCGACACTAACTTCAATAGGGAAACCAGACATAACATCAGAACTGGTTTGGGTATGCAAAAAGGCATTAACCCAACTTGCATAAAGAAACAATGTAGCTCTCATATGGGTCCCTGGTCACACAGGGATAAAGGGCAATGAAAGGGCGGACCAGTTGTCAATACGCGGCTGGGAATAGCGGCTTGTTGTATCGGTTTGGCCATTAAAAACTGGATACGAACAAAATACCGGGAATACTGGGAGCAGATCGAGGGTTGCCGTCAGGCGAAATCCATCCTGGGTTATACCCATAGGATGGACAGAGCCAGGGAAATCCTGGGTTTACCCTTGTTATTTTCAACCTAACCTAATATATATCTCCGCGGATAGGATATCATAACAGCATTACGTCTATTTATGTACAATTACAGGTACATGGCTTGGCGCAAATTTTTCTAAATGGGGGTTTTTAACTATCAGTCGTTTTATCACAGTTTCAGTTTTTGTAATAAAGCTTCTCTAAATATGTTATTCTGTTGATAATTATTATATTTGAGCGACCAAATGCAATAAAGGAAATAAATAAACTTTCTGCTGAGAGTGGGGAGGCCTCTGGTCACTTGGAATTATCTGACTTTCAGGGACCTCCACTCTAAGGCGAATAGTTCCATATCCTCTCATTACATCTGGGCACCCAAATGTAGACGGCTTTTACATTTACGATCGATTATTACTTATTATCCGCGCCCAAATGAGATGTCAATATTGAAAGTTGGGGAAAATAAAAGACAGGAACTAAATTGTAGGGAGCGTTTATGTACTGATAAATTTTTATTACTACAAATAACAAATTTTTCAAAAGTTATATTTTTTTATTTCTAAAAATTTATTAGTACATAAACGTTCCTTAGTCCCTTTTCTTTACTTTCCCAAACCTATCAGTCGGTAAGGTAGGGATAGGGCAAGTGTCACATGCCCTTAATAAACATAATTTCCCTAAAAAGACAAACTTATGAAAATCTAATTAAAATTACTAGCTATTCGCAGTCAAAGCGTAATTTTCGTGCATCATGGAGCGATCGAAGAGGTAGTCGATATATAGGAATAATGTTACAACTTTGCTACCTTTGAATAGGCTTTACATGCATAAGATGCTAATTTTGATTTCAGCTACTTAGCTTCGGAACAGTCAACCTCTTCCCTGTTTCTGTCAAAAATCCACCCAAGCCCAACGAGGTAGAGACTTTTTGGAGAGGGGTATACAAGATCCCGAAAATCGTGCATCATCATTTAAACTTCATTTATCGTGCATCATTTAAACTCTGAATGTATTTTTGATAAAGTTCCGAAAAGCGCTCACCTCCGATTAATTTGAAACTCCGTATACCTATGTATTTTGAGGCGCTGATCACGAATATGATAGTGAAAATACCCGCAAATTTGATTTTCAAGGTCAGAACCCAAAAAAACTAGAAAAAGTTAATGTTTTTCCGTTTATTTCAGTAAATAAAAAAAAAATACGAAAAAGTTTCAAACAAAAGTTGTAGGTCTTTCAAAAATACATATTTTATGTTGAATATGTTTTCACCCTACGACTGATAGTTTTCGAGAAAATAGACGATAAATATGAAAAATCACAGAAATACTCTGTTTAAGTTAAGTTAAATTTAAGTCGCGGTGCGACTTAAATTGTATAAAAAATTCCTGAAAGTCTGGGTGGACATTAAATATAAAAAGTCACAGAAATACTGCACAATAAAATATTTCAGGCAGGTTGAGTACGAGCGCGCCGAATGGGTGGGAGAAGCGAAACTTTCGAGGGCGGACATTGGTGGGTAGGAGACAACCAATACAATCTCCTGTTTATTTTGAAGCTTCACTCCCACCCGTTCTCCGAATCTCCGCGCGCGACTTTTGCACAATTCATTTTGATCTTGCACCTCATCTAGCACCCAAATAGACCTTACATATTGCCATTTCACTCATTCCTCACCATTCGTACAAAACCTTCAGTTGCTCGCAGAGTTCATTCCGTCTTTCCACTCAAAACAGGTGAAAGAAGTAGAGAACTCGATAATGTGTATGGAGTGAGAAAATTAACGAAAGATAGATTAATGATTGGAGATTGTCCGATAAGTTCCAGCCCAAACTATATGCATGTGGGTAATTTGAATTTTCCCAAAAGTGGCTTGCTTGAACTTTTATTCATAAAAGTTCCCGAAGAGTCCTCTATAACTCACAGTGATCTTGACAATTATAGACAAACTATCATTGCAACCAACGCGTATAAAAAGCATTATAAACTAGATAGTGAACTTCGTGACAATAAAGCCTTTAAATATAAAAAATTTATGAAGAAATTAATTCCCACATCTCCATAAAAAAATACAGATAGACGAAGTAAAAATCGAAAATCATTATCAGGTAAAGGTCTGATCCCACAACACATGGTTGTTAGAGAGGGTAGTCTACTGGATTACATTGGCTGGGATGACTTGAATCAATTGGTCGATCGATTACGCTTACTGCTAGCGTCTCAAGCAGGTGGAAATCTAAGTCACACAAACGAAATTATATCAATCATTGAAGAACTACGAGAAGCTGGAATTATATATCGATGAGTGTTTTGTCAAGATTTTCATCATTTGCAAGATGAGCATCGATGTATTCGGACCTCATTCCAAGCGAGCAGAGATTACAAGTCGTGGTCCTCCTAGAATTGGCTTCAAAGTCACATATGAAGGAGATTATGACATGAATAATAAAAGGCTGTGTAAAGTGACTGATGCTCAAGAGCAGAATCGTGCTGTTAATCTGAATATGTTGCAGCATATGATACAGCGTGAACTTCAGACTATTTATGATGTTATAGCTTCCTTGCGAACTGAAGTAGTCAATAATCAGGGTCCAACAAAAATTGTAAGCAAAGACAAATGTATACTGAACGGTTTGAATATTGTATTGAAATTAAGTTCAACAAACACTCTCGTCAAAGAAATGAGCTATAGAAATAACTTATCGCTACCATATGCTGATGATCAACTAGATTCTATCAAAGATAAGTTAATATCGCTAACTCAGGAAATTAGGCCTTTCAATTTAAACAATCTTAAGCAATCGGTCGATGACATCGAGAACGCAGTAGATAAAATCAGTAGGGACAGACCAACACATACTTTGAGTGAATATGCGATTAACTGGGTACACTACCTGGGTGATCTTGCTATTGCGATAGTCATAGCGTTCATAGGGTACAAATGCAACGTGCTAGCGCTAATCTCTCAATGTATACCGAGAAATATTTGTTTCTTCTGCGTCAAAAGTAAAGTTACCGCATCTCCGACGGTACATTATACCGCTGCTCCTATTTTAGATGATAGTGTTGTAAATTGGATATTAATTCACTGTTTTATGAATTTTAAAACTTGTGTTTTCAATTTATTTTTGTCGTGTTCCTTTTACATTTATATTTCTTGGATTTATCCTATATTTTATTTTCTCATTGCATGAGAGCAAACTTTATGTCTTAGCCGGTCTTATCGTTTTCGTGATTTCCTTCTCTCGTCTCGTCAGTCCGCGTTCGCCAAGACAAAAGGTTCAGTCTATTCTAATTGTAAAGCTTTTAATTTGTTCTCAATAAAGACCGTACTTTCCGACATTATCCGTAGTTAATTAAAAGTGCTGTGTTTTTAAATGACTTGACGTAAATATGCATGTCTTCTTACCAGAGTTGTTCAGTCGTTTTTTAATGTCTGCGGGCCATGACTGTGACTATTTGAGAAGCATGCATTTGGCTTGACGCAGCCTGATGCCATGTGCGAGCGCCGTAAGCCATGACTGTGACGATGCAGAAGCACGGCATCTGGCTTGCAGCGGCTAGTCGCCCTGTTGCGGGGGGCTTGGCCTGTGGCGGCCAGTTGCCGTGTGAGACCGCCTACGGGCCATGACTGTGACGATGGAGAAGCATGCATCCGGCTTGACACAGCCGAATGCCATGTGAGAGCGCCGACCAAGGCCATTACTGTGACGATCGAGAAACATGCATCCGACTTGACACAGCCGGATGCCATGTGAGAGCGCTGTCCAAGGCCATTACTGTGACGATCGAGAAGCATGCATCCGACTTGACACAGCCGGATGTCATGTGAGAGCGCCAACCAAGGCCAAGGACTTTGACTGTGACTAGCATGCACCTGACTGGGCGCGGTCAGGTGCTATGTAAGTGCGCCGTGTAGGGCATGACTATGACATTAAGTAGTTGAGACTGAAACGATATTCGTCCGAGCGACGATTCATACTTATCGACATCAACTTCTTACGGAGTTTTTTGAAATTTTTGTTTTATGAAACTGATCTGTAGCATTGCCTTGCACCCCCTTGAATTTTGGCTGAGACTCTAGGCTGTCTCCCCGAATCTTAGCAATAAGGTGTCCAAGGTCTGAATGTTGAACATTCCAAATTCTTCTCTTTCTTGACTATGAGACTATGACTATGAGAGCTATGGAACTTCTGAAGAGTCAGCTATGCTTGATAACTTCGATTACCAATATTAAAAGAAATGTGTTTGCTGCTGAGCGAGATAAAATTACTTCTGGATTTCTACATTCTCCTCCTTGCGTCAGATAACAGCTGTATTTTGTCAACAATATGCTGCTTGATTGTCAGCAGCTTTGACTTGTTGTTGCAAACGGTAGTTTATGTGATTGTAGAAGCCAGGTTTTTCATTTATTTTTTTTTATTTTAAACAATATTCAGAGATGCCCCATCGTCTTTAAATGTTGTCACTGGAAAAGCTGAAAATTTTGGTAAGTGAAGAATCGATCCTAAAAGTGCAATCTCAGCTCTTTTCATCGATGTGACTTCATAACAGGTATAGTTAGCGTCCCTTGAATTGTTATTAGTCACTTTTCTGAATAAGGGGAATATAACTGTCGAAAGCTTTGCCGTGAAAGGGTCTGCTTGATGAGTTTATGGTATCAAGACCCACTATGATCAACTTTTATGGTCCAGCTGATGAGCGCTCCGCCCCGAAAATTCAAGAGCTTAAGTCGTAGACCTGTCAAATTTCAAAAATGTACTCAGATTTGTTTTCATTATTGCAGGCTCATTTAGATTTTTTTTTAATCTGATTCTGAGGGCCTGAAAAACAACATATTAAAAGTTAAAATTAAAAAGTGGATAACTTTGTGGTTAAAATCTTATATGAAAAAAAGTTGTTTTTGCCCATGTTAATTACATAAGAATTTCAAAGACGATGGGGCACCTCTAAATATTCTTTGAAATTTAAAAAAAAAACTGGCTTCTACAAGCGCATACACTACCGTGCTTTGCCTTTCGCTCCTAAGAAAATCAAAAGTGTTTTTTTTCTGGCCTCCCTAATATATATATTCGGTTTCGGTTTCTATTCCTTTGGAATAGAACTGAAGGGCCTATGACAAAGCCACCGAACGCGTCTATATTATATATATATATATATAATCGAATCCGAAATAATTATACTTTGTCAGGGTCCTCATATTATACTTTTCAGCGTAGTTCCATTTCCGGTTTTCAATTTTAAATGATAAAATAACATATTTTAATTGAAGAACATAACATATATTTAATATATAACATATATATGTATATATGTGTGTGTATATATATAAAATATATATTATCGATCGAATCCGAAATAATTATACTTTGTCAGGGTCCTCATACGATACTTCTCAGCGTAGTTCCATTTCCGATTTTCAAATTTGAAGGATAACATAACATATTTTATTTTGTTGTTGCGAAACTTGATGACGAAACATGACCGAATTTTGAATAAATCGTAATTTCGTCAACCTTTCCGCAATTAACTATGAAAACAGTCAATCTGGCGAACTAAAGAAACCAAAACACTTTCTAATTTAGCCCTTTCAATCTGAAATCATTGTACTATCGGACAAGTGGATATTTTACAGTCTAACGAAACGCACACTTTGAATTTTCTTGGCTTTCAAGTGTCCATCAAAAGACATTCGAATCACTTTAGAAGCCTTTCCAATCATCAGGTATAAAGGAAAAAAATGAGAAGTAATTTCACGCACATACATCATCCGAATGACATTGGTGCCTGGCAAATTGGCCAATAAGGTATATAAGTTATTAATGTGGGTTGAAAAAACAAAATTTTGAAAATCGGAAATGGAACTATGTCGAAAAGTAGCATATGAGGACCCTGACAAAATTTAATTTATGACACGGAGAAAAATGGATGTTTAAACGTAACATCTAGATGTTCAGGGTTAACATATTTTATGTTTAACTATAGGACACCATCCACACATCACTATTTTCCAACCGAGCAATTCACGCCTACCCCGAAAGGGAAACGGCTTAATGATATAATAATCGTTCAGATGTAGAGGATGAGGTCGATGAAGAAGAAGAAGAACAAGAAGGTCAAGGTGAAGACGAGGCTGGTGTACAGGAGGAGGAGGAGGAGGAGGAGAAGGAGGAACATAGGAAATATGAGGAAGAAGAGATTTCTCAGGGCGAGGTTGATAACGAGGATAAAAATAACGGTTTGAGAAGATGGTTCCTTAGTGATACTGTTCCCGACGATGTCTGGAATGACGTGCCCTCTAAATATGGTGGGGATTATTCGAATGTCCCAAATAAAAGATGCAGTAAGTTTTTTTCTCAATAAATCTGATTAAAAATTTGAACCATTTTTAATACTTAAAAACGTGATAGTTTTTTTTGACTATTAAAAATGTGAAAGACTTTTGTAACACTTAAAAATGTACGCAATAAACCCACCAACTTACAAACCAGCACGCTTTCTCGCCAAAGAACTGAAGCCTTTCACAGGAAATTCTATCACGCACGTCCAAAACTCTTTTGACTTCATCAGGAAGATACAACAGATCCACATTCAACCCCAAGACATCTCAGTGAGTTTCGACGTAGAATCTCTCTTTAAGAAAATACCAATCTCTGATACAATCGATATTATTAAATCCTTTGCAAACTTTCCCTCCGATTTCATACTTTTGATAGAACACTGTCTCAATAATACCTGCTTCTCCTTCAATAACCCATTCTAAGAACAAAATTCAGGAGCAGCAATGGGATCTCCAATCTCACCTGTAATAGCCAACATCTTTATGGAAAATCTAGAAACTATTTTTCCGACAATATTTTTTAAATCGTATTTTCTGAATATAAATACACTTTTATAATTTAAATTTTATTATGACTATTATGATTTATTTAATAATGCGCCAGAAAAGATGTAAACCATCCATACTCAATTTGAAGGAAATTTGAAGACCAAAAACAATAATCATTAGCATAAACAATAACGTAAAGTTCTTAGCAGAATTTGTTACTCCTCGGAATCCTTCAATATCATGTTTCATTCAGAAAATATGACTTTAAAAGTATTTTTGGAAAAGTAATTGTTTAAACAAATTATATTTCTTCCAACAATTAAAAAATGGTTAATATATTCTTTCTATACAGTATACAGTTAGCAAAATAATTATACATATTTTAGTTCATTTCATTTTTTTTAAGTTTTCGAAAAAAAAAACTGCTTAAGCAAATCCAAATTGTTTAAACAAATAGAAATTTATTAAACATAAAAGATATGTATCCAAATTATATAATTATTCAACAAAAATCAGTTTTAAATACTTATTTAGAATATTCCCATAACTTATGCAAAATTTTAGAAACCTCCCCTAGATTATTCTGACTCGCTAAGTCTGCCCTAAAGAAATTCTAAACATTCGTTTTACAAAATTTGATTTTTTAACATTTTTCAATTTCTTAAGAAATATAAAAAAAAAATTTCGAGTATTTTTTATAATATATATACAGCTGACTCATTTTGACTCGCTTAGCCTGTCTTTCTGGTTGAAAATTCATCTTTGTGGCGAGTATTTTGTTGAAGATTTGTCTTTTTTGGGAGGAAATTAATCTTATGGGTTTTAAAATTTATTTTGTTCTTGTTGTTGAAAATGCAACTATGGTATAACTTTCGGTATAACAGTTTCATTGTATATTTTGAAGTGTTTAAACGGATTAGGAAAGGTTTTCCACCCATCATCGTGTGGGTATTCATGTTGTTTTTATTACTCTTTCTTTCACGAGTTTGAGGGCTCCGTTCCCTTTACATCTTTTACAATTACACTTAATCACTATGCCTTATGCTTATCTTAACCTATAATTGCTTCGCCTTGTTATTATTTGCAAGTTCTTAAATATTATCTTACTAACTATTAACTATTATCTATATCAAGTGCGCGAGACCTTCCAGGGCTTCCATTTCCTCTTACCATTATTCTTCAAGCTTTTCCAAGGCATGCAACACTAATTTTCCTTATACATATTTCAATTTTGGTTTTCTCCTCCCCCATGCATTCACGCTTCCCTTTTCTCTTTTAAGCTCTTCATTCACTTTTCCCCTTGTCCACAACCGCTCAGTATCCACCTAACTTCATCTACCACACTCTTTACCCCTTCCTCTTCCCCTGTACATCTCTCCAACACGTGTTCCCACGATTCCCTTTCATACCCACATACCCTACGTTTTCATTTCTTCAATCATCCAATATTTACACTTATTCGTGCCTTCTCCCATTCTGAAACGTATCATCCTGGACCACCTGCACTCCTTTTTCAATCATGACATCTTGAATGTCCCGCGTTCCCTCTCCTCTCTCTATTTAGTATTTTCTGCAGGCTTACTTGTGCAACTTTGCTACCCTTACCACTTTTAAGTTTCTCTTTGAAATTCCAGATCCTTTTCCTCTGCCTTATCACCAATTTCTCTCTCCCTGTTTCTTCTCTCAACATATAACCTGGGCAGTTCCAGCTCATTTACCGCGGTCCTACTGGGAGCCGATGTCATTTTTTAGATGACAGTTGCTCCCAGTGGGACCCTGCGCTGGTTGTTGTTGTTTGTTATATATATCGTACAAAAACTTAGGATTTCGAATAGCAAATCATTGCGAATCACGAAAAAATTAATTTCGTTCATTAATTTGTTTATAACATTATAAAACAATTTTTTACTCTACTTCGTTGGAAATTATTTTTAGTTAGTTATTACATTCATTTATGATCGGTTTAAATGAATTTAGATGTCTTAAAAAAATGGTATACTTGAAAAGTTAGATAAAAAAAAGGTTAAACCTTCTTCATAAATAGCTAATGTTGATTTAGTTGAAGTGAAATATCTGCTGTTACTTGCTATAAATAGAAGACTTACGACAATTTCAAAAAAGAAAACATCGAAATTAATTAGGAATCAAAAAAAGTTCAAAAATTTGCCTTTGTCCCCACTGTGCGACACTGAAAGAGTTGCGCGGTGGCGGCGCTCGGGCAGACTAACTTTACGATATCTCGATATTTTTGCACTTTTTTTGGTCAAATTTTTGACAAAATTTCATTGAAATTCGTTTCCCATTTTTAGAAACATCGATAAATCCAAAAAATTGTATACCCAAATTCAACATAGCGTAACTGCCGTAATTTTGAAAATTTTAAAAAATCCTTTCGGCAGAAAATGTCTCTTATACAGGGTGGGCCATTTTAATCTATAGTGGATAATATCTCAGATGCTTGAGCAGATACGAAAAAATGTTTCAGAAAAAAGTTGGAGGGGATAATGGGGGACATCTACGGGTACCAATGACTTTGACCTTGAACTCGGTTTTGAAGGTTATTTCTATACGTGTCTAATATTTTTCGACGTTCTATCGATTTATACTAGTCTCATCTCAAAGTCAATGTCGCAGAGCAGGCGTTAAACTTATTGCAATTTTTCCCAATTTTATAACTGTTCAATTTTTATTTATTCGTCAAAATTTGCTTCCGTTTCAAAATATTCTTAGATATTCTGTTTAAAATAATTTTTGAAAATTAAAATCATTAAAAATTTTCCCATGAACATTAAGACAATATTTATATTACCTTAAACATTTCAAAATCTTTAAGAGCTTCAAAACTTTATTTGAAAACTTCTAAATATCTCCTCAACTTACACCATTTTTTTCTGAATGAGTACATTTTTATTTGATATTTACGCATGAAAATTCAACATTTTCACTTACAAATAAAAAATTTTTATCAGAACAATTAAAATTAACATTGTAACGTTCAAAGTTTAAGTTTAGCTCTCAGAAATTTTAATGATTCAAGGCTCTCTGTTTCAAACTATTTAGTTTCAAATTGTTTAGTTTTGAATATTTCATTTATAATTATTCATTTAAAATAAACAGTCAAGACTGCAGACTACTAAGTCTTTCAAATTGAAGCAGTTCAATTTTTAACGTCAAAATCTTTAAATTGTTTAATTTTATCAGATTCAGAATCGCCCTGCAAAATCAATCAATTATTGTTCAATTTCTAATACAAGAACATAATTAATTTATATTTGCAGTTGATTAACTTAAAACCTTTTTTTGATATGAAATTTGTGATTTTCAAGTGATTGGATAGCTTTTTCTTTTAAAAAGTTGTGAAAATCCCAGTCAAAAAATAAATTCACTGTCATTTCCCGCTCTCAAAAAATTCCGATCAGAAACAGGAGTCCAGAGAATTCTCTGCAGATCTTGATCATCAGGATGTATCCGAATTTGGCGAAACATTTTTACCATATCGGCGGTAAAGACGTATCGATACTTTCGCCAGTTTAAAAGTATTAGGGAGATGTCACTTTGAAGAACATGACCTGCCATGAGAAATTCATTAAGGCGGTGCTGTTCAGAAGTTTGTCAAGATACGTCGAAAACCACGCGAAATTTCCACTGAGTGGGTTTGAAGAGGACTACAGGATGATTCGGAATGTACAAAGCTTGCGGATTGTCTATTTAAAATTCAGGAATTTTCTCCATGTGTCCCAATTCCTCATAAACTTTCATAAAATCTCGATAAGCTTCCGCAAGCTGAAGATCTTTAGAAAAGCGACGGTGGGTATTCGAAAGAGAACTTAAGGCTATTCGCCGAGTTTCTATGGAAGAAACTGGGGGTTGCGATTTTAAAGGGAGGCAAACTGTATATCGTCCATCAGAGGTTCGAAAATGCTTATCTAAAAAAAGCTGTTCACAAGCTTCATCCTCTGGTTTCATTTTCTTTAAAGGGGGGGGGGGGGTACTTCATCCACAGCCCAAAAACGTTGAAGCGTTTCTTCCAAGTTATTGTCAGAGGCGGAATGCATAACTGTACGTGGCACTGAAGAAGTGGGTACCGCCCGCCGTGGCATGTCCGAATATAACGATCCCGAAACGATCCAACCCAACATGGTATCTCGGGCAATTCATTTAGATGGTGGAAATCGGCGTAACCCTGAAAGCAAAACTTGACCATAGACATCGGCCCCCAAAATGATATCAATTGAGTCAGGTTCCAACAAATGAGGGTCTGCTAAAATGTTCAGACGATATTATTATAAATTATGGCCAATTAGGGCCAGTCATTTTCGGCTGTCGTTTTGCATGTCGTTTTCTCTGTCATTTTCCTGTGGTCGCGAAAAAACTACAGGGAAAAAATGACAGGAAAAAAATGACAGGCCTGTCATTTTTTCCTTGTCATATATTTTCGAAAGGTCTGTTTACAATGAGACATACACCTTTAATGACGCCCTTCCAGGCGTCGTATACTATAAAAATTGAAATAGTGGAGGAAAATTCGGCGAAGGCTCCTCCCTCTTGAATTATACCCATGGTAGCTTGAGAGAGACGGAAACGTAATAAGGAATTGTGTAAGAGCTTGGATTGGTTGACTCTATTTGGTCCGTCTTTCCCTCTTTTCTCGTTGATGTACTTTTGTCTCTAAATAGCCGGAAAGTGAAAGTTAGTTAATTTGCATTTCATGTTTAAGTCATTTTTCCAAAAAAATATAATATTTCTTTGCATCAGATGGTTTCTTGAGAAGTGTGAATTCCTAATTAACAAAATATTCAATGTAGGGACATTAAGCCGCAGACTTTGGTTCTCCTTGAATAATTCATTTTTCGATAAAAAACGGATTTAGTGGTCCAGAAAGAACAAATGAACAAAATTCTTTGAGAAAAATCTTTGGTAGCTGCAAGCAAATGAATTTTTGCCATCTGAAAAAAATTTCGTAGTGGCTAGTCTTCCGGCGCCGCCAACGAACAATTTTTCCGGCGACGGCAAGGAACCTATTTGCCGGCGCGGCAAGTTTGATCGTTGCCGGCTGCCCCCCCCCCCCAGGTGTGAAATTCCGAAATGCGGGTAAAAATGTATTTTTCATTCACTGTAACCCTAGTGAAACTAATCCACCAGGGTGCGCTACGGCCTAGCTCTCTCGCTAGTGAGTTGAATCTTCAAGGGTATACAAAGAGGCAATGTATTAAAGATATGTACCAAGGTTGTTTCTCATCATTAAATTTGTTACATTAAAATTTTGCCGATACGGAGGAAACCATGTTAGATTCTTTAGAGGATCCCCTACATGTTCATTCGTGGTCACTTAGAATGTGTACACGTTCCCGTAAGGGTTCAATTATTGTCCCCTGCATGTTCCTGTACAGGTTCGTGTCTCAATTTCGTATGCTGAACCTGTAACGTTTCTTGTACGAGATCTGGTCATAGTTCTAGAAAAGAAACACGCACAGGAACAGTTACGGGATCCCATACAGGGTTTTTCAATAGGAGTGGATCGATGCCCCTTCCTTTTTCTATGAGCGCATGCTTTCCCTAGCGACCGTTCGAACGCAAGCATTACGCTACAGCGTAATGCTAAGGTAAAAATAATAATAATAATAATACACTGAAATTTACGTTAAATGGTAATGCCGTACTTGCTACAAGTTGCTTTTTCAGCGTTAAAAATAAAAAAACAAAGTGGCTTTAATTGAAGTCGGGCCCCTGCGTATTGGCAACCTGCTTGAAACCGCCGTTAGCAGACTGCTTAAAAGCGCCGTTAGCAGACTGCAATGACAGCCACATTATTTTTTCATTTTCTAACGCTGAAAAAGAAACTCGTTGCAATAAGGGCATGACCATTTAACGTAAATTTCAACGTATTATTGGAATTGCAACAGTTTACATATTTATTTTGTTTCTTTTATTAATTATAATGCCATATTACTTTAGCATTACTTTAGCAATGCTCAACCTCGATTCTGTCGAGTTTATTTGTCAATACATCTAGTTTCACTTCGTATCGGCAATCCTCTTTAATTGGTTTCTGCATACAATTTCTGTAGTTAAGATTGATGTCTCGTAATATGTCTTTAATTTGGAAATGTTCGCTGAAGTTTCCGATGTCCAAAATTATCACGGTTCTCCAGTAGTTTTGGGTTAGCCGAATGGATTCCAACCTTTCATTAAATATTCCTGAATTTTTGTTCAAGGGTTGAACCTGGTTTTGCGTGAAACTTCCGGAGATGAGTGAAAACGAGAGTATTAAAATCCATTTCCATTCTGTAAACCTTGAAGCTGAATTGTGCCACTCCATCTGTAGATTGAGAATTATATTGATAAGATTTATAATGATTAGTGGTTTAATGTTTAGAAAAAGGAAAGAAGAAGGCAACCTCCAAGTCCTCTTCCTTTTATTTCTTTCGTTTTTCATCACATTTATTTTTCTTTGCAAATTACATGGAATGTACATTTACTAACATTTTTCGTGACTTAATATTTAGGTTACAATTATTCTAAGGATAATTTATAATATAATTATATTATAAGTACTTTTGGGCCCACTTTGGTAAGAATGTATGGGTTTATATATATCAGGTTGTCATTTTCTGACTCATTTTCTTCGGAAAATAATAAATTTGCTCTAATTCTTTAAGAATTTTATTAGCTGCAGAATGCTCAGCTAATCGAAATTTTGTGTCCCCATCACTAATGGCAATCAACAATTTTCCGCGATCAGTATCCTCCACTACGCATTTTACATAATATACTCTGTTATGGGGGGGGGTCCTTTGGCACTGTGTAAGCTATAAATAGTAAGATTAGCACCTGCTCCCGGCGAAATCCTGCGGTTGTCCTTATGACAAACTTTTAACTATATATATATATATATCAATTGCTAATAAATTTAGTTGGTTCAATATCAGAATTAAGCACATTATAAAAAAGATTGAAAAAACAATAACTTTCTTTTACAATTAAACGGCAGATTGTGATATTGTTTGTAGAAGTTGTTTTTCACAATTACGTCAATTGTTATTTAGGGTTTCATATCCAGTTTTTGAATCACTTTTAGTGTAATGTCGGATAATCTCAGTTAAAAAAGTTTCTTTTGTATGTAAAAATGATAAATCTTAGTTTTTGTTTTAAAAAAATTTTTGTAACAATCACATCAATTATTTTTCAATCTGTTTCATTGGCTAATAATCGCAAGAATAATATTCCAATAATAATCAAAGAAAAAATAATTTTTCTACACGAGGAAATGGCCGCTTGTTACATTTGTTTAACTAACTTTTCATTAACAATCTATATTATTTACATTTGATAAAGTTCGAAGTATATAAATGCCTTTGAACATAATCGTGAATCACTTTTGGTTCAAAAAATCTATTTAGCTATGAGGAAAACTCATTTATTGAGAATTTGTTTTTGAAAAAGTTTATAGGAACAGTATTTATTAATTAAATAATGTATTCCTTTATATGAAAACTCGTAACCTCCATTGTAGTTTTATGTAGGAAGTTTTCTTTGTCATTACTGTCTAAGTCATAGGGTGACCTCTATATTAAAATTAAAATCAACTGAAGGAAAAAAGTAGATTTATCATTTTATCGATCGCCGATAATTATTTCGATTTATTTATTTTTAGTATTACTTTCAATGTAAAAATATACTCTCTTTGCGAAACCCACAGTTTTTTACATATATGATCAATTGCGGAAGTCGATAAGCATTAGCAAACCTTTTTGCAAGAAATCTATTAACTTTGAATATAATAAGTGGGATAAGGAAATTTTGTGTCTGATGAAGGAAAATACAGATACACGTTTTATTATAACGTCTACTAGCAATAAATATACGCGCGCAAATTGCGCGTTCACGTCTCTACATTTTTATTTTCCAGCATTAATAATAATTCATTAATGAAAATAATGAATTGAAAATCTAAACAATTTAAAAAGTATATAATGCACCTAGGGGGAGAAAAAGTGCCTCTTCCTCTTAGCGCATATGATATTTTTCATAAGAAATGGATGATTTCAAACATTTATGGAAATAGAATCATGATTTCAGTCCATATTGGATTTTGAATAAAAAAGCATGAAATTTATGTCAATTTATTCCAAATTATCAAAAATGATTTATGTAATTTATGGTCACTTACCATAAATTGCCCAAAATTCAATTTAAAAATGTTTATAAAGTTAAGGAAATTTTCGGTCATTTATGGTAATTTTACCGGTAAATATGGTAACTTATCATAAATTATCAAAAATTTATTTTGGAAAATTTTCGGAAATTTATGAGAATTTTCGGTCATTTCTGGTAATTTTACAGGTAAATGTGGTAACTTGCCATAAATTACCCGACATTCATTTTTTTTAATTTCCGGAAACTTATGAAAATTTTAGGTCATTTATGGTAATTTTACAGGTAACTATGGTAACTTAACATGAATTACCCGTAATTCATTTATAAAAATTTCCGGAAATTTATGAAAATTTGGTCAGTTATATGTCATTTTTTTAGATGACAGTTACTCCCAGTGGGACCCTGCGGTGGTTGTTAACCTTTAGTTTTTTATATATATATCCCCGGGTTGGACATGTCTGGTATATTACATCACAAGAAGGTTAGGCACGTCTTTACCGCAGGCCATGGTTTTACTGCTCGTCCCTGCGAACATTGAATTCAACGTGAAGACGTATGTAACCCTATGAGTAATGCAAGATATTTTATTCGAAACCACTATGTTATGAGACTGCCGAACCCCCAGAAAAGTGTGCGTTGAATAGCCCTTTACCGAAATGGTGCGAGAACGTCCTATGAAGTGAATGTTTTCTGATAATGATGATAATCACTGTCCAAACATTCTTCTATTTTGTTTTCTACACCTGTCAAATTTCTCGAAGGCTACCTCATACATATTTATCCTTATATTTTTGGGGTACTAAATCTTGCTTTGCTTCTTTTATTTCTTCATTTATGTTGAGGGGTGGCATTTTGGTTGTTTTTTCCATGATTTTGAGTGTAGGAAGATTTACATTTATAACACTTAGCGACGTAATTGTTGATAATTAAAGGTTTCGCGGATTCTATTGTTGTAGATGAAAACATTCGATTCATGTGCGGGTCATCTATTTGTGCTGAGCTCGGTAATAAAGTATGGCGCGAGATTTGAAAGTAGTTCGCTCCTTCTGTGAAACCCTCGACCCTGTCGGGGGCCTTGCTACAATATGGCACAGGGTAAAATATGGTAAAATATGTAAAATATGACGCAGGATCTTGCCCAGGGTTGCGTACGTAATATACCTTAGGTAATTTACGTAGTTTTTTACATGTAAATTACCTACGTAATTTACGTCCTATTAATTATTGTAAACATATTCAGCAGAAACCCTTGGTACAGGGACCCTCTATCCGCAACCCGAGGACGCGTTCGGGGGCTTTCTCATAAGCCCTTCAGTTCTATTCCAAAGAAATAGAAACCGAAACCGAATATATATATATATATATATATATATATAGAAAAAAGATTGTCTCATTTCTATAAATTTAAATCCATGAAATGGAACTGGTCGATAGTCATCCAGTTTTCTAATAAAAGTACATTTTCAGTTGCGCAATTAGAGTAATTGTCATACATATGATGCGTACATTTAATATCATTAATTACCATCGTTTCACGCAATCTCTGTAGCGAGGGTCATTCCAAATCAAGCATATCAAGAATTTCACTCGATGGTTCCACAAATTGTTGCAATGAACTCTTTTTTTCCAATCCTTTCTCAAAAATTGTTGTTGCATCTGTTAAAATGTTCTCGAGTACTACAGGTACTTGAGAATACGGTAAATCACCAGACTCTCAAGGTATTCCATGATGTTTCTGCTCTGCCCAAATGTTTATAGAGTTATATTTTCGCGGAACGTTGATCCACTTGCAGGGTGGTTGAAAGAGAAAAGAATATGGCTTATTACCTGTAGCACCATTGAATGGTAATATAGCCAATTCTTTCAATACAAATTTATTGACTGGTAACTTAAAGCCCTGCATATCCGCCAAGGACTGCATCTCGAATGCAACTAAACTATTTCTACTTGCTTAGGGCAGTTTTATACCAACTCTTTCATCCCAAACAAATTTTGTTTAGAGCAGTCAATAACAACTAGAGGTGCATACTCTATAAATTCTCCTCTAGATAGCAATGGTTGCTGTTACTAAAATAGGAATAATTGCACGAAAATTGTTTCAAGGGCATTGGCTGCGATTCGTCATATGATTCGCACTGAATCTCGACAATTTATAGATACAAAGAGTTTCTATATTTAACTCATGAAAGTTATTGCATTTTTTAATTTTAAAAACAGTTTATATGAGCTATTATCGACTTCAGCTATTTATGATGCAATAAATAAAGTTTTTCCTGCGAAATCGACCAAAAATTACTCGGCAATGCCACCTAGTTATCATATATTGAGTCAGTTAATAACAATTGATGCTTATTCAAATAAACTTAATTAACAAATGTTCTGTTGGGCTATTTTCCGACACACTAGCTTCATTCTTTTAACTTAATCAAATGTTATCAACTAATTTATAAACCTTTAGGGATATTTCAATGACAATCGACAGTTATTATTTTTAACAACAATTTTTTTAAACAAATTTGTATTATCTCATGTATTTATAAACTGAGAAATTCCACTTTTGACCCAGGAATTAACAGCCAATTATTTATCAACAATGTTTTGTTGTTAATCAATAACAATTGATGATTATTCAATCAAAATGATTTAAAAATGTATTTTCTGGCTATTTGTAACAATAGTTCATCGTTATCCAGGTTTCTAGAAAAGTTGCAAAATTAATTATAAACATAATAGATTTAATACTTTCACCATGATTCATTATGATAAATTAAAATTCAAAGCTTTTTCGGGTTTCAATCGTGTGCAAAACTACGAAACTTGCCCACGTTTCGTGAACGTTACAGTTCACTTCTTCAGGGCTGACCTGAAACTGAAGTTTCAGGTTATGTTGTTCTTATATAGATTCTCTACGATGCCTTAGGCGTACTAAATACAGACTGGTCGCGGTTAATACTAATTGAAAATGTTCAGGATGCTTACTTAAACTTCATAACCGTTATTAACCAACGCGTACATAATCCTATCCCAATTTTAAAACAAAAAAACAACAATCAGCCAATGTTTCCACCATGGTTTTCACAAGTAATAATAAATGATATCTCAGTTTTAAAAAATCTCCTAAAGAGGATTTAACTTACCGGCTCAATGTACTATAATGACAAAATAAAAATTCTTTCAAACAGTATAAGAACAATAATGAAAAGTAATCACCAAGTCTACATAAATGGCATTAAGAGAGACATGAAATCTAATCCTAACACTTTTAACAAATTTGTAAACACACAACTTAGAGTGTAGATTACCTAAACTTATGAAATATAACACCTCTGTCCTATCCGATCGTTCGGCTATTGTAAACGCGTTTGCGACCCATTTTTCAATCGTATGCCAAAACATTGGTATACTTGAGAACCCCTCGCACGACCAATACCAATACTTTTGTCAAGATATCTACCAACTATCATGTGAACAAGTAGCAAAAGCTGCGAAATCTCTCAAACCCTCTCAAACAGCAGGCATCGACCAGATTCCTAGTTTCCTCATTAAGGATTGATGATCGGTGTTATCCGAACTACTGACCACGATTTTTAATCTTATCCTTAAAACTGGGATTTTCCATGTAGCATGGAAATCCACTAAAATCTGTCCTGTCTGTAAAGCCGACGATAAGTCTGATATTACAAATTACTGGCCCATAACCATTATTTCCAATTTTGCAAAAGTTTTCGAATTCGCTATCGCATTTCTTATTCAAACGGATCTTAAGCCCAATAGTATTATCTTTATTTAGTGTGTGTTTATTTAATGCTATTTTACATCATTGTAAATTAGAGGATCAAAAACGTGATAAATTGTTATAAACATTGTATTTGTTTAAATATTCATTTTTTGCTGTGAATAAAAAATCTCCTGGGAGTATTTGATTGGATTATCTATTAATATGCTTGAAACTATTTTTGGACTGATACATTTGTTTAAATGGCGTTCCCAATGGTTTATAACAATTTGATTGTTTAAAAATAATTTTTTTGTCTAATTCGAGAAATCTCCTAGAGATATGGCTTAGACGAATCCAGATATGTTTTTGGTTTTTCAATAGGACCGTTACTTTTGTTTAAATAAGTTCCCCAATTTTCAAACCTATATGTATAGCTAAATTCAGGGTCGTTACATATCTGAGTGTGCCACGAAGCCGCACTAAGGACGTAACATCTATGAAGGATACTTTCTGTTGCGAGGAACAAAGTGTCAGCAATGAAAATGCTTGCCGTCCCCGTAGTGATCCATTTGGAGTGGTTCCATGGACGAAGGAAGAGCTCAGATCCCTCGATAGCGGGTCACGAAAAGATATGCATGATATACGAAAAGATATGCATGTTTGGAAAATAGTCTTACCGAAAAGATGAAAACCGTGGTTTTTTCGCGTCACTCTGTCCTGGCTTGACTTTCGATGACGACATCTTTGAACTGAACAGTGTGCAAAATTCGAAAAAAATCATATAGATGCATTAATATTTTGACTACACATACGTGGAAACAAAGCTGCAATATATTAATAACAATTAACGTAAAATGAATTTGAACGTGACTATGCTATCTCTCGTAATATACGTAGTAGATTAAACAAATTTTAATTCGGAAATTATTAATTTAAACTCTCCGTAATTTACACAAATAAAATAGAAGCTTTTAACACCTTTTAATTGAAAATTTGTAATTAAGTGCAATTAAAATGCAAAACTTAAACTTTTACACTTGTATAAATCGAACTGTTCAAAAACAATTGCCTCTTCCTATTTAGAAAAATTTAAAAATACAAATTTGCTCCCTTCCAGTTCCATAAGAATCATACAAAATAAAAAAATATCCTTCTTTCAATTCAGAAAAAATTGAAAATAAAAATTTCCTCCCCTCCTACTCAATAAATTTTTTTTTTAATTATCCTCTTCCTATTAAAAAAAATCGACATTAAAAAATTGGTTCCTTAAACACAATAAAAATCTTGAAAAGAAAAAAATGGCCTCTTTCAATTGAAAAAAATGGTATCCCTTCCAACACAATAAAAACCTTAAAAATATAGAATTTACTGCCAATTTACCAAAAATTAAAAACTAAAATTTTCTCATTTCAAGCTTGATAAAAATGCTAAAAATACAATACTTCCCATTCTTCCACTCAATACAAATTTAGAACCAAAAAAGTTCCTCTTGCAATTAAGAAAAAAATTAAATATCAAAATTTATTTTATTAATTTTAATTTTAATCGTTTCAAATAATTAATTTTCATTTGTTATTTAACGTTACAATAAAAATTGTAACGTTAAAAGTTTAAATATTTTACTCTGAAATTTTACCATTCAAGGCTTTCTATTTCAAACAATTCAGTTACAAATTTTTTTAGTTTTGAATATTTGATTTATAATTGCTCATTTTGAAATTTTTGTAATTAAATAATTTGAAACTGAATGGGTTTTGCAAAGCGTGGATATTTTACGTTTATTATAAATGTAAAAATGTTTTAATTGGTCATTTATTTTCAATTTGAATAGTTCTTGTCTGAGCTAAGTTACCAGCAGTGCGCCTCGACAAAGATATTATACATTTCCTTAATGCAAACTTTATTCGAAAAATTAAAAATAATAATTTTAAAAATATTTAATATAAAATTTTTAATTTATATTTTTAATTATGTACAGACTGAGTATCGGCTATTCGACTGACTCGTTCGGGGGGTAAAGAGTGCGGGGGCAAGAGAGTTGATGGCGCAATCTACGGGTTGACAGGCATGGGGAGATCGGGCAATTTACGCCGGGAGCGCCGTCTACAATTAGTTCCTCGAACTATACCCTGTGCCGCATCTAGGCTTATAATATCTTTGACTTTATGGTTACGCTGTAGCGTAACTAGTGATGGGCGCTGCTCGCTCGGTATTTCAGTCATGACCAATCCTAACCGGTCATGACGGTAAATGTTGGTAAAACGCGGTCAGACCCAAATATCTCCATCAGGAAAGGTTTTTTATAGCGAAAATTGGTTTAGTTGTTAGGACATACCCTATGCTAAACTTGCACAAAAAGTTTTTTGGTTCTAAATGTTCCAGTTATTCTCAAAGTAACAAAAATTCCAAAAATCTGAACATAGCAGACGACGCTTTTGACAGTTTCGCGCGAATTTCGAGAAGAATTTGAACATGGCGCTTTAACAATTGACAAATTACATAGAAAATCTGTTACATTTATTAAGTAATATTTTTAAAATAATATTTAGTAGTGTGCTAAGTTATATTGAATAACATTTCAATGAATATGACACTTAAACATTCAAACCTTAGTCGAGGCGGGCACATCGGAATCATGAAGAAGATGTCTGAACGGAGACTTTGGGCCACCAGGTCGAATCCCATAGTATGTAGACCCGTCCCCTGCTGAGTGAGGTTCTACAGAGAGTTTTCCTTATTCTCCTGGAAGGACAGTTAGAGGGACTCTCTGCAAAGGAGTGGAACCGTAGTAGCATAGAGAAGGAGAGCTCGCTTAGCACTGCTTGCAAACAGCTACCACGCATCGCACAGGGGACGTCGGCTGCATTAACATCATCTAGAGCAACTAATTTCTCATGCATGATTTACAAGCAAGAGACTGGATATAATGGTGAGTTTGCCTAAGAGAAAGAAGCAAAGCTGAATCACCTGCTTGAAGTTCACTTCGCGAGTTTTAAGCGAATTCGAATCGACCAAGAGGTGGAAGGCTGGGGCCAAGAGAAGGAGAGGGCCAATTGGAATTTCGCCGCCAAGGTATTGATAACATGTAGGTGGAATGAGCTGTAGGATCTTTCTCTCCCTTTATATCAGCAGGAGTGAATGTAGTCTATCCAGTGCCCTCACAAAAATGCATGGAGTTCGTCTATTCTATTTAGGACAAGCATTGTTCTAAAACACGTGACATCGGCATTAAAGAATGGCAGAGTGGCCTTCATTCTCACACCTGGAAAGGAGAATTAAACTGCTGAAAAATATTTCTGGTCGATCAGCTTTATTTTTTTCATCCTGAAGACTTAAGAGAATCGGGTCGAGAGATATATAAGGGATTTTAACAACCCCCGGCATAGAGGGCAGCACGCCTTTCAGGCAGGTTGCTTGGTAGAAACTGCACTACATGCTGTCGTGGCGAAATTGGAGGTCTGAATGAACAACTTTCATAAAATTCACAAACTTACACCGATAATTATTTCTCAAATCAGAATAATTAGATTATATCGAAGGGTTAACTACTGGGATTCTTGGTCTACACTAGATTCCAAGATTTCAAGATTGCAAGGGATTGCAAGGGATTTCAAGGGATTGCAAGATTGAAAGTGATTGCAAGATTGCAAAATTGTAAGAAATTGCAAAGGATTGAAAGATTGCAAGGGATTGCAAGGGATTGCAAGATTGCAAGGGATTGCATGATTGCAAGGGCTTGCAAGGGATTGCATGATTGCAAGGGCTTGCAAGAGATTGCAAGACTGCAAGGGATTGCAAGATTGCAGGGGATTGCAAGATTTCAAGATTGCAAGATTGCAAAGGATTGCAAGGGACTGCAAGATTGCAATGGATTGCATGATTGCAAGGATTTGCAAGGGATTGCAAGGGATTGCAAGGGTTTGCAAGGGATTTCAAGATTTCAAGGGATTGCATGATTGCAAGGGATTGCATGATTACAAGGGTTTGAAAGGGATTGCAAGGGATTGCATGATTGCAAGGGTTTGCAAGGGATTTCAATGGATTGCAAGGGATTGCATGATTGCAAGGGTTTGCAAAGGATTTCAAGATTGCAAGGGATTGCATGATTGCTTGGGATTGCAAGGGATTTCAAAGGTTTGCAAGGGATTGCAAGGGATTGCAAGGGATTGCATTCTTGCAAGGGTTTGCATGCTTGCAACGGTTTGCAAAGGATTGCAAGATTGCAAGGGATTGCAAGGGTTTGCAAGGGATTTCAAGGGATTGCAAGGGATTGCATGATTGCAAGGGTTTGCAAAGGATTTCAAGACCCTGATTCAGAATCTCCAGCTCTGTGCCCGCTATGTAATCAATTATATCTCTTGCTCTGTCATTGATGTTTGTGCTTCCCCACACCGTGTGGTGAGAGTTTGCATGACCGCCCAACAGCAGAGGAATCTTGTTTTATTGACAGTGCCGAATTAGAGCCCCTACCTATCTGGGAGGGGGGTGTCCTTGGGCATCAGCCGGGAAATACGCCGAGGCAATAAGCACCTATAGCCTTTTTCCGCTACTGCCCCTGAGTCTGACCTTGATAACGGTGAGATCTCCAGAACAGAGCTTGGGCACCATTATCAGATCCATACCTATGACGGCTAAATATGCCCTTGGCGCTTTTTCTCGTGGCCCCTTATATGTATATGGAGCCACATCCTGACAAGCCACTGATCATTTCCCTCTATAGTCAGGGTTCTTGGATCAGGGCAATTCCTGCCTGCACCACTGATCAGCGCCTAGCTAGAATCGCCGAGGCGCCTTTGCTGTGGTGCACATTAATCTGCATCATGGGGATTCCCGTATCAGCCACTAAAAAGCTCATACAGAGCCCCTTGATAGGGTCAATAATTCAGATCCGCAAGGACTCCAGATGTTCGAGGTTTTGTTAACCCTGGTATCATTCAGCCACATGGCGATCACATCGTAGCTTGGGCGCATGAGAACTCGCACCCTTGATATTCCAGGGGGCTTTGCCATTACCCCCTGGAAGGATCGCTCCTTCGTTCAGGTCCTACAGACTGAAGTCCGTCAGTTCGCCAAAGTACCGATACCTCGAAAAGCAGCCTCTCTGGTTCACCTATTCAGAACTATAGTCCGATGAGACCCATCAGTCCTCCCACCAATGATTTTTGATCTTCAAAATCATCGAAAATTGAAGAATTTTTATTTATACATCTTTAAAAATGAAGAATTAAAAAAAAAACATAAAAATTCAATAATTTGCAAGTTTATATTTTCAAAATTTAAGAATTTCCCATTGTAACTATTCAAAATTTTAGAACTTTGAATTATAATTATTAAAATTGAAGAGTTTTTAATCTTGACAATTTAAAATTAAAAATTAGGTAATTTTAAGTTTTATAATTAAAAATTATGTTATTTTTATGACTAACGTTTGAAAGTTCCTTAATTTTAAAGATTCAGAATTGAAAACTTGATTTTTGATTTTCAAAATCATTTAAAATTGAAGAATATTTATTTATAATTAAAAATGAACAGTATTAAATTGTAAATCTTCAAAATTGCAGAAATTTGAAAGTCTTTAAAATTCAAGAGTTCTTAATTTTTTAAATTTAAATTTTACGATTAAAAATTCTGTAATTTGGATGCTTTTTATTCGAAATTTCTTCAGTTTGGAAGATTTAGAATTAAAACTTGACTTTGGATCTATAAAATCATCAAAATTTATTCATTTTTATTTATATTAAAGACCTTTCAATTGTAACTCTTCAATATTGTAGAACTTTGAATTATAATTATTAAAATTGAAGAGTTTTTAATCTTGAAAATTTAAAACTAAAAATTAGGCAATTTTAAATTTTATAATTAAAAATTATGTTATTTTTATGATTAAAGTTTGAAAGTTCCTTAATTTTAAAGTTTCAGAATTGAAAACTTGATTTTTGATCTTCAAAATCATCGAAAATTGAAGAATTTTTATTTATACATCTTTAAAAATGAAGAATTAAAAAAATATACTATTATTATTATTATAATATTATTTATACTATTTATTTCTCAGTTTCATCATGAAAATAAATGTCACATTTTTCTCACTCTTGAATTTTAAAATGAAAATGTTGCGATAAAAACAATATAATTTAATACACTTACGTGACAAATATGTCCAGAAAGTAATATTTTTTTTTTAACGAAAGAAAAATCTGCCAATTTTAAGAATTGTAAGTAAATGAAAAAAATGGTGTTATTCATATTGAATTGACTGGAATTCTCTCGCTATAATAAAGAAATTTTTGTAATTCATATAGATTTTCGAAATTATACGATTTTCTGTAAAATCCATGACAAAATGTAGCCGCTTCGCGTTAGATTTAGCGATTCCAAATCTTAAATTAAACAAAAATTACAAGCACACTTACAACGAAACTTCAATCCTTGACATTTTTGAATTTCTCTTCAGTAAATGCCACATGCAAATTGTTTCGTACGAGCGTTAAGAACTTAAAATTACATTACATCTTATAAAAGCCGCACAAAAACTTCTATTATCGTTGCGTTTAGAAAAGATAAAGAAAAGTTTTTTGTACTAACCAACAATTGATTTTCCATTGGTCTTTAGTAATGAATGTCCTCAATGTATTTCATCGCATAATCAAAACAGGATTTGAGCGAATGACTCGCAAAATTTTGCGAGAATAATTAATTTCAGCACGATAACTATAACGATAACCTTAACCTTTTTTTTTAACAAGTGTTTTGAGGTTATGTCATCTGTTTGGTGTCTGTAGAATAAATGTGTCATGAGATTTGAAGACGGCCGAGTGGCGGCGCTGGCTGTACTTTCAGGCCGACAATTATTCAAATTTTATTATTAAATAATACGTAAACTAAATAATAATGTTATGTAAAAAAATTGTTTTTGTAAACTTTGAGACAGCATAGATGAACGCTAAAAATTTTATTCAATTATATAAAGTAGTTGTTTATAAAAAAATTCTGGAAAATCCCCCCCCCCCCCGACTTTTCTCCAAATTATCAACTACGTCGTAGTTTCTTGTAACTACGCCGTAGTTTCTTGTAACTACGCCGTAGTTTCTTGTAACTACGCCGTAGTTTCTTGTAACTACGCCGTAGTTTATTGTAACTACGTCTCAATTTGTCACTGCGTCACATTTTCTTGCTGTCTCGCTCTCTCCTTCTCCCTCGGTCCTCTTGATAATCTTTATATCTATCTCTCCTTTGGGCCCTCTCACTCATTCTCTATGGAAGGATGCTGGGACCTCCGCTCGATCGAATTGCGCCGTGCGCTCCGGGTGAGTATTTCGTCAGCCTTCGACTCTTATCGATTTCTGAGCGTTTTTAGTAAAAAAACCAAAGATCGCAAACGCGATGCCAAAGAGTATTTTTCTTGTTGTATCTCAGTAATCTATCTATCAAATCGAGATAAGAAATTGGTAGTTCATCTCTTTACTGAAAATCAATTTTCTTACTTGGTCGAGACTCCTTTCATTCATTGTGTGGGTGCTTCTGTACAAGCTTACACTCGTTCACCGTGGTTTTGAAAAAACTCTCTTTCGGCAGGTTCTGAGTCAAACCGCTAGCCTGCGAGGTATCCTCGTGGGCAGCCCTATGCATCGCCCGTGTATGTGTATGGGGTAGTTGTTCTCTTAGCATCCGGAGGGGTATCGTAGTTCAAATAAATCCAACAGATGGCGTCTTAAACGGCGACTCTGGGTAACCGGGTTAGCTCTCAGAGTATGCAGCCATATTTTTTCATGTGGGACTCTTGAGGAAAGGATGATTCCTCTCTGGGCTGCTAGTGAGAACAACAATGACACGAATGAACAGATTTGTAAGTGTCGCTCAAAGCAATTGATCGCGCAGGGCTCCCGACAATGGAACAGCAAAAAATGTCGGCTACCTTAGTGTTGGGGAAGCCCATCAAGACAAAGTCAATTCGATGGACTGGATAAATTGCAATACTTTTCAGTGAACTTTCACAATTTTTGCATAAATTTCTGTAAAACTGTGCTGATGAGCTCCGGAAAAGGGGTTATATGAAGGAAGCCGTAAAGCAAATCAAACGGCTAATCATAAGACTAAAAGAGAATTGCATCAACTCAGCAATAAGATGGTCTGGGCCAGACAGTACGCGCTCCGCATTCAGTGTATGATTAACTAAGTAACATCTGGCAGAAATAATAATTTCTGTTAAAGCTCTACCCCTTTTCAACGTCTCCGACTGGCCACAGAAATAAGATTGTTCCAATACCTAACCCTGAGGGGGGAAAGATTCTATTCGTAGTCAAATCTTATACTTTTTCTATCATCGGTTTTTCATTTAAACTCTATCAAATCTTATGCCATCATGAAATGTTGATGAAAATATTTATTATATCTCAATGAATATAATTTGACAGAAATTTCAAAAATTCAAAGACGTAGGATTTAACAACAGTCTATAGTGGATAAGATTTCATAGAATTTCCATTACAAGCTGGCGACAGGATATATGAAGCAATAAGTATTATTAAGTATATTACTTAATGATAAATTTTTGAACTGAAAACGGATCGCCAAGCAAAAATTGATTGCAGTAGGAGTAAAAAATACAGGGCGAGGCAGAAAACCCTTCATGAAATTGCGTCGTGTTAGGCGAGTGATGATTTGTTCGACTCTTCAGCAGGTTAGTAATAAATATTTTTAAATGATTCAATTATGCAAAGTAAATTTTTAATCGTTTTTCTAATCAATATTATTATCGTTTATACAAAAAGTGTATCATTCTAAATATACCAGATTTTGCTTTGAGAACAAATTATGAGGTTAGAATAAGAAGAGTGTTGTTTATAACTTAAACCATGTAACTAAATTATGAAAAAGTATAACTTTTGAAAATAATAAGTCTAAATGGACTTATGTAGTTAACCTGATTATCAAGTGTGTTGCAATATGTGTTATAAATAAGGATAGTCAGTATAAAAATACTTCTACATTAAATTTAAATTATTGTAAAATGTCATGTATCGAAATGTATATGATGAGTATTCTTTTCTTTTGGACCCCTTTTTTAACCACGCATTTTCATCTCTCTAGCAGAACGATTTATATCTTCAATAAAATTAAAATTTTTGCAAAGATACATTTGAGTAATTGTACGTTTTCGAGATTGATTTTCATTCATACTGTTGTGAAAAAAAATCCTTTCAATTTTATTCTAGAGAAAAAATCTTTTTTTAATTTTTATTTCTCTGTTAGATATAACTTGAATACATATAGTATTAAATGGTAATTTGATATATTGTTGCTCACAATCTTATTAGATTCTGCTAATATAATACTTTTGGAGCTCCTTCAAATGTTAGAAGAAAAGTTAGTTTTTTGTTTCATTTGAGGTTACGTTTCATAAATTCAATCCGTTTACAATGTGTAATTCGAAAATTTGTACTCTAAAAATTTTCCATTTTACAATTTCATTTTTAAGCCTATATTTTTAATTTAGAGAATTTTAGATGCAGTCTTGAAGACTTAAACAACCAAAAATTAAAAGCGTTTGAAGTTGGAAATTTTGGATAAAAAGCATTTTTATTGTATCAACTGTAAATGTAAATAAATAAATTATTTTTAAAATGGATCTATACCTTAAGTACAATTCAAAATTTGAGAATTTCCAGATTTTAACATTAAAAATTAAACTGTTTCAATTCGAAAGTCTTAGTCACTAAAAAATGCAAACGTCGGATTAAAACTTTATAAACTAATTTTCAACTTCAAAATTGGAGAATTTCCAGATTTGAACATTAAAAATTAAGCTGTTTCAATTCGAAAGTCTTAGTCATTAAAACATGTGAATGTCTGATTGAAACTTTATAAACTAATTTTTAACTTCATAATATATTATAAAGTTATTTTGAAGTTGAAAATTAGTTAAAAAGTTTCAATCGGAGGTTTACACTTTTTAATGACTAAGACTTTCGAATTGAAACAGTTCAAATTTTAATGTCAAAATCGGGAAATTCTCCAATTTTCAACCGTACTTAAGGTACAGATTCATTTAAAAAATAATTTATTTGTTTATATTTACAGTTGATAAAATAAAAATGTTTTTTATACAAGTTTTCTAACTTGAAACGCTTTTAATTTTTAGTTGTTTAAGTCTTCAAGACTGCATTTTAAAAATCTGTAAAATAAAAATGTAGGCTTACAAATTAATTTCTACAATAGAAAATGTTTAAAATAAAAAATTTTCGAATCATGCATTGCAAACTATGTTATTTTGAAATTAACATTGAAATTTGTTGAAAAAATTCGTTAACAAAAATCCCTGTATTCCTTTTTACAGCATCTATTCAGGGCAGCAAGTCAAAACGTAAAGGTAATTTAAAAACTAAAATACAATCTAAAACAAATATTAGATCATTTTGCCAAAACGCTTAGTTCTTTTTTATTTCATTTTTATAACTAATGAAGAATTATTTGTATCTAGAAATAAAAGTGAAGAATTAAATTTTTAGATAATTATTAGGAAACTGAAAATTTAATATAGTTTAGGTGTTTCAAGTTAATAAATTTATTAGTCTGCAAGATACTTATTAAATATATCTTTCTTACATGATCGGGAAAATTAGTACAGGAATACTCACCAAAATGGGTATTACCATTGGACCATGATAAGCTTGAACGTAAGTTTTCATTAGGAGATGAATACCGCTGTGTCGCAGTATACAAAGATGGAAAGTTTTGGGCAGCAGATCGTGATGGCCATTATGGTAATTTGAAAACTAAACACAATCTAAAACAAATAAGTTAGAATTCTCCCAAAAATGTCTTGTTTTTTATAACTATGAAAACCACTAGTCAAAAAAATATTATCATATATGGGGCGAAATTTCTCAACTTTACCCGCCGAAAAACTTGTTTTCCCGGATCTTCTTAAAAGTCCACTAAATTGTAGTCATAGTGGACCTCTTTTAATTTTCAAAGATGATACCTCTCGTACGACTAATTGTCGTAACGGAGGGGCTCGAATATTCATGAATTTACAACGCACGTAGATGTTTTGAAAATGCTTTCCCTTCAGCTTTACGACAAAAATAATGATTTTCACATAAAACATCTTTTCTTCTTTTCGGTTTGAAAATTCAACAATTTGGTCGAAATTGTTTTTCTTTCTTGACTGTAAAAGATATTTTGGTTAAAAAGTCAACCATTTTCTTGAAATTTTGTCTTTCTGTATGAATTCAATTGTTTATGCTTAAAAATTAAAATGTTTTTCAGTTGAAAATTCAACTACTTAGTTAAAAGTTAAATTACCATCTTCAAAATTCATTTTTTTGGCTGAAGATTCATCATTTTACTTGAAAATTCATCTCTTTGGTTAAAAATGTGTCTATTTTGTTGAAAATTCGCCTTTTTGGGCTGAAAATCCAACTAGTTTGGTAGAAAATTAATCGCTTTGCTTGAAAATGAACTTTTTTTTGTTGAAAACTCAACTTATTTGTTGAAATTTCTTCTTTTCGGTTTGAAAATTCAACAATTTGGTCGAAATTGTTTTTCTTTCTTGACTGTAAAAGCTATTTTGGTTAAAAAGTCAACCATTTTCTTGAAATTTTGTCTTTTTGTATGAATTCAATTGTTTATGATTAAAAATTAAAATGTTTTTCAGTTGAAAATTCAACTACTTGGTTAAAAGTTAAATTACTATGTTCAAAATCCATTCTTTTGGCTGAAGATTCATCATTTTACTTGAAAATTCATCTCTTTGGTTAAAAATGTGATTATTTTGTTAAAAATTTGCCTTTTTGGGCTGAAAATCCAACTAGTTTGGTAGAAAATTAATGTCTTTGTTTGAAAATGAACTTTTTTGTATAAAACTCAACTTGTTTGTTGAAAATTCTTCTTTTCGGTTTGAAAATTCAACAATTTGGTCGAAATTGTTTTTCTTTCTTGACTGTAAAAGATATTTTGGTTTTCCGCGGTTGAAAATTCAACTATTCCAGTTGAAGATTCACCATTTTAGTTTAAAATTCATCACTTTGGTTGAAAATGTAACTACTTTGATGAAAATTCATTTTTTTGTTGTTGTAATATTAATTTTTTAAACTGGAGATTTAACTATTCCATTTTTGGAAAAAAAAAATCATTTAAAAGTTTACCTAGTTGGTTGAAAATTTATCTTTTTTATTTAAAACTTCAAGTATTTCGTTGAAAATTCGTATTTTTTGGTAGAAACTTAATGATTTTGGTTGAAAATTTATTTCTTACGGTGAAAATTTTATTATTTCATTGAAAACTAAACGTAAATTATCTTGAAATTCGATAACTCAGTTAATTTTAACCAACTCTGACAAATAAAGTTAATTACACGCGGAATTGAACTCAATTTGATTATATCAACAGAAAAAAATTATTGGATTGTAATTTTTGGGATATTTGGATTGTTTACCATAAAATCAGAGTTTGAGGCTGTAAAAGAAATTTGCATATTAAACTTTTTTTTTAGTTTTACTAGACCTACAAATTCTACTATATTTCGTGAAAAGTATTTTTTCACTGTGAAAAAAAAGTTACCTGGAAAAATTAACTTTTTTGTCCTGGAAAACCTGGAAAAGTCCTTGAATTTGTTTTAAAGAAATGCTAGACACCCTGTAATTCATAGTTGATACAAGAACATAAAAGATTCTTTGTTTCGAGACGAATCGATTGACCTATAATAATAATACATTTTTTTGAAGAGTAAGGAATTTATGGTCATTTATATTATAATAAAAATCTATTTTTATAGTAAAAATTTTCTCATTCTCATAATTTAAAGTTGATGTACTTTTTTTACAAATCAGTTCAGTAACACCAACGTACCACACTGGGTACATAACCTTTTAACTTTACCGTGAAGCATTTTTATTATTAGGTTGATTGGGAAGCGGTAAGTGTGTTCTAATCCTCATAAAAACTGGTCACTGCTTCTGCAATATCTAGCCATTGATAACTTCTTTCACTTCAGCAGATTCTTATTGCGTGCTTTGACTTATCGACAAACGCCTCAAGTCTGGCGTTTTTTCATGCCCTTCCATGCCAAAAAAATTTGCACCAAAATTACCCCAAGGTATTTTCGTTGACAGTGTTTATCAGGAATTCAGTTTGTAGTGTGTTTCATTCTATCATGCATAGCCAACACTTTTTGGTATATGCAGACACTGCTGTTTTTAATTGCTTGGTAACTACAAGTTGATATTTTCAGCCTTTTAAAAAGTACAGTCAATCCGATTTAAAGTGAAATGTAAATATCTCAGAAAAACAACCTTGATGCCTATTAGCGTTGAAATTGAGTCTGTAGAATATTTTGCATAATATAGAATAAAGCACTTATATAATCAGTACAAACACTGTTGAACAAATTATTTATTAGCACGTACATTGATCAGTTCTTCCTCTAATTGATGAAATGAGGCACGTTCATACTCTGATCTCCACTTCAACAATCTTTCAAAATGTTATTGGTAAATATATTAATATATTGATACAACGACATTTATCTCACGACTGTGGGTGTCCACAAGAATCCTTTTTCCTGTTCGAGTCTTTTCTTTCGTTTTATTTTCTCTCCTTTTTCCTGTTCTATCAATTCGGAGAGTTGTTCATGAAATTTTTCGTGTAATTTTTTGCTTTGATAATCAGTTGCAAACCGTTTCATGCTGAATTCTCTTACCAGTTTGAACCGATGATGTGACGCCATAATTACACAGCCATTTTGAATAATGAGTTCATCGAACTGTTTATACCGATGTATGTCACTTTTTAACTGTTAATAGACAAGATGATTTATTAATGCTGTTAATTATAACAGACAGAAGATAATGATGTATTGTTCACTGTAATAATAACACCGATATGTTCATGACCCGATATGACAATGATGAAATGAACTGCTTGATACAACGATGAAGACAGATCGCAAGGCGCAAAATCGTACACGACATGGCATCGCCCGCGAACTCAAAAATTGATATTTAAATTTATGGTTTTCGCCCAGAAAATGAACCAAGGGAAGCAGAGATACATTATTGATGAATGTATGTTTTCAGTGAGATCAGTAGAAGTCGACCTCAAGTGCCACTTTTCAAGTTCGTAGGTATGTAACGGCCATAATATATCTATGACCTCATAATCTTCGATGACATAAATATACAAATTGCGATTATATTAATATAAGCTTGGAAGAGGGACTTCATAGATATTATTATATCAGATATTATATTATATAAGGGAATACCATAGATATTATAGATAAATTGTATGAATATATTCACCAATAGAATTGAGGATGACCGACAAAGTGAAAACGATAGTGTAGACCATCCTCATTTTAGCAAAGTAGAGAAAAACTGATTAATGCTTCAGTGAATAATTAGGTTATCAACGTTACACAAAGAATATTCTATTGCCTAATAAGAGTACAAATATATACATAAGTAGTCGATATCTCACAAACACGTGAAAAAACGACGTTATTAGTGTCAAGATTTCTTCTCATTTTGTTCAAATTTGTGAAACAAACTTCAACCATTAAACACTTCCCTCAGTGAGGCAAACCTCGGTGCGGCCGGAACATGTTTTGAATAAAAAAAAAAAAAAAGCAAAAAAAAAAGCAGGAGTGGATTCTCAGGGTTATTGAGTATTATTGCTGGACTTGAAACTTGGCCTGGAGTTTTGTGAGTTTGATCTGATCAATTATTTTTACTTTAAAATATTTATAGCTTTTTTATTTGCAGACCTTTTTCTATGGTTCCGTCGAAAGGATCAATGGTGGATTCAAAGGTGTGTTGAATATTATTTCTGTATTCAAAACCTAACCAGGAGTTTTTTCAAGGTTGGCTAAGCCACTATTTTGACTGAAACAATTTTCTGGCTTTTTTACTGCAGACCTTTGCAATGTTGTCATCGAATGAACTAGAAGTAGATTCTGAAGGCTTTTCAATATTATTATTGGATTTAAAACCTTACCAGGAATTTTGGGATAAAAATATTCCAAAGGTCTGCCAGTAAAAGGCCAGAAAATTTTCTAAGTGAACGTAATCACTTAGTTCAGGTTCGCAAAACTCCAGGTTAAGTGTTGAATCCAACAATGATATTCTGCCACGCTTGTAGACCACTCCCAGTTGTTCAAACGGAAATATTACGGAAATTCTCAAAGTAATAAAATCAAACAATAGTTTAAATAAAAAAAATCACTAAGGTCACCTGCACAAAACATCAGGTTATGGTTTGAAACTATCAATATGTGAACAAATTGAGATGAAAATAATG
This sequence comes from Andricus grossulariae, assembly GCA_011634705.1. Taxonomy (NCBI): domain Eukaryota; kingdom Metazoa; phylum Arthropoda; class Insecta; order Hymenoptera; family Cynipidae; genus Andricus; species Andricus grossulariae. Next base: position 246,433,527 of record JAABKJ010075445.1, read on the forward strand.
CGCCCGTATAAAGTTGATTTTGGATAATGTCGGACGCAGCGAAACGTTTCGCTGGACTCGTTATGATGTGACAGCAGACGTCCAATGCAGCCAACCTCACAGGATCTGACAGTTGTTGTTATTCTTGTGTGGAGTGGTTGATCCAATCTTCCACCTGAGTTGTATATGAAATCAGAAACAAAAATACCAAGAAATTAGAATAATTACGGCGAATCGTTTAATTGGAACCCTGTGGCCTGACAATCTGTGGTTCAGGTCAGCTGACCTAACCTCCCTAGTTCGTGACAGTTAATGCTGTATTTCTACTTTTAAAAACTGGTTTACATTAAGCGAATTCAAGGTGAGCTTACGACAATATTAATGATAATAGAAAATAAATCATTACACTGTGATGAAATATTAAGTTGCTATTGACGTTAGCAGTCTGTAACATTTAATACAATAATTGAAATCACACCAAAGACTAAGATTCTTTTGCATACTCGCTGTAGAACTCTTATGTTCTCGGCTGGTAAGGCGCTGTTCGCAGACAGCCCGTAGATTTGATTCGTGATTGCGAACTCATATCCCCAGTAAAATTATTTTGAAGCTGAATTTTATTGTTTTTAGATTTATTTGTGCGGAGTACAAACTGCACCGTCACAGTATGTATGTAAAAGATTGGAAAAGATGAAGGTCGTTTATATTCCCTTCTTCACCGTAACAATCATCTTTAATTCTATTGTTGAATATAACCTTATAATAATATGTATAACTTGAAAGAATATGGCTATCAGTAAATTAAATTTGTGAGTGCAATGCGTCGTTCACAAAAATCAACCATACGCAGTTTGCAGTTAATTATTTAAGTCTTTTAGTATCTCAAGGTAGGATAATGTACAAACATACGTTTACCTTCAACATAATTTATCTGACTTTCTTAAAGTGACTTTTCATTCAGAACGTCACATGAATTAGCGATCCATGCCAGGATACTTTTGATTGATACGTCATTCTTACAAAGTATTAATAAGAAACTTTCTACGGAATTAAAATCAGGAAAACACGTACTGGGCTCAACTAAGTAAGCTCAAAGTGATTCCTTGTTTAAAAAAATTAGATTAAAAGACGAGACCTCACCCAATCAAGTTGGCACCGTTGGAACTGCAGTATTCACGGACTCTGAAACCCACGGCTGACCAGAACGAGTAAATACACTGAAGCAGCCATGAACTACCTTCACTGGGAATCTCAAGTGAGTAAAATGAAAGAGGAAAAATAACCAAATAATAAGGAGTGTTATGTCATGACTCTCTAAAGCCTTGTAAGGCTAGTCGACTACGCGAGACTTAGACCTTTCGTTAAAAAATGTTCATCGATTCATTCACAATATTTGGCCAAAGTTGTAGCACTTTCGTTTCAAATAGTGCTAGAGGGCCGACTTCGCCACGGACTATACGAGTACACGAGCATATCATTTTACTGAACGATATAGAGATTAGATAACGCGGCGCGACAGCCCACCCGACATCTGCTAAAATAAGTAGGGAACTCAAAGATTTAGGTATACTATTAAACACACACACACACACACTATTAAGAAGAAAACCATGGCAGACAGAAATAAGAAGAACGCAACTTCACAGGTGGAAGATACTTCTCTTGTATTTACTAATGCTGATATAATTGGCATGCCACAAAAATTATCAGATCAGATGTCTAACATGGAATTCGCAATAAATACGCGTAAAGAAGAAATTCAATCGATAGCAAAAAATTTTGATTTGGTGATATGATACTATGATTATACATAGTTTAATTACAATTCCCTTGACAGTTTCAGAAATATCAATTAAAAAAAAAAAATGTGATGCCAAAATTCAAGATAACGTGACTCCCGTAATTTTGGATTTTTTCAAAAATCTTTTGAGCACAACATGTATTTCATATAACACTAAATTTTTACAAAGTTTCAAGAAAATTTGTCTAACAGTTTCAGAAGTATCAATAATTAAAAAAATGTGATGCCAAAATTCAGCTTAACGTAACTCCCGTAATTTTGGTAATTTTAAAAAATCCTTTGAGCACAACATGTGTTTTATATAACACTATAACTATACATAGTTTAATTAAAATTCCTTACACAGTTTCAGAAATATCGATTAAAAGAAAAATGTGATGCCAAAATTCAAGATAACGTAACTCCCGTAATTTTAGAAATTTTCAAAAATCCTTTGAGCACGAAATGTGTTTTGTATAACACTATGATTTTACAGAATTTAATAGAAATTTGTTTCACTGTTTCAGCAATATCAATAGCTCTAAAAAATGTGATGTCAAAATCCAACGTAACGTAACTCCCATAATTTTTGAAATTTTCAAAAATCCTTCAAGCACAAAATGTGCTTGATATAACACTATATTTTTACAAAGTTTCATTGAAATTTGTTTCACAGTTTGAGAAATATCAATAATTTAAAAAAATGTGATGCCAAAATTCAAAATAACGTGAGTCCCGTAATTTTGGAAATTTTTGAAAATCCTTTGAGCACAACATGTGTTTCATATGATACTATGATTATACATAGTTTAATTACAATTCCCTTGACAGTTTCAGAAATATCAATTAAAAAAAAAAAATGAGCCCTGCTCAACCAGGTCTCCACAATTAAATGGAGTATAAAGTCGTTGTAGTTAATTCCACAACCCTTTTTATAATCAACTCAGATCGATCACTGAACTTAGAGTTTCTATCTAAATTCAAAAGGGAATCTAAATACTTTCACGTAATTATTCTTGGAACTTTGAAGGAGAATCATCTTGAAGTGGCGTTCCTCAAGAAAGATGTCGATTCAGAAATATATCTTTAATGACAGGACAAATCGATGAGAGACCAAAAGTACGCCTCGCTTGACAATTGGTGATTAAAAATATGTGATGCTGCGAGTATATGCATATACATTTAATTTCTTTCTTATTGAGAGAGCATTAGATGTGTCTGTAAGTCAATTTCTTGGCAAGAAATTCTACTATTACAGTTTTATAGAGTGTGTTATCGTTTGTGAATTGTGATTTTTTAAATCTTGTTTATTAACTTGATACAAATACTTGTGTGCAAAGGAAAAATATTAGTTGTATTTGTTTACAGAGAATTCCTTTCAAAATATCCTTTCGTGTTCGGGAAGAAAATAATTATCCCAACGAGAATCATGTTTCGGAAGTTATTGTTGTGTGTGGGGCAAAAGATAAAGAAACTTTATTGAGAGATTCCTGTTGAGGACCTTCCAGCACGATTAGAGTGAAGGAAACATAATCGGTGTATCTTCTTTCACTGCAGTGTTCTTGGGATCTTGTATACCTCTCTCCAAATAGTCTCTACCTCGTTGGGCTTTGTTGGATTTTTGACAGAAACAGGGTGATGACTGAAGATTCGAAATGAGTCAGCAAAAAACTGTTGATTTCTAATGATCCATCTCTTCCTTTTCCGTGTTCTACCCACCTCAAGAATCTTTCGTAAATTCTGTCCACTCTCTTATACTCCTTTCATCCCCAAATCTCCACTCCATAGCATACAGCTGCCCGGACTAACACATCAAACATCCATACTCTCATCCTGCAGTCGTCCTTGAATCTTTTTTATCCTACAAGCCAAACTTCGTCCATTATTTTGCTCGCATACTCCATCCTTTTCCTCACTTGCAGGTAGTTGCCGCCTAAGTGGCAAAACTCCTTCACTAATTACACTATTTTTCCGTTAATCTTTCATTTGTACTCTACTTTACATCTTGTATTCCTGAAGCACATTTTCTTGGCATAACTAGCATTCACCGTTAAATCTTTTCCTCTCATGTATGCTTCAAACCCATTCATCATTATGTTCATTCTTACTGCTACCTAGGATCGTACCCCCTTTTGCTGACTTCTTTAACTTTTCCTCTAAGTCTGCAAACATTGAACTAAACAATAAAGGGCTCAACGCGCAACCTTGCCTGAGTTCTCTTCCTGTTCAGAATTCCTCTTCTTTCTCTCTCCCCATCCTTACTCGGAACCTAGTCTCTTCAAAGATTTCTTTTATTCTTTCAATAAGCTCTTCATCTACTCCTCTATCTTTCATGGCTTTCCACAGCATCCTTCCATTCACTGAGGCGAACGCTGCACTGCTTTGCAGTTTACAAACAATGCCATAAGTTTCCCTTTAATCCTCCCCAAATTCCTATTGACTAGATAGTTCAGGGTGTAAATGTTATGTGTTGTTCCCATTCATTTTCTAAAGCTTGTCTTATTGTGTGGAATTCTTCCATGAGTGTGATTCTTCTATATTCCTCTACCTTTCTACCCTCTCCTTTGGAATATTCTCAAATAAAAGAAAATCAATGTTCGACGCCTATCGAAATATTCATTATTTTGAATTCATTTTGGAGAAACTTAATTCATAATTGTTTAAATACAAATCCTTTGAACTGAAAACTGTGCAAATATGAACACTTTCAATTTCATATTCTACGATTTTGAAGAATTGAAAAACCCAGACAATTTTGTACTTTTACAACTTAAACCAAAAAATTTAGAATATTTGAATCTAAATTTTAAAATTTAAAACTGAGTAAAATTGAACCTAAGCAATTTAGAATAATTAAATCTACAATTATGAAATTTATAACTGGTTACGTAACGACATTGCGGGGGGAAGGGGGTACCTCCACTGTTAAGCTAATGTTGAAGCTATACACATTTACTAAAAAAAGCCCTATGTAAGGGGTGGGGGAAAAATTGTCAGAAAAACGCATTGTGTATTCTTTAAACCACCCCTGATAGAGAAATTATCTTGATATTTGTAATATTTCAATTCGAAACTACAAAATTGTGAAATTTAACATTGGAGACCTCTAAAAATCAAGACAATTCACACAGAATATTTTTGAATCAAAAGAAACTTTAGTTTCAAGGCTTCAAAAATTAAACTGTTTTAAAATTGCGCATTCAAAGCTATAACTTTTAATTGATATTGTAGAAATTTAAAATATTATGAATATATTATCAATAAGTATCGCATCACGTAGTATTAAGTGACATTCAAAGTGATTTGATACATTTTCTTAAACAAAGAATGTGATTTCTGTCAACAACAAAAAAACACTGTCGTACATTAATAAACTGTCCACTGACTTGACAGAAAAAGTCGCGAGACGAAAAACATTCATGGCTTCTAGGGAGAAAATAGAATTATTGAATAATTTCATTAACAACCAAATGCTTTTTCCCATAGTATCCTTATTCATGAAGTATTTCAAGGATTTAAATTGTAAACTTTCCCACTCAGACTGTATTCTCTTCTTCGATGGAAAAATTGAAAACAATTCAAAGACATCAATCTAAAATTGTACCAATACAAATGTTAATTTTTTGTTTTTATCGATTTTGTTTCATCAATCCTCAAAATCTATGCGACTTAATGAAAACTTATTTAATTCTCAATGGATTTGCTGTATTATCATTCACGAATGAGAAACCCCTATCAGTACGAAGCAACGCCTTCTACCTAATTTTCCTACTTGTGATCCCAAATAGTTTGACTTTAATTTGAGTTCTTATTCCGGTTTTGGGTATTTCACTCATTACAATGTGTATCAAAGCGCGTTACAATCTGCAATGAAAAATTAAGAAAAAAAATGTTCCTAGACAGTTCCCTGTTAATTATCATTAAGTACTTTGAGTACAGCTTTCTATATATTTCCGAGTGCAATTTTCCATTAATTTTCTCAGATTTGCCTGTTAGCTTTGTTGCATGGATTTCATGATATACCTACCTACTTTGAGAGAAATCAATCCTTAGTTTATTCTTGCAGGTTTGAGTTCACAATCCGATCGTTCACCTGAAGGCAAGCCCATTTCTAGTGATCCTCGTTGTCAATCTTCTTCTTCATCAGGCGGGCAGCTTTCTCCAGACAGGCCTCTTCCTCTGACCATAACTCATTCGCCGGCCAAGTTTCCTTCTCCTACTGAGCCTCCTCCTCGTGCCAGATCTAGGTCTCCTCTCATCATGTCCATAATTGTTTAACCAATTTAAAATTTGTTAAAAGATACCTACCTTCAAGGCATAACTAATATTGTCTTTTATATTCCTCCGCGGAATTAATTTATGTAAAATATGTTTTATGCAGGAAAAGTTTCACACTCATAATATGTTTGCGCAGAATATGCCTGTGTTGAATATCTTACTCAATATATTTGCCATATAGCAGCAACAATATTTCAAGTAAAAATATAAGCATTTCATTTTGTGTAGGATCTACTGTGTGTAAAAAGTATTTTATTAAATGTTGCAAATATTGTGTGGAACATAATTTGTTTAGGAAAAATATTTGACAGAATAATTGTTTGTACAATATTTTCTAAATATTTTCAGGATATGTTGTGTAAGAAAAATATAACGATATTAAATTATGTTTGGGAAATATTATATGTAGAAAATAGTTTGTGTAGGAAAAATATAACAGTATTAAACAATAATTAGTACTGCGCAGGAAATATTCTGAGTGGGAAATATTTTGTGTAGGAAAAAAATAACAGTATTGAACAATATTAAATTCTGTGTAGGAAATATTCTGTGTAGAACAAATTTTGTGTAGGAAATATATAACAGTATTAAATTATGTGTGGGAAATATTTTGGGTAGAAAGTATTTTTTGTGGAAAAATATGATCAGTATACGTTGTGTACAATATATTTTGTGTACGATATATTTGTGTAGGAACGGGTGTTACTCATTTTTAAGTTTGAACATTTTTTTTTGTTTACAAATATATTGTACATAAAGTATACAGATTATATTTTTCCTACACAAAATATTTTCAATACAGAATATATAGTACAGCATATCAAATAATGTTATATTTTAAAAGAGATTTTAATTTTAAATCAAAAACATTTGAATTCAACCAAAAAATATGAATCTTCAAAACAAAACCGACCAATTTCCAACCAAGATTAGACTTCTATAAAAAAAAGATCAATTTTGAACAAAAAAATTGAATTTTTCATTTTCAGTTAAAGAAAAGAATTTTTAACTAAAATGATGAATCTTTAATAAAAAAAATGAATTTTTAACCAAATGGTTGAATTTTCAACTCAAAAGATTAATTTTCAAACAAAAAATACGAATCTTCAAACAAATTAATTTTTGAACAAATAGTTGAATTTTCATCTTAAAAGATTAATTTTCTACCGAAAAAAGACAAATTTTCAACAAAATACATAAATTTTCAACTAAAAATGATCAATTTTAAAACCAAAAGAGAATAGTTAAATTTTCAGTCAGAAAAATCAATTTTCAACAAAAAGAACATGAATTTTTAACAAAATAGTTAAATTTTCAATCAAAGAAAAAGTTAAAAAAGACGAATTTTCTCCAAAATAGTTGATTTTTTTCCTAAAACAAGATAAATTTTCAACTTAAAATAGAATATTAAAATTTTAATTTAAAAAATTCATTTTTGATAAAATACATCAAATTTTGATCAAATATTTGAATTTTTGAAGGAATTTTCAACCTAACAGTTAAATTTGTAATAAAAAAAATGAATTTTTAACAAAAGAGTTGAATTTTCAACCAAGAAAGGTTTATGAGTCAATAAAGAAAAAAATTGCAACTAAAAAAATTAAGTTTTTACGAAAAGAGATTTTAATTTTAAATCAAAAACATTTGAATTCAACCAAAAAATATGAATCTTCAAAACAAAACCGACCAATACCATTTTTTCAACTTCTCACGCCCTGCCCTCTACAGCATTCCTACCTACAGTTTTCTTACCTTACTTTAATCTTCATACCAACTTCTCATCCCTACAATACAATATCCAGCCAACTCTTACATAACCTCCATAACTCAGCACCGTGTTATCTTATTACAACCTCTTTGCACCGTTTCCCGTCACATGGCTTCTCAGCAGCCCTATATCAATTCACTCTCCTTCACTGCGCTTCATCCTCTCACACTTGTGCCTCTTCCTCACGCTGCTCTACCATCCTTCCCTTATTCTTCTCCTGCCCTCCAGTCATCTTCTTCTACAGTATGCTTGAGACCCCCATCCCTCCTAATAACTTGTACCATTGCCAAATAGTTTCGCCCACCTTAGCTTTCTCTCGTCTCAGCTGGACCTCGGTCCCCATCAACTCCAATCTTCTTTTTTCTTTCCTCAGCCATTCCTCGACCTCCTCCTCTCTTTCCGTCGAATTATATTCAAGCCACAGACCCGTGCCTTTTAGATTCCCCCTCGCAACCACTAAGTCCTCTTTATTTTCCGATCTTCAGTTGCAGGGTCATCCCGCATTCCACTTTCCATGAGTTCTCTATTTTTGTAACTACCTTCGAGTGCACTGCCAGACACCCACGACCTTTGTCAGCTCAACGTCCCCTTCCTTATTCCCAGAGGTCTCACTCTCCTTTTGTTTCTCTCTCTCTCTCTCACTCACTCAAACTCTTCCTTTGAGAATTTCCTTGGACGATCCCATAACGTCCTGTACTCTTCTTCCGTCTGGCAGCTTGCCTCCTTCCTCTCTCTTTCTCTAGCAACTGTTCCTTCTTTCACTTCCAGCCACCTTTTACAGCAGGGTGGGACAAAAAAATTAATTTTCTGAATTTCCAAAATTCAGAGGGGTGAAAAATGAAGCTTTTTTTTATCTTTTTTGTTTCTTTTTAAAGGTTTTATTTTATCAGAAAAGGTGTAATTCCATCAGATTTTCAATAATATTTTCGTGGATTTCAAAGATGTTTGAAACGATAAAATATAATTTTTATACAATTTGAACTTCTTTTGAAAAAGGACAAAAATTGTTTTGTGGAAAAAATCGAAAAAGCATGCTTACTCAAATTTTGAATTATATGATTATTGCTCCTTCAGACATTACAGTCAAAATTTTTCAATACTCATTTATTGATGAAATAATAGTCCTTAAAAAAAAGATTATGCCAACTTTTGCTTTGTTCCATAAAAATATTCTTAACGGACTTAAATATTTTAAATTTCGGTCGACGCATCTTCAAATCCTTTGAAAATTAAACAGAGCATATGTGTTTTTCATGTCAAAAGACGTATAATAGAAGAGAAGGAGCAGCAAAAATTAAAGTAAAATAAAAAACGGTCGAAGACGAAATACAGTTAAGTAATATGAGGCGGAAATGGAACCCCGCAACGCGAATGTTTTAATCAACATAGAAGAAATAAAAAATTCTAATCAGTGATCACACAAATTAGCGAAGAAAATATCTAATCATGAAAGTCGACAATCTGTAATTTAAATTCTCTAATAATATATTGTGTATCGAGGGCGCAAAGATTATGACGAGTGTGAATTTGCTGCCCCAGCGAAGCGAGGGCGGCAGTCACACGAGGCAAAATAGCTTTACGCCCTTGGTACAGACCATACTTTCTGTCCCCCTCCTTGAAAACAAGCGCAACTTTTTGCTCATTACTAGATACATCTTTTTCAGAAGCCAAAAATGTACGCTTTGCTTCAAGAATCATCTCCCTACGTTCTTTAGTTTCGGATATGAAACCTCACTACTCTTTTGTTATTAAATAAATAATAATAACAAATGAATATTCCTGACTTTAGAATTTACAATTGTGCACAGAATCAAAGAAATTGTGATATTTTTTGCAGATTTTCTGTAATTTATTTTCAGACAATACAGCCAAAGTTAGGTATCCTGGAAAGATCCTAAGATAATGGTACTTTTTAGCCTTTTGCTCATCAGGAAATAATTACTGATCGACTAAAAATTTTTGAATTCTGTATCCGCATTGCCTTCATCTACAACATCTATTTTGTCCCATATTCTTGAAAATATTTTCTTCTGAAATTTTCACTATAATCTGTATAATTATTGAGGTCTCGTTTTGTTGCGATTGGTTGCAAAATTAAAAATTCCCAAATAAGTAATTTTATTTTATGATGAGATTTATTTTTTTTTTATTTCTAAACAGTATTGATAAACAAAATTTTGATTGCAAATGATTCTTTAATATTAGGAAATTATTCTTTCCTTAACACTTTGCTACCATACTGAAAATTCTGAATTTTTTCACACTTTTAAAAAGATGAGAAAAATGAAATGATGGACAAAAACTTATAATATCATAGTTTACGAAGGTTGTATTATTATAATTCACAATAAATAATTATAATTTACTATTGGTATCGTTAAAATAATAATTGTCGATATCGGTGAAAAAAAAATCTGTACTGAAAATAAAATTCCTGGGCAAATTTTAAATGATTCAGGTTTTATTTTAAAAGATTCAGACGTTTCCATTTGTCACCCTGTAAAATAGGTTCTGAAATGATTTTCCGTTGTTAAATACGGTTTCTTGACATTGTAGCAATTTAAAACCCAAAATGTGACCGAACTTAACTAAAAATGATTTAATATGCACTAGAAGAACTTGAACATGTTCGGCTTACTCCCCGCACACACCGAAATTGGCGATTCGAATTTCGAAGATATGTTTTACCTGACGATATACCAAATCTCTTGCTTGTAAAATGCAATACATATGTATGCGTACCAACCCAAGGGCGTTATAATCTAATAATGGTTATAACATCTTCCAAATATTAATTAGATCTAAAATTGCAGAAACAGTTATTCTTGTTGAAAGAAGATAGTTTTTCCGATAAATCATTAAAATATATAATTTTTTGGAATTAATTACACAATTAACGAATGCCATTATTCAGAAAATTGTTACGACTTGCTCCTTGTTCTAGAAAGGATGTAGAAAATTACAGCTTTTTCGAATCTCTTTCACTATGTCAATCAATAATCACTACGTTCTTGCCTCAACGAAATCGATTTCAAAAACCACTGTTCATAACGAATATTAGGGTATCAGTTCTGAGATAGAATAATACTGAATACTTATCAACACAAAATATATGAATAGAGAACAAAATTGTTGAAATTTTAACAAAAAATGATTGAATTTCAACCAAATGCGTAGATATTCAATTAATGAAATCAATTTTTGACAAATAATTTCAGCTTCAACCTCCAAGAAATCAATTTTTTTTTTCAAATAAGTCGAAAAAGTCACACGATCCTAGCCCTCTCAAAGATTTTTCTTTTCAATATGTATAGATACTGAGCGCAGAACTGCCATACGTAAAACAATGGGTGGCTAGTGGACAACACGGTTTTCTAAAGCCAGGAGATAAACTACCAGTTACCAATATGGTAAAAAATAATATTCTGACAGTTGATCATGAGCCTTCGAGGCATAAACAGTATCGACAGATGCAGAAAAATTCGAAAATCCGGTAAGCATTTGTAAGCGAAATGATCAATGATGATCGTATCGTTGAATCAACGTTGCCGTATAACTTGCCCTTGTTGATGAAGAAGAGTATTGGGAATGCCCAATACTCATCTGTTTTTGAGCTGGCTTCAAGATAACATCAAGCTGAAACTGCTTTTCAAGATCAAATCAAAACAGCCTTCTTAACAAGGTACGGGCACTTCCAATGTAAGAAAATTCCAATGGCGATTAAGAATGCCCCTGCCACCTTCAACGCCTGATGGATCGAGTACTCTTCGGTCTGTAGGGTACGGAATTAATGCTTTACCTTGAAGACATTATAGTCTTTTTTTAAAACCTCGAGGAACATGATAAAACAATCACCAGATTGTTCGCGATATTACGCGATACCATTCCCATGCTGCAGCTCGACAAAAGCGATTTCCTTAGAACTGAGGTAGTCTACCTAGGGCATGTAATCTGGCGAGACGAGTTTTGGCCCAATCCTAGGAAATTAACAACTATCAATGATTTTCCTAGCCCCCGTACAGTTCGGCCGGTTAGGGCGTTTCTGGGAGTAACTGGGCATTACCGACGTTTTGCTAAAAACTTTTCTAAGATAGCAAGTCCTCCATTTGACTTGTGTAAAAATAACGCACTATTTCACTGGAGTCGCACTGACTCAAGAAGTAGACTAAATACAACTAGACATTTGAAAATGTTTATTCGATTTTGGGGAAAACAAAATTAACGGAGGGTGGAGTAAACTTCTTGTTGTTGCATAAGACGGCACTGCTGTTAAGACAGGATGGAAACGTGGTGTCATTCGCAAAATTAAAGAAAAACTTCATAGGTCCCTTCAATGGTCCATTTGTCCACTTCATTTTGATGAACTTCCATTGCGAAGTCTTTCATCACCTAGATGGAGTAACATCTGGTCTCAAATCATTTTCAGGGCCTATTGAGTCTACACTTACTGGATGTGAACAACTTCATGTAGTTTCCTTACAATCAATAGATTCAGAATTACCTATGATTACTGATGAAATTTTGAAAATATTGAGTAAGATCATAAATATCTTTTAGAAATTTCACATGCTATCAAATCTGGTAACAGCTCTCATGATGTAATTTTTCAACATCTAGGTCCTTCTAATCATGCACGATGAAATACTTTCGCAAATGAAATAATGAGCAAATATATCGCAGCGTCAATACCATCCTCTGAGCTCAAAATAATTGTGGAATTCATGTTCCGATGTGGCTTCGCATAAAACTCAATAGCTTAATCAAAGACGGTTGAAGACATCTTTTCGAAATTATCCAAAAGTCCAGGTACTTGCGAAAGAAGTACTTGGAAGTGGTCGATGATAATATTACGTGAAATACTTTTTACGCTCCCCAGAGAACGTCTTCCTCAGCAAGGTAGCGGATCATAGATCTCAGAAAAGACAAGTTGCACTTCAAAACATTCTTTTTATCAAAGAGAACGACGCAAATGTATTGCACACCATCAAGATTCCTAAGCTCAACTTCAAAGCTGAAGATTACGTCGATATAGGGCCTAAATTGGAAATTTCAGAATTCAAAATTGATGGTTTTGAATTTATTGATGGGTGAATTGATGAATTTTTAAATTATAAATGAATGTTTTTGAAATTTATTGCTGGGTGACAGGATAAATTTAACATTTATAATTTATAATTCAAAACATATAATTTCAAAATTTTATAAATTATAATTTCCAAGTTATAATTTCAAACTGGATAAATAAATAAATTTACAAATTTATATACAATCATAAGTTGGTTTATTCACCAAATTGGTGCATTTGCTGATGCTGTCTGCAAAAACTATTTCAATGTTTTGTAGTCAATTTCGTTCACATTTTTTATTCTTATTTCTCAATTGAAAACTGCCGCTGAGACTTGAAGCCTGGACTCGCGGTCGACCTCAATTTTGTACCCAGTTTTCTCCATTTCGCAACGTATTTCGCAAAATTCAGGTTCACCATCATCAAGTTGTGGGTCTTCAGATGTATGATGACGAGTAAAAATGCTTCTGTAATGTCAGAATTCTGAGTAAAAGAATAAATTTGCGAACTGTTCTCGCCGTTCAAATGCTGTCTTCTGCTATCCGAAGTATTCTTCCTTTCAAAAAGTTTATAATTTGCGTACAAATAATGATTGCCACAGAAAAAGGCTTCACTTCTCTAAATTGTATTGATCCGAGGATCTCGCAAAAACCCGAATATTTGAAAAGTTTTCTTTCTTTCGTTCTCAAATACATGGGAAAATATATATATTGAGTCAGTGCCGTACCTATACAAAAAAAATTCCAAGTCGGATTTAACCAACAAGCTTAAGAAAAAAAACATTGAGTAAGGAGAAGTCACCTGTAATTACTGCGGTTATGCAGGGAAAGGGTTAGTGGCTTGGGTGGATGTGACTTCATATATAAGAGGCAAGGCGAAAAAAACACCAAGAGCATGCAGAGCCGTCAAGGCTATGAATGCGATTTTCGTTTCTAAGCTCTGCTCTAGGGACCTCACCGTTATTAAGATGAAACTCAGGGGCAGAAGCGGAGAAAGGCTAGAGGTGTACATCGCCTCGGCTCATTTCCCGGGCGATGCTAAGGGGCCAAACCTTCTAGAGAGTTGGAGACTCTAATTCAGCACTGTCTGGAGAACATGATTTCTCTGCTTGGAGGAACTAAGGAGCAGGATAATGGGCTGGAGAGTTTCCGATAAGGAGTCTCTCTCGGATCACAAATATATATATATATATTGTTCCGATTAGCCTTGCAAAAACCGACGGATCCAAAGATCAGAAACCCCAGAATGCTACGCCAAAGGCGACTCGAAGCCGGATGAAACGAAGGCCATGCCAGGCGAATAGTGCCGCAGGGATGTCCACAGTGGAGGGGGTAGGGGGGGGTTGTCACCACTCATGTGGTGCAGTGTAGTAGACGGCTTGGGCCACCGTTTTTCAGGCGGAGGTCCTGGCCCTCCTTCGCTGTGCTGAGATATTAAGAGAACAAAACGCTGCTGGTAGGCAGATTACAATCAGCTCGGAATGCCAAGGGATATAATTCAAGTTGGGAAACCATACATAACGTCAGAGCTGGTTTGGGAATACAAAGAGGCATTAAATCAACTTGCAGGAAAGAAAAACGTGGCCCTTATATGGGATCCTGGTCCCATAGGGATCAAGGGTTACGAAAAGGCGGATCAGTTGGCAAAAGGCGGAGCAGCACGTGAGTAATCCTTCCCACCAACTTTATGTTTATATGATATATAAGAGTTTAGAAGAAGGAAACCTTTCTTAATGTTAAAAACAACTTGGTTTTGCGAAGAACAATGATACAACTTTTGTAAGAGCTCATGTACAGAATGATCGAACTTAGAAAAGGATCTAATGAGGAATCTTTCTGTGACCAATATAAATCTATTAAATGGGGAGAATTTTTTAATTCTGCCTGCATGACATTAATTGGCGTTGATATTCTATGATCTAATATAATTTTAAGGAACTTATTGTGAAGAACACTTAGCTTTTCATACCAGCTATCAGCAAAGATGGATAATGCATGGCATCCATATTCCATGGAGCTACAAGCCAATAATATAAATAGAACCCTTACGGTTTTTGGGTTACATCCCCACCAAGTACCTCTCAAGCGTTTCAGGATATTAAGCACTTTTTTTCTCTCTATCTATTAATTTGTTGAATTGTAAGTCCCATTGGCGGTTACACTGGAAGATTATTCCTAAGAATAAAGCTCCAGAACTTGGATAAATAATGACATTGTCAAGAGTGATGTTGATGGCATTTAACATGAGTGATGTAATACTTTGTGTAAATCCAGATTGTAAATAGTGTATAAAATTGGACTTGAAATGCAACCTTGTGGAAGTCCCTTCTTACAGGTAAACGGTCCTGTATTACTACCACTGATTTTAAATTGAACTTGCCTATTTGTTGTGAGGTTGTAAATGAATTCACAAATTTTGCTTAGCCTTCCAAGTTGTATCATGTCACGAACCGAAATTTAAGGTATGACATCATTGAAGTCTCCATTGATGTCTAAGAAAAGGCAGGTCGTGTAAGACGCTGCTCCATTTTGTTTGTCGGCAGTTAGCTACGCTGCCGACAAGATGTAGCAAGGACGTGCTTCTCATATCTTCTCAATTTATGCTGTAATACCAGTGAAGTGAAACAGTATAATCCTTCAGTACACACAAAAAGTTCTTCTTTCTCACCTTACCCGCGTAGTAAAAACAACTTTCTGTTCCAAATTATATTATGATCATTCACGGAAACTTCCTGTTCCAAAGTGAAAATCATAATTCTCTACATAAATGCAATGTTCCAAACTGAAAATTATGTTTTTTCACTAAAATTCCTGAAGAAATTCTGCTATTAGCTGTATACTGGGGTGCGATTCAATTTTAACCAATGGCAGCATTTCTTCAGTGGGAAGCCAACATATGTAACTACGCGCGGGATTTAAACTTCGAGATTCGAGACTTATCTTGAAGCTGACTTCAGTCTTCACCTTCGATCGTGAACGTGCCAAATCTAGTGTGTCGTCTCATTTTCGGAAGAATGGAATTTATTAAAAATTTCATCGATTACGGCAATGATGGAAACGACGAAATACTTTTCTGTCTACCTTTGGGAATCGTGGAAGTTGCCAAACACGCTGAAAATGAGTTAATTCCCGAAATAATAAAAAATCTATATGACGCAGCTTACGCAAAGTTTTCAGCATGACAGAAAACTGTGAAAACTGATTTATTATCAGAAAATGTGCTTCTTGCTTATTTCAAAACACTTTCAGAGAATTGTCAACCAAGCATACTGTGGAGTCAATATTCCATGCTAAAATCAGTGATTGAAAACAAGAAGAAAAGTAAGGGATTTCGGAGTACCAAAGCGGAAACTCTGGAAGCAACTGACACAGCGCCTTACCGGAACGCTCCTGCTTTGTCTCGCTTTAGTGCAGGCCTGCCCAGATAGGGGAAAATTGCTCATTTCCCAGATGGTATTTTAACACAACCAGCGACCTCTACTGACTATACTCATTCAACTTTACGAGAGCGACCCCCCCCCCCAAGCCTCTGGACCTGAGAAGAGAGAAGTGGTGGTGGAACTCGAACATGTGGCGATTGAGTCGCACTTTTACTCATACCCGCAGCGCGACATCAATTTTCGGAAGAACTATATCAGGGGGCCCTATCTCAGAGTTTCACTGTATTTGTACATGTAGCTATTTGTAAGAAAAGCTCTACTGGTTACTATACATATAAAACAAAATATTTATTCTAGAGCACTTGTAGTATCTCTAGTCGAACATTAAAAAAAAAGTAATAATAAAATAAATGGGGAGACGCAGATTTAGGAAATACTAGTCTTGTTATGAATATATTTAATTAAAAACGTGCATTTTATAAAAGTTGAAATTGGCAAACGTTTGAACCACGGATAGAAGTCCACCTAAGTGCCAGATATTTAATAAAAATAGGTTTTTTATATTAAAAAACCAATAAGAATAAAGTAAAAGGAATCATGCATGAACTTACGTACTGTTTCTACGTCGTGCAGCTCCTCTCTCTCTCTCTCTCTCTCTCCCCACCTTTCCATCAGCTCCCTTCCTATGTGGTCTTCCCGTTGCATTGTAGAAGGTAAGGTGATTGCGGGTAAAGCAGGGTAAAGTAAAAAACTTGGTAATCCCACAAGCACGTTGGACAAAAGCACACACTTTTATAGTTCGAAAGCAAGGTTATAATAATTGCAAAACAAAGGCAAACGACAATTTTCTTTTCATCGAACGCGATGATGTAGGAAGCTGCAAGTCGCCATTCTCAACCGATTCACCTTTTCGTTTTAATTACTCAGTATACATTTCTTAACAAATGTAAAGTTGCTGATTTTTTATTTTGTTTATTTGAAAAATATTATATTATTGAAGATATCAGAAAAAATAACAAAATCGAAGTATTATATTCCTAATGGATTAAATACAATGCAAGTGGATTATGCTTATTAATTTGAATAAAAAAACAAAAAGTGAATCAGTTGAGAATTGCGACATGCAGATTAATCCTTTCGCGAAAATCCATTCCTGAACCGCTGTGCTTTAATTTTTCCAAAAATCGAAATAGCCTTACTACTTTTCATTTGTTCTTAGTTTTTCTCATTGGTGTCAAAAGAGCGGGAAAGACATGACGATCTGGAACAAGGAAAACCTAAATATCTACAAAATTGCGAAAATGGCGCGATTTTTAAAGTCAAAATTGAAAAAACTCGTTGTACCACTTTTCATTTTTTCCTCGTTTTTGTCATCGGTTTTGAAACAGTGAAAAAACTTGAAAAACAGGAAAAAGGAAAGCCTCAATATGTTACAAATGGCAAAAATTGCACGGTTTTAGAAGAAAAAGTTTTAAAAAAATTCGTTTTACCCTTAAAATGTATAAATATTCGTAAAGAATGTTGAAATGTTGCTATGTTAATTTTAAATAATACTTGTCGCTTTATTTTCTACGTACGAAACATATTTCAGTGGCAAGCCAGTCCTGAACATTTCACCCGGCCTGCATGACTTGAAATGGATTTGGTCCATATCAAAACTTGAGACATTGTTTCTTACAGTTGATTGAGTAAGTCCACGTTTACAGACAAGACTCTCCCAACTGTGCACGTAGTTATCAGCACCTCCACGTTGGAATTTCAACTTTTATTTTCTCGTTACCTTCAATGTTCCCATGTCGAGAAACCTAGATTAAATTGACCCAGTTTTTCCGGACACTACGAGAAGCTCTTGCAGACAACTCCAGACAAGTTTGGTTGTAAACGACTTGGATTCGAGAACTCTCAAAGCAGCTTGACTATCGGAGCATATGTAAATGTGGTGATGAACAAGCCCACGTTTACGAATCTCCGCTAGGCATGTCTTAATACCCACGATATCAGCTTCAAATGCGGCAGAGAATTTGCCCAGTGCAAGTGTTATCTCTGCACTAGGTTTTATCCCAAGTACACGAGCTCCAGAGTTGAGAGAGTACTTAAAGCCGTCTGTATACCAGACGAGTCCTCCTGCTGTAAATAAATTGCTTCTCCTCTGTTCATCATGCCAGTCCTCCCTTTTCGGAAAGATCACCTTAAAGGGCTTTAAAAACGAGTATTCTTTCAGCATGTTATCAGAGTGCATGCAAAGGATTTCATACCCCAACAATACGCTCTTTATTAAATCATGAAAATTGAAGAAAGCGGCATCTTAATGGGACTCCCTTACAAAAAGTATCATATCTAAGATGGACTCCAATGCCGCTGTTAGGGTCTTTCTCATTGATCTAGGAATTACCAAGCAGCTGCTTCCTGGAACTAACCAAACTGCTTCTTGGCACCCATATTTATGAGGCATAAATTGTAATGAGTCTAATGATGATTGCCGTATATAACCTTTTTGACTACTACAATAACATTCAGTTTCCAGGTTAGTTTAGGTTCAAAAGTTGTATTTAGTCTACTTCTTGAGTCAGTGCGACTCCAGTGAAATAGTGCGTTATTTTTACACAAGTCAAATGGAGAACTTGCTATCTTAGAAAAGTGTTTAGCAAAACGTCGGTAATACCCAGTTACTCTCAGAAACCCCCTAACCGGCCAAACTGTACGGGGGCTAGGAAAATCATTGATAGTTGTTAATTTCCTAGGATTAGGCCGAAACCCGTCTCGCCAAATTACATGCCCTAGGTAGACTACCTCAGTTCTAAGGAAATCGCTTTTGTCAAGCTGCAGCATGGCAATGGTATCGCGCAATATCGCGAATAATCTGGTGATTGTTTTATCATGTTCCTCGAGGTTTTAAAAAAAGACTATAATGTCTTCAAGGTAAAGCAACAATTCCGTACCCTACAGACCAAAGAGTATTCGATCCATCAGGCGTTGAAGGTGGCAGGGGCATTCTTAATCCCCATTAGCATTTTCTTACATTGAAAGTGCCCGTACCTTGTTAAGAAGGCTGTTTTGATTTGATCTTGAAAAGCAGTTTCAGCTTAATGTTATCTTGAAGCCAGCTCAAAAACAGATACGTATTGGGCATTGCCGATACTCTTCTTCATCAACAAGGGCAAGTTATACGGCAACGTTGATTCAACGATACGATCATCATCGATCATTTCGCTTACAAATGCTTACAGGATTTTCGAATTTTTCTTCATCTGTCGATACTGTTTATGCTTGAAAGGCTCATGGTCAACTGTCAGAATAGTATTTTTCACCATATTAGTAACTGGTAGTTTATCTCCTGGCTTTAGAAAACCGTGTTGTCCACTAGCCACCCATTGTTTTACGTATGGCAGTTCACCAGTCCCGTTTCGTCACAAAAATTTTGTGGCCAGTGGAGTCTGTCCATGAAGTAATTAAACAAAGATATCGATTAGTAGACTAGATTACTAGAGTCAGATCTGAAAATCTTACGGGTTTCTATCAACTCTCACAAGCAGTTTCGTACTTGGTCGAAATGATGAATTAGAATGGGTCTATCCATTTTTGCAATTAAATGACAGGCCAATATTTTGTGTAACACGCGAGGTACTTGTCGAAAGTCATGAGTCAGAGGACATCTTTTTTTCCATGAAGTAATCCTTTGATCTTATTCCAAAAAATATATGTTATTACACTGGACATCAGTATATTACAGAAAAAAAAGCGATGTAGGTACTGAAAATTCATTCGAAAAAATTGTTATATCATCAAAATAATTTTTTTGAGACCCTACCCATAGAAAGGGTTGATGCTCATTTTTTGTAAAGTTGTTTCAATACCCTATATGAGATATACTTAAGCGATCAGAATCGGTTCAGCCAATTTTGAGAAATGTATATACTTAGCGTTTTCCAAATTTGTTTTTTACTTTTGTAAACAAATTTGCTTGTAGTTGACTCTTTCGGTAAATTAGTCCTATGTTAGTAGGAACTCACTCCTAATATATAAACCAAAAACAAGCAAGGGCACTTCACCCATGCTCACCAAATAATTAAATTTTCAACCCCAACATAAAAGTTTTCAACCATAGGGACCATCGAAAATCCAATAGTAGACTATTTACCTAAAAAATTAAGTTTCAAGGAAAAAATGTTTGGGTTTCTTATAACTTCAATTAATTTAGTTCGCACTCAATTGGAAAATGAGAGAAAGGGCAAAAAGGAGAATTGGAGTCTCGTCGCTGAATCTCCCACTACCGTTGATGGATAAATGAGGTAGCCGCTCACCGGAGATTGGCTCGCTGTTCCCACGAAGCGCGCGATTGGTTTTAACTTGTGGCCGCGCGCCATATAATTGAAAATAGCCCTATTTCCTTATCTCTCTTAACCCAGCATTACACATGTTGTTAAAATTAAAACATTATTTATTAATTTTATCTAGATATTCAATAGGTATCATTATTTATTGCTGAATTGAATTATTATTACAATATTGCCTTAATACATATAATCAATATATTATATATAATGTAAGTTAATAATATTATAACATAATCAATTAACATCAATATCGATTATTAATGTTAATGTAATCTAAAAAGCTAAAGATTGAATTTATTATTATTATTCGATTTTCGATAATGTAGTTGTTTACCATTGACATCAGCTTCATTACAAAATTACAGTTATACGTATATTATATATATAGTTTATAGGTGGCATAATCTATATCCTATATAAAAGACAAATTATAATGATCAATTAACATTAGTATTATTTATTAATGCTAATTCGCTTTTAAAATATTATATATTGATTTATGAATGGCATTTTGAAGTTCAATACGTGTCATTATTTATCAATGACATTAATTCTATTATAATATTGTAGTTTTTAAATATTTTTTATATAGTTTATATGTAGACTAGTACGTGCACATTATATACTATAAATAAGACAGGTTAATAATATGATAATATAATCCATTAACATTAATATTATTAATTAATGTTAAATCGGTTCTAAAAATACTAGATTTTGAGTTACTAATATTATTTCGAAGTTCAATACGTGTAATTATCAATTGGAATGATTACATTTTCAGTTCAAACAAAAATTAATTTTCTTTTGAAGAAAAAACGAATTTTCAACGAAATAGCCCACTTTTCAAGCAAAGAGATACATTTTTAATTGAAATGATGAATCTTGAACCCAAAAAAATTAATGTTTAAAAAAAGAGTTTAACTTTCAACTCAGTGATTAAATTTGTATTACAAAAAAGATTAATTCTGAACGAAAACTGTAGTAGTTGATATTCCAACAAAAACAAAAAATATTTAGAAACTGTTGAATTCAACAAAAAAAAACTACTTTTCAATATGAGTTGAATTTCAAGATTAAAAGATTTTTCAGTCAAAGAAGAGAAAAAATTGCAAACAAGCTGTTGAATTTTCAAGAAAAGAGATGGATATTTGAATTTTCAACTAAAAACAATCAATTATCAAACATAATAGTTCAATTTTCACTCTAAAAAATTAAATAAACTAAATTAAAATTCTCGTGCTTTAAAGTATGTAGATACTTTTATTTTAACTTGTCCGAAGTTTACAAATAAGGTGGTTCAAAAAAGGCTTTTTAAGGATCTTTAAAAGAGTTTTTAATTTTGTTTAAAATTTAGGTTAAATAATAATTTTTGTCGCTTAGAAAAAACCGGTTTTGATGATTATAAATGCTGTCTCAAAAGTGATAAGTTTGAAACATGAATAATGACTTAAATATCATCGATACAATGATACAATAATAATATTTTTAATATTTTAATTTCTGATTTTGGCCGCACTGAAAAAATAGATGGTGTATTGCAACGCAGCGGATCCCAATACCGTTTCAGTTTAAAATATTGCATCGTTCTTACACAATTATTATTGATATAACACGAAAACATATTATCAACTGTTTGTAGTATAAACAGAATCCTGAGAGATCAGTGGGATGCTATGTTCTAAAATTTACACTTTGTGAGAAAATGTACGTAATATATTTAGCAAAACGAATCAACTCACATTTGGCCGATTTTCATGAAAAAAAAAAGTTCTATAAGGTCCAATTTTCATCTTCATTCAAAGGTGAAATTTCTTGCTTAGATTTTTACTTGCTGAACGAAGGAAAAAGAAATTTGATTAAAGAAATATAATACTGATGAAAAAAAGGACGCGGAAGATTTTCAGCATGTTTAATTGAATCATTTAGAAACTACAACAAAACAATTATATTGTCTAGCAAAAAAATTATTCTTCGACCGACAAAATGAATGTTCAACCAAGTAGTTCACGTTTCAACCAAACCAAAAATGAATTTTTTTATAACAAAATGACGAATTAACAACAAAATTCATGAATTTAAAACAGATTTGTTAAATTTAAAACGAAATATGATATGGTAGTTGAACTTCCAACCAAATAAGAGAATTTTTAACAAAAGAATTTAATTGTTTAATTTTTAACTAAAAACTATCAGCTTTTAGCCAAAAATTAATTTTGTGAAGTAGTTGAGCAAATTAATTTCCCACTGGAAACAATAAATTTTTATCAAAATTCGAAACAAAAAATATAACAGTAGACTTTATGGATAAAAAGAAAGACCTTTACACGAAAAATAGTTAGATTTTCTCATTGGGTTCTAAGAAACCATTTAGCATTTAAGCGAAAAAAACAAGAAACAGCGGAATTTTCCTGGCGATAAGGGAAAAAAGAAGAATTTCTTTCAAAAGAGTTCGAGAGGGGTTACTGCATTTTTTAAATTATTGCTTTTGCGATCAAAATCTTGTTCCTGTATTATCCTTTTGCATTGAGGAATATTTTTTAAATGGTTTTTATCGTAAATTCAAACATTAATTTCAAAAAAATGCATTGAACATCTAAAAACTTGTATTAAGAGAAAACACCATTTCTTTGGACCATTGACTTTTAATTCAATGAAAATTTTTTTGGATTTTAAAAATATTATGGCCTTCTCTTGAATTATTTTTAATTCGACTTGAATTATTTTTAATTCGACTTGAATTGTTTTCAATTCAACTTGAATTCTTTTGAATTCGTATTGGATTTGTATTAATTTGATCAATTTTCCTCAGTTCTTTTGATTTTTTCTAAATTCACTCCAAAGCTAATAAATTGAATACATTATGATAATATTTTTCAGTTGTTTTCACTTCACTTGAATTTTTGTAATTGACCCAGAATTTTAATAAATTTTATTGATTTTAAAAATTTTTCTTATATTCCTCCAAGTTAGCTGGAATTCTATTTAATTCATTGTAACGTATTTTTCAATTATATTTTTTTTTATAAACATAAATTACTCAATCAAAATTCATTAGGTTCATTAACAACAATTTAAAAAATATTTTTCAATACGAAAGAACAATATGAGAACAAGATTTTTATCACAAAAGCAATAATTAAAAAAAACAATATGTAATTGTATAAACTTATGAATTTTCTAATGTCGGAAATTTGACAATGTCGGATATTTAATTTTTCGAAATTTTTTCAGTTGCCCCATAAAATTAATACTTGAATAATGAAATTAATAAAGTTCATGAATCTGAAAAATAAAAAAATGGGCAAATTATCGCCTCAACTAACTATAGTCCGGCTTTGAGTCAGGCGTGCCCCACTTCCAGGTATTCCTGATTACTGTTCTCCATTTTGCTTCTTATTTTACGATTTGAATTTCAGCACTTATGCTCTATTATCTCCGGTCCGGTTACGCCGGACGTACCGCCGCCAAGTCAAGAAACGTAAGTGTCAGGTCCCGCGTTCTTCTCCGCTTCCTTCCTTCTCGACTCTTCGCGTCGCGCCTGTCGATTGGTCGGTTAGAGTGAAGATGGCTGGCATGTCGATTTCGGCCAATGGGTGCCTTCGTACTTCCGCTGCGTGATGCCCATTGGTCCTCAAGCGCTGACACGAACATGGCTGGTAGACTCTGTAACCTACTGCCTTCGACACTGCTAGTGGAGCCTAATGGTGTGTATTTTCAGGGCTGGCTCTTCCTGACTCGTTGATCGATTCAGTACCGCTACTCGCCGCCGGTCGTGGCGCTGGGATATGGTGTCGACGGCAAAACATGGTTGCTAATTGTGGCACCTTCCCACTTCATTGGTGAGACATGACCGTCTGGTAATGATGTTGCGGTATGGTGTCGGCGATGGAAAATGGCAGTTGGTTGTGACTCCTCCCCACTTCGCCGGTGGAACATGATCGTCGGGTAGTGACGCCATTTCATGGTGTCGATGATGGAAAATGGCTGCTGGTTGTGGCACCTTCCAACTTCTGTGCTGAAACATGGCCGTCCGGTAGTGACGTCATGTCATGCGCGGGACTGGTGCCTTGTTGTCAGATCGCGCGATTATTCGTAAATTGGGCTACTTCAGAGGCTCTGTGCGCGACTGAAATCGGTGATTTGCAACAAGTCGCAATTTCGACTCATACTTTTCTTATCTTATCCTTATATTTACTGAATTTGATAAGATTATTAGTTTCAACGCAGCTTAAATTAAGTCTATTTCTTCTTCAAAAATAAGACCAAAACTTAGAAGTTAAAAAAAAAACACTTTCTTATGTCAAGTTTTAAACATTTGTAATTCAATTTTCATATTTTATATTATTTTGTATTTATAACTTTGTAAAATAATTGAAATATTTGATTTCAAATTATCAAAAAATAAAGGAAAAGAACCTCGGATCATTTGCATAAGCTTCCTGAACAAAAAATCCACTTCAATTTTGTGAAAAAGAATTATAATGATTAAAGAGAGATTATTTTTTGGATTAGATATCCAATTATTTTCATCGTAAATGAGATTTCAAAGGATTTCAAAAGATTGGAAAGCAGGGATTTCACAAGGTTCTCCGGGAATTTAAGGAGTTTAATCAGATTTTCAGATTTCCAGTTTCATGGATTTCAAAAGATTCATAAATATTTCAAAATAGAAAAGATGCTCTATAAGATTTCAACTGGATCTAGGCATCACCGTTAAAGGGTTCAAGAAGAATAGTTATTTAGAGTTAATGTTTTTTTAAATTATCAAAAATATTCAACATTTTTTTAGCAACTTAACTTCTTGATACAGGTAATTTTTGAGCTGAATTTAACTTAATAGATTTTTCTAAGATAAACAGCGTGGATATGAACGCAGAGCGCTTCCTCAACCGCTGAATGAACAAGCCGCAGATGAAGAGGAGGAAGTAATATTAAGACCAACCGCGGAAAGCATGTAGCTCCTGGGATAAGATAGCGATTCCAAAACCTTCCTTACTATTCCTACTAAGCCCCTGGTTTGTTTTGAACGACGTGAATATATATTTTACACAAACAGAATTATTTGGCTGCAAGATTAGGTTAAGTTAGTTTGGATTTTTTGCTCCTTTTGTTAAACAAGCGCATGAGAAACAATAGTTGTTTTAGCATTTTCTTGCTCGGACGAGTATTTATAGAACAAAATTAAATAACTTGTAAAATAAGTAGCAACAAATACTTCTATCAATAACCAAAAAAGTATTAGACAAATGACAAAAAAGTAACACTCTTTTGAAAGTACCAATTAAAATACAAGTTTTTGTAATGGACACTGATCCCGTAAAGTTAATAATTTGTAGGATAACAGAGCTTTTGTTAGAAGTGGTTTTATCGCGTCGCAACAAATAGTCGTTTTTCATGGAGCGAATTTTAAACTCAAAATTAAACAAATTAAACAAAATTTGAACAATTTTACAGGTCCATATATTTAAATTTTGCAATTTTTGGCCATGCGATCATTTTAGTACTATTTCAAAGAATAAGTACGCCAATTTTGACATCTTTATGTCTTTTCCAGAAAGAGCTACATTAATTTGAAGCAATCAAATTAAACAACCATCCTAATTTGCATAAATTTAAACAATTTATTGATAATTTCAGATATATTTGTATTTATTAAGTAGGTAAGGGGACATCCATAAATTATGTAACACTTTTGAGGGAGGGGGTTTAGCCTTGGTTTTTCATACTGTCGAAAAACTACAGGAAAAAGTCGGAAAGCATAATACAGAATCGGTTAATGAACCTCATTTTTGCAATAAAAATGTAAGTACATGATAATAATTGATGACTAGCATTTAATGAATGAACTAAACCTTAATTTTAGTAGCCACCATACTAGGCTTCGTCAAGAGGTCTCGGGTCGGCTGCTGAGTGCGAATAAGTAAGGGTGTGGCACAATAGGCTGTATAGCTTGAGGGCCAGCTCAGCTTTTCATGGGCACCTCGCTCGTCCTAAAAGTAACTAACCAACTAACTATAAAGTTTAATTATTCTTGAAACGTTTAAAATTATACAATTTCTAATGAAAGGTTTAAAAATAATTCATTCAAGGCTAATGGAACTGTTGAAAATAAAATGATTTCAAACTTCGTTGAAACTGAGGGTTTCTAAAATTAGGTGTGTGAAACCCAATTGTTAAAAAAAATTCATTTTCAAATTACATATCAGCCTTTTCAAATATCTAAAAAACAAAAGCAATGACCTGAAGATCAATTATTATAATGCATTTCCATGCACGCGGAGAAACTTCATGTTTTATACGAAGAGTCAAACATGATGTCAAAACTCTCGTATGCTATATTAAATTGCCAAATTGACCGTTGGACAATATGAATAAATAAATTTGAAGATTATCATAAATAATCTTCTGCAATCATCTAAAAATTAACATTTTTAGTATTTTTCTTCTTTTTTTTCTGTGAAAAAAAGGGGAGGAAAGCAAAAAATCCTTGAAGGGGCGATCGCCGGTTTCACCACCATGCGCCTAGGGCAAAAGGAGAAAGCACTCTGATAGACGTCCCGATTTAGTCGATTAATGGCTGATACAGAAGTACTAATGATGCAGATAAAGGATACGGTCAATGAGGCTGGTTTTTGGGCCCATATCAGAACTGGCTTGAGGTGGGTTATTTTGATCCTCTCTATGTGCCTTATAACCTTCTGGAACGATTTCGTCTTGGTTATGAATTCTAGTAATTTGTTATGAATTCTAGCAATTTGTTATGAATTCTAGCAATTTGTTGTGAATTCTAGTGATTTGTTATGAATTCTCGTAATTTCCTTAGAATGCTAGCAATTTGTTATGAATTCTAGAAATTCGTTATGAATCCTAGAAAATTGTTGCGAATTCTAACAATTTGTTATAAATTATGGCAATTCCCGTAGAATTCTAGCAATTTGTGACGAATTCTAGTAATTTGTTACGAATTATAGCAATTTGTTATGAATTCTAGCAGTTTGTTGTGAATTCTAACAATTTGTTATGAATTCCGGCAATTCCCATAGAATTTTAGCAATTCGTGATGAATTCTAGTAATTTGTTATGAATTCTAGCAATTTGTTATGAATTCTAGCAATTTGTTGTGAATTCTAACAATTCGTTATGAATTCTGGCAATTCCCATAAAATTCTAGAAATTCGTTATGAATTTTAGTAATTTGTTATGAATTCTAGCAACTTGTTATGAATTCTAGCAATTTTTTGTGAATTGTAGCAATTTGTTATGAATTCTGACAATTCGTTATGAATTCTAGCAAATTGTTATGAATTCTAGCAATTTTTTGTGAATTCTAACAATTTGTTATGAATTATAGCAATTCCCATAGAATTCTAGCAATTTGTGATGAAATCTAGTAATTTCTTATGACTTCTAGCAATTTGTTATGAATTCTAGAAATTTTTTGTGAATTCTAACAATTCGTTATGAATTCTGGCAATTCCCATAGAATTCTAGAAATTCGTTATGAATTCTGGTAATTTGTTATGAATTCTAGCAACTTGTTATGAATTTTAGCAATTTGTTTTGAACATCATTTGTGCTTGTTTCATATGGTTCCGTTGATAAAATATTGATACTGTACATTCGGGTGAGCGAAAAGATAAAATTCTTTAGTTTTTTGATCAGGATGAGAAAAATCTCATTCTGTATATAAAAATATGATTTGTGATTTTTTACAGATTTTTAAAACAATGAAATCCGTTAGCAGGAATGATTTGAAGTTTGAAAGTTCAAAAAAAAATTTCGACATATTTTCTTCCACAGTTATCTTTTGAATCATTCCCCCTAATAAAAATTCGTTTATTGCATTATGCTATATGATTTTAGAAAACATTTGTTAAAAAAAAATTTTTGATGGTAAATGAACTTACGCGAAGTCACAATTATACATAAGAACTAAAAATTGTTTGTTTACAAAAAATTTTTCGTTCTGCAAATACTGAAAATACTGATTTGCTTTACAAAAAACTTTGGAGAAATCACTCACAAGACAGCAATTAGATAATCGTAAAAAATATTTTTTTACTCTTCGACGCGCCAAAATCACATTTTTTAAATATTTTGAAGTGTCCTCTTAGATTCTCATAAATGTAGAAAAAACTTGTTACAGCTTTTAAGCCCTTTAGTTTAAGAAAAATGTTTGGTCCTCAAATAAAATTGTGACTTCCTGTAAGTTAATTCATCACCAGAAGTTTTTTCTTCAACAAGTGATTTTTGAAATCATATGACATATTGCAATGAACGAATTCCTACCCAAGGAAATGGTCCTAAAGACAGCTGCGGAAACAATATTGAAATCTGTCAAAAAAATCACTTTTTTCGAACTTTTAAACTTGAAATCATTTCTGTTAACGAAAAATATTGTTTTATAAATCTGTAATATTTAGAAGGGGAACGTTTTAAATGCAACAGAATTTTTCAAATTCTTCTAAACTTTCAAGCACTTTTAATTCGAAACTATTTCAAAAAATGTTCCAGCAATGATATTTGTTAATTTGCATCAATTGTTACGTCACTAAATAAAAAGTGGACCGTGAAAGAAAATTAAAAAAAAAATCGTAGCTATCCGCAGCCATTAGAGCGCTCTCAATATGTTTGATATCCCTGTAAAAAAAATTGTGTAAAGAGAAAAAAATTGTTCAAAAAATGAAGTACAGTAATGTAAAGATTCAGCATGAAAGGATCTAATTTTTTCTCGTATAAATAATGTGATTTCCTTACAACAGTTTCAGCAACCTCAAAAATGTCACTTATATCCGATTTTTACGTAAATACCTTTTTTTATTGGAGTGTGTGAAATTTTGAATCTGCCGTTTATTAGTTTTGTATTTACAACGAAATTCTGCTATAGCTGCGGTACCTGCTATTTCGAAATTTGCGTTTCTAGTATCAAATGCGTAATCAGCTACCGTGAAATAGACAAATGACCAATTTTGATGCAAACCCCGTAACTGTTCACGAAAAATCATCCATCGTTTTGTATCCTTGCCTAAAAAAAAAGCTTTCAGCATAGAGGGCCTAAGAACAATTTTTCACATTTCTCCCAATTTTCTTACTGTTAAACTACTGATGTCAGAATAATAAAACCATAATAAAGAAAATTTTATCTTCAACCGAAATCTAAGGGGCAAGGTCTCCAATGGTTCATCCATTGTTGAAGAAAATCAGACTTAAAAAGAGCTTTCTAGTCTATAGGTCTGAAAAAACAAAATTTTCCCAATTTTTGTAAAACGATTAACGATTTCAACAAATCGGATAAATTCGATCACTCAGGGTAATTACCTGAAAATGTCGGCAAAGTTATTTACTGAAACGATTTATTTGAATTGGAAGAAATACGAGAGGTGACAGCAATTGATGACTTATTTGTATTACGAGATGAAAGTGCATCAAATGCATCTAGGTATAATCCCTTGGAAGTTTGGTACGAATCCTCAACTTGTGATTACACGTCATCCCTGAAGTATTCCCTGTCCTTAGTCAGTGGGATTTGTAATAGTTCCTTATGTTGCGACTGAAATTTTATGACAATCGATTCCAATGTTTGTAACCGATCAGTAAATGAACCACGCATATACGGAGTTCAAACTCCTTGGAACGAGTCCTTAATATAACTTCAAAATCATATTCTCACAAAATTTTCAAATAATTATTATTTCTACGTTGAGATTAAAATTTCTCCGAAATATTAAACAAGCCTTGTTACCGAGAGCAATTATTATTTTCAAGATGGAGCGTGTCGAAACACATGAATTAGCAACTCACGAACCGTGATCCATCCCTCAAACGTTAATGATTCTCTCGATTTTCTCTAGCGTATGCAATTATCCGTTTGCGATGCACTCAATTTTAACACTGCAATTCTCAATGTACATAATTAACTCCAAATAAAACCGGGAGGAACAGTGTCGGTAAGCACGGTATGATTCTCACAATTACACTCACAAAGACTTGCAGTAACGTTAACTAAAGAGTTAAGTATTCGTAAACTTGCCAGAATGCACAAATGAGGATCAGGCTGGAAGTACGAAGAATTTCAACGAATGATCAAACAATATAAGAATTTGTCAAACTGTAAAATAATTTCAATCCTCTGAAAACTGTAAATACTCTCAAAGTATTATTATATACTTTGAAATTCCTTGTAATTTATTGTAGAAAGAATGTATTTTAGCATACTCGGTAGAATTTATATTAGTTTTTTTGATCTGCAAATAAGCCGTATAGTGTTTACAGACACTGTAGATTATCAATGTAAAAACGAGCGTTCCCTGTATATATGAATTTTAATAACAGAAGTTTAGTTGATAATTATATCCTGATTTGTTCATTTTAGTCGTACACATCTTTTATTTTCTAGATTTCAACAAAATTTGATTTTTCTCTTTAATATTGGATATTTATGTAATTGATAATTTATTTAATATTGCAAATTTCAAGAGGATAAAATGGAATCGTGATTCGGAAACTTCAAATTCACGAATACATCAAACTTTTATTCATGAAAAATTGAAAATTTGAAGCCCTTTAGTGTATGAGGCATGATTTCTCAACTATCGTCTTCTTTGCTGGTTTATTGCTCTGTCAATATCAATAAAAAATGTTTCTTCTACAGTCAGTTTGCCAAATTATCATTTTTATGGTTCAATGTAGCATTATTCGTAAATAAATATTCAGTGTTTTGTATCACTTAATTGTAATAAACGTTTTTTTTTCTTATGGGAAATACGTGTGAAACTTTATGGGGTTTGAGCAAGCTCCAAATATAATTTTGTTCGAAAAAGATGGATTTATTTTGGTGTGGATTCAAAGAAATTTGCGGGCAATATGCATAAAAATTCAACAACAAAATTTGGACAGCCTTTCTCTTCAAGAGTTATTTTATGGCCATTTTTACCTGATCCCCCGTTTTCCTCGTTTTCTCCCCTTAATTGCTATGAACTGCCACTGGAACGTTCCAGCCATGACCCCGGTACATCTTAATTGCACGCCTCTTTGCAAGGTTCTAGGAACGCCCCACTGGGACCTGAAGAGCCTAATATGGTCACTATTTATTAGATGTATGTGACCCGCCGCGCAGAAAGGTACCTGATGCAGAAAAAATAGATTTATAGTTTTTTACACCCATCTATAGATTTTAATTTGCTCATTATCACTAAAGGTATAAGGCTAACATTTGTGTAAATCGAATTGTTATTTAACTGCGAAGTGAGTCTCTCATCAAATTCCTGTATTGAAACGGCTCTTCAATCACTTCTCCCGGAAGATGAATCTACCGCGCGTTAGGTCTCTTTCTTCGCGGACGGTCATATAACATGCTCAAGTTTGTGACTTGATCTCTTCAGTAGCTTAGTGGTAACAGCTCCCGACCGGCTATTGGCAGGCCTGCGATTTGATTCCCAGACGAGCTAAGAAGATGATTTTTTTTTATAGAAAATTGATTATATCAACTTTTAAATTTATAACTTCATCTAATCTAAAAAGACGTTGTAAAAACTGTATTTAAAGGGTTAGCGTATATCGATAGTTTTGTTCTAGCACCACAAGGCGAGCGGTATATGAAGCTCAAATTCATTTTCCTGTAATATTTTTTTGCAAGGGTTCAATCAGCAGAAGATTAGTTAGTCGAGTACGCTTGCTAAAGTAGTTATGAACCTCCTTTTTCTTCTGCAGTATATTTTGTGGGACGACATGGACATGATTTCAAATGGAATAAGCCTACATAAATGATGCTCAATAGAAAAATAGAATCCCGATATGTTATACTTTTTCTAAAATTTTTCTCAGTAACAGGAAAATTGTTGAAATAGCCTAAGTTCCATAGAAAAACATTATTCAAAGATGTTCCAATATTATATGATAAACAAAAAATTTTGTTATAAATAAATTATTTGTTGAAAGAATGTTTTCTACGATTTCCCATAATTTTACGTTTTTTTAAGTTATATTGCAAGAAATTTTGATAGAAACAATATGATGATGAAGAAATTCCTTCTTGAGATTGTTATTGTTAATATTACAAACAAATGTAATAAACAAAGGCATTAATCAGGAATTTTTCGACAGAAAAATTCGTTTCTTTTCTACGTTAATTTTGTTAATTAGGAACTTTATGATAATTTTAGCAAAATTCATAATTTGTTTTTCACTCCTATGCCTTTTTTAAACAAAATTAATAAACAAATGCATTATTCGGGCATATGTCGGCAGAAAAATTAGTTTTTTTCCACGCCAGTCCTTTCAGTTGGGGACTTCATGACAATTTTAGCAACATTTATAATTATTTGATTGATTTCGTGATTGTTTTAAACAAATATAACAAACAAATACATTATTGGGGCATCTGTCGACAGAAAAATCCTTTTTTTTCGAGGTCAGACTTTTTAATTGGGATCTTCTTAAGAAATTCAGCAACATTCATGATTAGTTGATAAATTTGATGATTTTTTAAAACAAATTTAACAAACAAATGCATTATTCGGGCATCTGTAGACGAAAAAATTAGTTTTTTTTTCCATGTCAGTCTTTTTAATTGGGAACTTCATGAAAAACTTTCTGATAGTCTTAAACTGAAAGGACTGAGATTGAAAAAAAAAATCTTTTTCCTCGACAAATACCCAAATAATGCATATATGGATGAATGTAAGACTGAGATTTGCCTGAGAAACAAAATTAATTTATTAAACAAGAGAAATCATGCTTAGCTTACACTCGTACTTTTATAAGGCTTACACAAAAGCACGATACAACCAAGGTATTTAGTTTCCTTTGTTTCTATTTGTTTTTGAGGCAATGTTAGAACTTCCATTGATTAACAATATCGTGAGTTAAATCATTTTCTTTCTAAATTCATATTTTGTTTTAATTTCACATCGCAAGAGTTCGGTGATTCCACCTTCGAGAAGCTCGAAAATAAATATATTTTGATATATTGTGCCCTCAAACAATATATCAAAATAATAAATGGGCTTACTTGATATTCTAGTAAAAAGAATTGAGTTAATCTGTTACAATTACTAAGGACCGTATCTATGGAAACTGATTACAATTATATTATTTAGAACTTTATTTCACTTGCTTTTCATAAATCAAAATTGAAATCTTTTTGAATAGTAAGAGTTTATTTTAAATATTTTAAATTCATCTATATTCTTTATTTCCTAAATTCGACTTTTTGAAGAAAAATCGTTCAAAATTGTACCATTTTCATTGGGAACACTTATTGGTTAAAGATTTTAAACTTTAACACATCCGTAATGAAACAATTTCAAATTCTTTTATTAAAAAGTGAAGAAATTCATATTTAAATCGTAATTTTGGAAGGTATGGTTTCCAAGTGAAAATAATAATTTTCGATATATTTTCAATTGAATGTCGTTTGAAAATTAATTATAAAAAAAAATTCAAAGAGTTTTAAATTCATAAAATTGATTTTAGTCACATTTAAAAATATAAAATATCAAATTGGAAGCGTTAAAAATTAAAATGTTACCCAATTTCGCCAACTCTGATTCTTCTCTGTCTAGTTCCTGCCATGTCTCTTGTAGAATTATAATGCTGAATAATTCTTAAAATTCTCAGGTGTCCCATATCTTCCATATTCGCGCCATGTGACGAACCAAACCTCGTACTCCCTTGGTAGTTGTTTTCCAAAATGTAGCTCACCGAAGGTTGTGCTCCTCCTTCACCCCCTTTGTTTTGCTCTAGTAGTATTTTTGATTGTTTATCTGACATTTCATGTATCTCATACTCGCTGTCTTATTATTTCTTCTCGCTTCTTTTCCCTGCTATTATACGCAGTTCTGAACTTCCTTTTCTCGATCTGTCATGTCATCACCTACATTGATTTCAGTCCTTTCAGTCCATTCTTTCTGTCCAGCAATCTTCTTTTGGTTTTTCAATGATTGACTCTCACTTGTATTCCGTCATCAATCACTCTCACTGCTAAGATTTTTATTTGAACTTCTGTTCTCTCTTCAATGAGACTCTGAATTTCTGTAGGCATATTTCTTCAATTGCTTCAAAGCCCTGTACTATAATTACCTTTTTCTGCAGTTTTCTCTGTTGTCATTCACGTAAAAGCTCCCCTTCAAAGTTTTTTTGGTTCAGTCTTACTTTCTTCTGAAGTAGCTCTTCCCAATTTTTCAAAGTCGGCTAACAGTACATTTTTTTATGATTCAAAATATTGTGGCTTATAAAAGAGCGGAGATTTAGGAAAAATATATTGTTTGAAAATCAATGGAATAATAATGACTTGACATACGAGAAAATGTTACCAAAAAAAAGTTTTACTTTGTGCCAGAGAATAATAAAAAGATTTTTGGAAAATCTTTTTTCCCCTACTACCATGCCGTATTCACGCATACCAGGAGAGCCTGTTTATAGGAATCCTTTTATTCATATCCATACGCATGTAGTCCGAGGTCCTTTTGACCCCCATGTCCCACACACTTGAGCCTCCCCACCAACTACAAGGTGCTACAGCCCCTAGGGATGGAATAGAACCCAATAAGAAAATTAAACTATTTTTGTTGAGAAAATTATTTCTTTTTTCATTACAAATTCTTCTATCATATTGTTGATTTGGAGTTCATTTTTCTGGTTGACGATTCATCTTAACTATTTTGTCGAAAATTCGTACTATCGGATTGAAATTTCAACTGTTTTGTGAATTTATAAATTTGAAAATTATAAATTTTCCGAAAAAATTTAGGTCAATTTCTTGATTCTACTTTTTGGCTTAAAAATTAAATAATTTGATAGGAAATTAAAGTATCTTTTTAAAAATTCAACTACTTGCTCTAGAGTTCAAGTACTTTGTGAAAAATGAATTTCTTCATAATTCACCTCATTTATTGAAAATTTAGTCACTTTAAATTAAAATTAAAATTTTAAAAATTAAAATTTTTTCAATTTCATTTTATTCAATCGTAGCTACTCAATGCTTGAAATTATTAATTGAGGTATCATGCGATCCTTAAATTTTTCCCCTCATGTAAAAAAATGTAATGTGGATATTAACACCCATTAGGTTGCGATTTTATGATAAAGTTGAAATTAAGAGATGAAGTTCATCCTTTTTTTTTAAGTTACACAAATTTGAGGAAATATTACCTTCCTTATTCAAAAAACTTCCTTTTATTTAAACAAAAAATCAAGTAATTCTTGTCCTCCAATGAAAAAATAGTTTTCAACCAAAAGAGACGAAGTTTCAATAAAATACATGAATTTTCATCCAAATGGTTCATTTTTAAACTAAAAGAGGCGAATTTTTAACTAAAAACGGACAAGTTAAATTTTCAGTTGATCAATTTTTTTTAAATCAAAGAGACGAATCTTCAACCAACAACGTAAAATGCAATAGTTGATATTTCAACCAAAAAATATTTTAAAATAAGGCCATGTGACGAGTGGGTCACGTGACCGGCTTCCTACCTTACCGACACTTTTTTTCTTCGTAAACTTATTTTCACACGAATAGCCACATGGAATTGAAAATTTGCGATAATAAATAAAAAGCACTAAAACACGCGGCTCTGGTCCTAAATTTTTATGATTATGAAAAAAGCCAAAAAAAATTATTCACAAAAAATTTTTTT
Organism: Andricus grossulariae; assembly: GCA_011634705.1. Lineage (NCBI taxonomy): Eukaryota > Metazoa > Arthropoda > Insecta > Hymenoptera > Cynipidae > Andricus > Andricus grossulariae. The sequence continues at coordinate 246,469,748 of JAABKJ010075445.1, forward strand.
TTCATAATTATAAAAATTTCGGACCAGAGCCGCGTTCCTTAGTGCTTCCAATTCATTACGCCAAATTTTCAACTCGATGTGGTTATTCGTGTGAAAATAAGCTTACAAATAAAAAAAAAGTGTCGGTAAGGTAGGAAGTCGGTCACAACCACAAAAACAAACAGTTTTCAACAAAAAATGAAACAAAAGTAAATAAAAGATAAATTTTCATGAAAATATTTGAATTTTTAACCTTCAGTAAACAATAATGTTATGTTTGTGAAATTCAGAACTATGCAAGAAAAACTGACCGTACTTAAAATATTAAATTTTTTTTCAAACTGAATAACTGACTCTATTTTACGAATGAACTATAAACTTTTTTTGATTAAATTTTATTCAGAAAAAAGATCTTCTCCTTTCACTCCGATGGGATTCGAACACCAGGTCAACTGATTTCCTGGAAAATTCGTCCTTTTGGATTTACAATTCAATACTTTGGTAGAAAATTAAGCTATTTGTTTCAAAAATAAATCATGAATCAGAAAATTTGACTATTTGGTAGCAAATTAACTTTTTTTCTTGAAAATATATATTCGCGGGTTGAAAATTTAACTTTTTTGTAGAAAATTTGAATTTTCGTCTTCAAAATTCAACAATTAGGTCGAAAATTCATCTATTTTGTTTAAAATTGGATTTTTGTTTGTTTGAAAATTAATCTTTTCGGTGGGAAATTTATCTTTTTCATTGAAAATGTTACTATTTAGTTAAAAATTTATCGTTCTGTTTGAAAGTCGAAGTTCATTTGTTTAAGATTCAACTCATTAGTAGAAAATTTTACTATTTTGTTGAAAACTTCTGTTTTTTTTCGGGTAAAAAAATAATTTTTTCGTCTAAAAATTTACCTATTCCATATATAGTTAAAAACTCATTGCTTATAGTTTGAAAACTCAACTATTTGGTAGGAAATTATTGTATTTTATTGAAAATTAGTTTCTTTTTGTTAAAATCCATTTTTTCAAACTAAGGAGTCTTCAACAAATTTTCAATTGTTTAAACAGTTATTATTCTCTCAAACCATTTTTTCTTTTTTAAATCGTGAAAACTTATTATTTTTTGGGATAAATAATACAGTTCATCAATTTCAAAAGTAATATTTCTTGTTCAACATATTTGTCGATTATTTAAACAATTTTTTCTCTCAGAAACCATGAAAAGTTATTATTTTCTGGAATTATTGATACAATTAACGAATGATGACAGTAATTTATATCTTTTAGGATATTTGGTAATTATTTAAACAACTTTTATTTTATTTTCAACTGTTACATGTTACATTTTTTCAATTTTGAACAGTAAAAATTCAATTTTCTTCATTTTTTAATCGTTCAGAATTGAAGAAAGTTAAAAATTGACTTTTCAACACTTGAAAATTGAATTTTCAACTTTTGAAAGTTATTTTTTTTTTCAATTTTGAACTGTTGAATATTCGTGTGTTGAAAATCCAATTTCGAAAAGTAGACATTTCAATTTCCTTCAATTTTAAATTGTTGAGAATTGAAGAAATTCAATTTTAAATTGTTGAAAATTTAGGAAATTTAAAAATTGACTTTTCAACGCTTGAAAATTGAATGATCAACTGTTGAATGTTATTTTTTTTTAATTACCAACACTTGAAAATTGAAGAAAATTAAATTTTCAACTGTTGAAAATTCAATTTTCCTCAAATATAAGATTTTTAACACTTTTTTTTCATATAAAATTCTTTTTTTTATTTTCAACTGTTGAAAACTGAAGCAAGTTCAATTGAGGAATTGTCATCAGTGGAATTTTCAACACTTCAAAATTTAAGAAAAATGGAATTTTTAACTGTTGAAAATTGAGGTGTTGTATATCCAAATGTTGAAAATTAACAAAAATTAAAAATTGAATTTTAAACACTTGAAAATTGAATTTGGGACTCGTTTTTCATAAAAAAATTCGTTTTTTTAGTTTCCAACAGTTAAATTGTCAACTGTTGAAAATTGAAGGAATTTGAAAACTGTCTTTTGAATTGACTTTTCAACACTTAAAAATTGAAAAAAATTTATTTTCAACTGTTACATGTTACATTTTTTCAATTTTGAACAGTAAAAATTCAATTTTCTTCATTTTTTAATCGTTTACTCACAAACAGCAATGAGCTTTCCAGAAATATTATCCAAAAATATTATCTCCCTTTCATTCTCCTTAGCGTCTCTAAACACGTCCCTTTTTTCATACTTGGTGCCCCAGAACTTTTTCCTTCTCACTATCACTGCCCCCTATAATTTCGCACTCACTCACTCATTCTCCTCCTCTACCATGCTCAGCCGCGCTGATCTTCTTCCCATCTTATTCTCCTTCCATCTTATTTGTTATTGAACAGGTCACTATTATCTCTCCTACATGCTCGTTCCACTGTCTGATCGTCTCTCCTGCTCTCGCCTTCATGAATCTCAAATCTATCTTCTTTCCCACCTTTTTCATCCTCTTCTGCTCCCTTCTCAACCACTCCTGGACTTCCTCTTCCCTATCGGTTAAGTCCTCTTTCATCGAGAGACCCGAACCTTTCAATTTTCCTTGGGCGTTAAGAAAGTCCCTTTTGTTCACCCATACCTCAACTAGAGTTGCATCTCAACTTCTATTTTCTTTGACCTTTCGGCATTCGCCACGATTTTCGTATGTGTGTCGAAGAGTCCCACCACTTTCGTCAGTTTATTTTTTCTGAAATTTCGGAAATCTTTATTTGTAGTCAATTAAAAAATTACAAAATTTATACTACCATAACTTGAAACTTAAACAAATTTGAGCTTCATCTGGAACGGTTAAAATAAATATGAATTTATTCTTTGATTTTTTAAATTTTGTTCTAATCAATTTTTACTTTAAATCATAATTTTTTTAATTTGATCAACATTTAGATTTCTATAATTTTAGAAGATTTTACTCTGCAATATTCAATTTAGTTTCCAATTTCAAGCCCTACCTAATGGCTTCTCTTCAATCCACTCTGAAACAGGATTGTGTATTTTTAATTAGTCATTACTTGCCTTTTTAGATGAATTTGTAGATAAGGTCCAAAGAACCAGTAATCGCTTTTTGTCAAAAGTGAACACACGTTTCGGTTTTTCCAAAATATAAGTCAAATAATAAAATTTGACCCCTAGAAGAATCGATCTTCATTTTTAAATAATTTTTTTTTATTCGTAATAAAAAATGAATACAAAATTATTGGGAACATCGTTTATAACATCTATTAGAGTTACGAGAAATTTGTTTTTAGTTCTTGACATCTGTAGATAATTAAATATTATTGTTTTTTTTGTCATAGAGATTTTAATTTGCCATGATGTTTTAGCACAATATTGCAGGAAGGCCATTTTCCTCGGTTCCTGATGTACTAACAAATGATTTTAAAAAATGTAAGCGAAAATAAAATTATCCCAAAAGAACGTCATTGTTTAATATTTATACTAAAAAATTGAGCTTTTCCGGGCCTTAATGGTTATTCCAAATTTTTTAAAATGATTTTCCTTACGCAAAAGCTGTTTTTCTTTAAACATGCTTATCGTATCAAAACGTTTGTAAATCAAAAACTCTACAAATTTGGTTGAAATCAAATTTATTCAATTATGATCTATATGTTAAATAATTGTTGATGATATTTTTTATTTATATATTTACCGAACCGTTTATACTACAATGTGTAAAAAGTGATCTCGAGATATGAAAAGAAGTCAAGAGAGGAAAATTTTTCGTTAGAGAAATTGCTAAAAAATACGCCCTTACTATTTTTAATCTCACTTCGTTTTTGTAAAAAGTCAGTTTTTTTATTTAAAGTTTGCGTGAATCTCGCTTTGCGACAATCTCGAATTGGAGCAGGCCATGAATTCTTCTAAATTCGGAAATAAGTAATTCAATATTCAAATCTGCTATTCGCCCGAATTCGGTGAACAATTTTTAGGGTACCTAATTCATTTGAATGTGTCAGCACGAATTAACTTCAGTGTCAGTCAATTCATTTTAATTCGCGAGATTTACAGTCAAGCTCCAATTCGCCTGAATTCATTAGCACGAATACAGTTAAAGGCTGGCCTATTCAATCGAATTCGTAAGCTATAACCAACACGCTAGGCATAAAGGATCCTTTGTAAATAAATATCAATGAGTCCCGTAGCTCAGTGGTCGCCCTGTGGACTTATACACTTAGGATCGCTGGTTTGAGTCTCGAGGCATACAATTCTTATTGACTTTTTTCGAAATGACCTTGACCGCGAATTAAAACGAATTGAAACTCATTCAATTCGCGCTTTCTCAATTCGTTTAAACGAATCGTAAAGCGGAATTTGGGCGAATTCCAAAATGTTAATTCGCCGCAAGACGCCTAAATTAGTTTCTTTTTACTGGGCGGCTACCACTGTACCGACGACTCAGGGACAATCCTGTATCGTCAGGTAACTCTTACGGAAGCTATCTTATCAGGGAACCTGAAAGATACAGGAAGCACTACGGCGACGCAGTCGAGGCTGCCCTAAGCAGGATGTAGGAGAAGAGTTTCGTAGCTTGTCATGAAACTATTGACGCAAATGGAAAATGTCATGAAACGATCGAAGAAAAGGTTAAATGTCATGAAACTATTGACGGAAAGGAAAATGTCATAAAACGTTTGACGAAAAGGTTAAATGTCATGAAACCAAGTATTTGAAAATTTCCTGTTTAATGCTGACGTGACAATTATTGAATCCTTTTGGATACCGTTTTTGTCCTTGCTTATTGAATCCTTATAGCAGTAGACGTTTTCTCTTAAACTGAGTCTCTTTGTGTACCCAGTAGAGACAATATTTTTCTGGATACTTTTGGATACCCTAAATCAGCGATGAAATAGAGCATATTAAATTCCTTTTAAATTTGCACATTTCGCTGTTAATGTATACTTTTTGTAGAATAATGATGAGAACCAATTTTTTTAGTTTCTTTATCATTATTTTATATTTTTTTAATTGATCACATTTCAATGAAGCGAGAGTTTTGTGATAAAGTGATTTATTGTCATGCACAATCCAACTAGGTTTTGCAAATTTTATGCTTTCGATGCGCCTTCTAATGCGTTATACGAAAATGGTGTTTTAAATTTATTTTGGATTATGTTTGACTGCTCTGATCGGCTTTGAAATGGATTGGAATCTAAATACCTTTACCTGCCTAATCGAGAAGTCAAAAAAGGACAGAAACGGCATTCCTAGGTATTGAAATTTCTAATAACTTGAATATAATCCCTCTTACCGGGTTCTTTCATAGACGTAGCACTCATACCAGGTTTGACTTCAGGGCTTAATTTTCGAGCTTGAAGTAATGGAAAATTTTTGCTCTGAGGGTACTTAGTCAGGAGCTCCTGTTTTATATCTTCGGAAAAACTCTTCTTTCAACTTGGATTCCATATTTCAACCAGAGCTTCGTGAATGGGAGGGACAGTGCACTTGTTGAGCGAAGGATCCTCACCAAGAAGATCAAGCACAGATTTCTGGGCAACTTCTGCAATCTGCTTTATGTGCAACACTTATAAGAAATCACAAATTTTATTAACAAATAAAATTAAATTTTATTTATAAACTAGCAGTAACAGGGTTTCTACCCAACCTCGAAAACTGTCTTAATTTTTTTTTTAATTGCGATATAAAATTGAATAGCAATGATTATTCATCTGTGAAAGTAGCTTTATATTACTGAATTGAACTTTTTTATTGTAAATTTGTTTTTCTTCGGGTTGAAATAAATTTTTTTAACTGAAAATTTAATTTTTGGTTGACAATTTATTTCTTGGCTTGATATTTCAACAGTTTTTTTGCAATTTTTTCTCTCTTGGCCAGGCGCGAATCCAGAGAAGTGAGCTAGAGGGGCGGCGTCGGAAAATTGTATACACATAGAGAGATATGACTAATTAAATTGAAGAATTTCTAACCAATTTTATACTAGCAATTATGTTTTGCGCGCTATACGCGCGATAAGTTTCTTATTAGCAGTCACATTATCAAATATAAATATTTCAGAGTGAGGACTAAAAAAAATCTAAACATTTTTCTGAGACATTCAAATTAAAATTTTTAAACTTTCATACCTGAAAAATGTTCAATTTAAATACTGAGTACTTAACTACAAAATAAAAGCATTTAAAACATTGGAACTCACCTACATTTTAAGTATTTAAAATTAAAATTAAATCCCTTTTAATTAATTAATTTATCAAAATATTTCATCAGACTTTTTCGAACTTGGGTTCTTTTTCATTTTATGAAAAAGGCCGAGTTTCTTTCCTTTAAATCTCTTCGGGTTAAAAAAAATTGAGATATTATTTATTTCAAAAAATAGCGTTTAGAAGCGGACTTTGACTCACTTGGACAGTAGCAATTAATTCCTTTGCGCCCATGCCAACAGATGAGAAAAATGTTTTATCAACATCTACTGGTGAAACTCCTTTAGGCAAAATTTGACCAATCGCAAAGAATTTCAGAATAGTAAATGTAGAAGAAAATTCTCCACGCCATTGGTTCAATTTAGGAAAATTGTAGAATCAAAATATAATATTATTTGCGACCCTAAGTAGGATTGAAATATTAGAAGTGAGCAAGTCAATGACATCGGTTTTGCAAACATCAAGACAATTTTTTGAATTTAAATAAAGTCGGTTGATTCAGTTGGATATTGCACACAAAAAAATGAAGAAAAAAAAAACATTTTTATTAGACGCCGTCAAAATTTTGGTCTCAGTTATTTCAATTATTAATTAATACGATTGACGAACGGTATACTTTTAATTAAAATTCGCTTCATGAATTCAACTGTTCCAAATGTATTAATTTTAAACCCAATTACTTCAACTTGTTAGCATTCTCGGTCATTTTTAGTCTTTACAACGGATTTTTTCTCAAAATTAGAAGAATTAAAAATATTTGTTGGTAATATAAATATAATTTTTCTAAACACAAACATAATTCAGCAAATTATATCCGATATAGATTTTATTTCAGGAGTCTTATCCTATGAAAGCAAGGAAGAGACACTGCATTTTTCAAAATAAATAATTGCAGATCGCTGTAGATTATAGACTTATTTTATTCTACACATTCAGTCGTGTTTTATTCTATTCTATGTGGCAATGTGAATATGTTTCACGTTATATCAAAAAGCTTCATTTTGAATAAATTTTTGTAATATAACATTGTCACCTTTCTTTCTATAATTATTTGATGATTCAGTTTCCCATTTACCTTTACAGTCGCTTTGTTACCGCATATATTTTTTTTATTGCTTGTAGGAGCCATCCATTTACTCCTACAAGCATATATTCCCATCTGCCAATTTCCGGCCTACCTCTAGGCGGGAAACCAAAAACTTTTTGTGCGCCTTATATTTCTTAAACACGAGATGAGGAAGGAATTTAATACGCAAACTTTTGATGGGGATGTGTCCACTTACCGGGCAGATTTTTTCACTGCTAATGTTATTTTTTACGAATAAAACAAAAACTACACATCCTATCAAAAAGTGGCCAATGACAAGTTTGTAGACCTTTTCTGAATGCACATTTTTTTTGGAAAATCATTTACCGTATCTTGCATAGTTTGACCGTCAAATCAAATTTTTTAGTTTTCATTATTTTTTGTGCAATAGAAATGTGAATTTTCGATTTTTCAAGAAAACTGAAAAAGTCGTTATAATAATCTTATAGGATTTTCTTCTGGATTTTGAAAGTGCTGTAACTCTGAAAATGTTTGTTTTATCAAAAAATGTCATGAAAATGAATTGTTTGAATTTCCGAGTACTTATGAACAACCCTACATATAATTTTCAAATTTTGAAAAAAATGGCCTTCAAAATGTTCAAAATGCGCTCACTTTTTGAATTATTATCCAAAACGGCTGGATGACGAACTTTACCTTCATTTTGGGACACTTAAAGAGTATGCCGAGGCCCAAGATAATAAATTCATTCTTTTGAAAGTTATCATGCTAACAAACGAAAAATCTACAGACAGACAGACATTTCTGAAAAAACCTGTTTTTTGGGTTCAGGGGGTCTCAAAAGTTAGACATTTGACAAAAATTCAATTTATTTTCAAGTGATTTCAAATGATTCATACTGTACGGAGAACATGAAATTTTATTTCAAGGGTTCTCTGCGGATTTCAACAATTCAAGGAAAGAAGATTAAGATTCATAGGACCTCCAATCATTCTAAAAATTTTGGGGGATTTTACAAATTTCAATGAATTTCAAAAGATTTTAATAGATTCCACAGATTTCAAGAAATTTTAAGTTCTTTCAAGGAATTACACAAGATTTAACGAATTTTAATAAATATCTAAGGATTTCAAGGGATTTCGAAGATTTGTAGAGATTTTAACGTGTTTACAAGAGAACTTTAATGTACAAGTTTAATTAAATTTATTTTCAAGGTATTTCAAACGATTTATACTTTACGGGAAAAAATTAAATTTTATTTCAAGGCATTTCTGCGGATTTCAACATTTTAAGGAAAGAAGATTAAGATTTATAGGACCTCCAGAATGTTGGGGAAATTTACAAATTTTAATGAATTTCAACAGATTTGAACAGATACCACAGATTGCATTTAATTTTAAGGTATTTCAAGGATTTCAAAGGATTTCAAAGTATTTTAATCAATCTGAAGGATTTTAAGGAGTTTTAAAGATTTCTAGGGATTCAAACGGGATTTTAAATAAAACATTAATGAAAAAGTTTAATTCAATTTATTTTCAAACGATTTCAAATGATTTATACTTTACGGAATACATTACATTTTTTTCCAGGGATTTCTGCGGATTGCAACAATTTATGGAAAGATGATAAGGATTTATAGGACCTCCAATTATTCTAAGTATTTTGGGAAATTTTACAAATATTAATGGATTTCAACAGATTTTAACAACTTTTAGACTTCGAATAGTGCGCGAGGATTTCAATGATTGACCAAGGGTTTCACAAAGATTCCAGTAAATTGACAAATATTTTCAAATATTTCGCAAGGATTTCCAAATATTTCAGGAAGGTTTAACAAAGATTTTATTTATTTTACAAAACTTTCAGATAGACTTCAAATAGTGCGCAAGGATTTCAATGATTGACCAAGGATTTCACAAAGATTTCAGTAAATTGACAAATATTTTCAAAGATTTCGCAAAGATTTCGAAAGATTTCAGAAAGATTTGACTAAGATTTCAATTATTTCAAAAATATTTCAAACATTTCGTGAGGATTTCAGGTAGATTTCAAAGATTGGACAAAGATTTTAATGATTTCCCAATTATTTCAAAAAGATTTATGAAATTTCTTAAATATTTTCGATATGTTACAAATATTTCCCAAAGATTTCATTTATTTCACAAAACTTTCAGATGGCTTTCAAATAATGTGCAAGGATTTCCATGATTTACCAAGGAATTCACAAATATTGCAATAATTTCACAAATATTATTAAATACTTCAAATATTTCGCAAGGATTTCCAGATTTCAAAAATTTCATAAAGATCTCAAAGATTTCATAAAGATTTTAATAATTTCTCAATGATTTCAAAAAGATTGATGAAATTTCTTAAAGATTTTCGATATGTTAAAAATATTTCCCAAAGATTTCATTTATTTCACAAAACTTTCAGATGACTTTCAAATAGTGCGCAAGATTTCAATGAATGAGGAAGGATTTCACAAAGATTTCAATGATTTCACAAATATTTACAAATATTTCAAATTTTTCGCAAGGATTTCCAGATTTCACAAATTTTAAAAATTAATTTTTACTAAAAAACATAAATTGTGAACCAAAACTTAAATAATTAAATTTCAAGTTAAAAAAAAAACTTTAACCAAACAAATGAATTTTCAACTACAAATATAGAATTTCAATTGAAATAAGTTAAAGAGTCAGTTAAAAAATTACTTCTTACAAAAAAAAACTAACTTTAAAAAAAAAGTTACAGTTTCAAATAAAGTGATAAATTTTTAACTAAAGTTGTAAATATTTAAATAAAAGACGAATTTTCAACCTGCCAAAGAGATGAATTTTTAACTGAGATTAATTTTTAATAAAAGAGTTTAACATTCAACCAAATAATTTTATTTTCAACATAAAACATAAATTTTTAGCTAAAGGGATAAATATCTAACTAGAATACTTGAATTTTTAACCGAAAAGAAGAACTTTTAAATAAAAAGATTAAATTTCAAAGAAAAAGATCATTTTCTACAGAAAAAAATAGATTTTTTAACAAAATACGTGAATTTTCAACGGAATAGTTGAATTTTCAATTACAAAAGTTTTTTTTTTAATTTTTTGTTTTTTGTTTTGAAAGTTAGTTTTTTTTTTGTAAAAAGTAATTTTTTTAACTGAAACTTTAACTTATTCCAATTAAAATTCCGTAGTTGTAATTGAAAATTAATTTGTTTGGTTAAAAATTATTAATTTTTTTAACTAAAAATGTTACCATTCCATTTTCGGTTGAAAATTATTATTTTGTTAGTTCAAAATTCAACTATTTGGTTGAAAATTTGTCTTCGTTAATTAAAAATTCAACTATTTCGTTAAAAATTCATGTATTTTGTTGAAAAATTGTATTTTTTGGTAGAAAATTAATCTTATTACTTACTTTGTAGAAAATTTATCAATTTTGTTAAAAAGTCATTGTTTGGTTGAAAGTGCAACGGTTTTTCTTTAAATTCGTCTTTTTGAGTTGAAAATTGACCTATTTTGGTAGAAAATTTACTTCTTTCGTTGAAAATTCCACCAAAATGTTTTATTCTATTTAATTTATTTTTTTAGGATATCATTTTTTTAGTAGCAAATTAAAATTCTTGGTTGAAAATTCATTCTTTTCCATTGAGAACTGAACTATTTTGTTGAAAATTCAACTTTTTAAAATCCACGTATTTTGAATTTAAATTCAAAATTTTGGTGAAAACTTAAACTGCTTTGATGAAAATTCGTATTTCTTCTAATTAAAAGTTAATTTCTTTGAACAATAATTTAACTATTTCATTATTGATGAAAATTCATCTTCTTTAGTTGAAAATTCACCTATTTTGTTAAAAATTTGTGCATTTTGTTAAAAATGTTTTGTTTTTTTGTGAAAAATTAATTTTTGAATTAAAAAATGTAACTTTTCCAATTCCAGTTAAAAATTGATCTTCCTTAGTTCAGCTATTTGATTGAAAATTATTTTTTTTTTTCAATTTGAAGATTCATCTTCTTGTATGAAACTTTAAATATTCCATTTTTTTTTAAATTCTTGATTAGGAAATCATCTTCTGGGTTGAAATCTTTGGTTGAAGAAATAATTTATTCACTATTCATAATTTTAGTCAAAAATTCAAATATTTGGTTGGAAATGTAACTATTTATATCAAATTTGTTAAAAATAAACAGTTTTGAAAAAATTATTTTTTGTTTAAAAGATCAACTATTACATTTTTCGTTAAGAATTAATTTCATTTACAAGTTAATTATTTGTGCTTCTGTTCTAAAAAGTTCCTGGTCAAAATGAAAAATAAAATTAGGTGAAATTTTTTTTATTAATAAATTTTCAAAATAATAAAAATCCCAAATTATTAAATTCTGGAATAATAAAATTTCCGAATCGTCAAATTCCCGAACAATTTATAATATTACCGAATTGGTAAATTTCCGACAGTTTATAATTTTACCGAACTAGAAAATTCCTGAATTATGAAATTCCCGAATATAAAGAATTAAATTATTTTTTAATAATTAAATTAATCAAATTATTAAAATTACAATTTTTAATTGTTTATATTCGAGAATTTCATAATTTAGGAATTTTTCTAGTTAGGATATTTTATAATTCGGCAATTTTCTGTCGGAAATTTTATAGTGTCGGGAATTTCATTTTTCGGGATTTTTTTATTCGTCTTGTCACTATTTGGAATTTTCAATAAACAGAAAAAAATGTGTTACTTAAATATTCATTTGACTCATATCTACTACTATAGCGACACTTTATCCGGGCTCATGTTTGAAGAGTTTAGGTAACGTTAAAATAATAATTTCAAAACTCTGCATTAAAAAAAAAATTAAGAAGAAAATTATTTTGAAAGCTTATTCATATTTATTTTTTAAATGAATTCAAATTTATAGTTTATTCAGCTTCATTGTATTATTATGCTTCATTCATTATCTTCTTTGTGTTAATTATTATGAAGATTTTTCAATTGGCATTAGGGTCAATAATATTTATTTTTGTTCTGAAATTTAGTTTTTAAAAAAATATATATTTTGTTAGTAAATTTTGTAAATATTGCATTTAATAATATAATGCATTTCAATATCCCTCAATGAAAATTTATCTACACTATTTTTGGTTAAAACTTGTTTTTTTTTTGTCTAGAAATTCAAACACTTAGTGAAAAAATGTTAGAAACGAAAAAAATATGATCTAAAAATTAATCAAATAAAATTTGGACTGAGACCACACCCATTGTTCAAAGTATTTAATTGAAAACTTATTTAACTTGTTGAAAATTCGTCTATTTTGGTAGACAATTAATCTTCTTAGTTGAAAATTCAACTATTTGGTTGAAAATTTATGTATTTTCTTGAAAATGCGTTTTCTTTTTAGCAAATTAAAAGTTGTCTTTAATGTTTAAATCTCACTATTTTTAAAAAATATTTTTTAATTAAAGTATTTTTCTGTTAAAATATAAACAATCAAATTGTTCGTTGAAAATTCATCTTTTTAGGTTGAAAATTCAATTCCTTAGTTTAAAATTGAACACTTTCCTAAAACTTCATTTTTATTGTTGAAGATTAATAATTTTGGTTAATTAATTAATTTGGTTAATTAATTAATTTTTTGGATAAAGAGTTTTTTTTTTTAACTGAACATTTAACTATTTTGTTTTCGAATTCAACTGATTGGTTATAAATGAATTGTTTTGCTGAAAATTCATATTGTCGGTTGGAAAATTCAACTGTTTTATAGAAACTTTGTCTTTTTGACTTGAAGATTCAACAATTTAGCATAAAATTCAACTATTTCATACAAAATTAAACTGTTATGTTAGCAAATTAGATTTTTCTTATTAACAATTTATTCTCCTGAATGAAAATTTATCAACTCCATTCTTGGTTAAAAACTGATCTTTTTTGGTTTAAAAATTAAACTATTTAGTTAAAACTATAAGGCTAACTAATCATTGCTCATTTTACGTTCCGTCAATTATTCAAAGACTTTGGATAAAGATTGAATTTTAAGAATCTTAAATTAGATTCAAATCAAATTCAAAATCCCATTTAACTTTCAACACTCAAGTCAATTCTTGTTCTATTTTCAGGAATAATAATAAAGCACTCTTAGGGCCACATTATGTCTACAGATATACGTCGTTCCTGCGTGCGTGGGACACCCCGATAGTATGTATTCTAGGTGCTCAGCGTGTGTATAACACGCTCTGCACTTATCGCTTGGAACTTCTTGGCATTAAATGCGGTCACGGTATGCTAAGGTGGATATAACACCGTCCTGGTATGCGAAAATAAAACCCTCTGTACCTGAAATAAGTCCTGATGATCTGAGAAGAGCAAAAGCTTGCTCCTGCGACAAGGACAATTTTTCTACATTTTTGTGAAAGTTTCCATGCATTTTCTTGTCGTATAGCTGTTGGTGAAATGTTGCAAACTCTGCTTTCTTCACTTTCACTTTTAGCAGTAAATTATCTAGTTGGAGTAATACTTTCCTCACTTCTGACGTTAAAATTCAGGCCAAGGGTCTCGGCCGCTTGCTTCGCGGCTTTGTGAAGGAACGCTCCTTCACCAATCATCTCGTGGTTCCTGACCATTTTCAGGACAGGATCTCTGTCATTGGCAACGATATAAGCTGTACTCAAAACAATTCGGTTATGAAAACACTGGAGATTTAGAAGACCGCGTCCGCCTTGACGGCCTGAAAAGTATAATCACGGAACTGACGAATATGATATGATATATGATATATATATATATATATATATATATATGATATATATATATTCTGCTTTCCTAAAACCCAGGTTCCTACATGCGTCATTTAGGGGCTTGACTGGAGCAATAAGGACGACTCCCCGAAAAGCGATAGGATTCATGCTCTGTGAGGATCCTCTACATGTTGCGATAACCGCTAGAGCGGCACGCGCGATGGGCCAGCAAGTGAGGAAAAGGGACAGAAGTCTTACTTGGGCGACATGCTACTGTCTTTCAGGCGTAACTCCAGGCCGTCCTTCGCTGTGCTGAAACACTAATAGAAAAAAACGCTGCTGGCAGACAGATTACGATCAGTTCGGACAGCAGAGCGATACTGAGTGTAATAGGGAAACCGGACACAACATCAGAACTGGTTTAGCAATGCAGAAAGGCATTTAAACAACTCACAGAAAGGATAAATGTGGCCCTCATACGGGTCCCTGGTCACACAGAGATAAAGGGCAACGAAAAGGCTGACCAGTTGACGAAACGGGGCGCAGCAAGTGAATTATCAAGAACAGAACCGGTACTGGGAATAGCGTGTTGCTGTATCGGTATGGCCATTAAAAGCTAGATTCGAACAAAACACCGGAGATACTGTGAAAAAATCCAAGGTTGCCGACCGACGATATCCACCCTGGGTTATACCTATAGGATAGACAGAGCAAGGGAAAACCTGTGTTTACCAAAGAACGATAAAAGGACATTGGTACGGATCCTTACTGAGCACAACCACCCCAACTAACAAAGGCACAAAATGAGGTATAACCCCACGACAATGTGCCCTGGGACCCATCTCGCACAGACTTTTGTCACGTTCATGTTATCTTGAGGAATTCGGCCAATTGCAGCACGACCTAATTCAAACTTTGGATGAACCAAAATTAGTTATTAGAAGGAAAAAAGAAAGGAATTTTCAACAAAATAGGTAATGTTTCAACCAAAGTGATGAATTGCTGACCAAGGATATTAATTTCATACAGAAAAAGTTAAATATTTAGAAAATACCTGAATTGTAACTAGAAAGTACAATTTTTAAATAAAAAAGATCAATTCATCATCCAAAATTCAAAAGTTGAATTTTAAATTTGAAAAATTAATTTTAAACCTAAAAAGGAAAGCATTTTTGACATAATATTACAATATTCAACAAAAAATATGAATTTTCAAGAAAGAAGATTAACGTTTTACCAAAAAGGAGGAATTTTTGATATACTGCCTCAATTTTTAGACAAATAGTTGCATTTTCAAGAAAATAGCCAAGTTATTAAAACTTACTTTTACAATTACCCTATTTATTATTCAATCAAAATTTTCACTAGCAGCAATTATTTACCCCATGATATAAAAAATGACTATAAGATAGAAATAAAGTGTCACATTGACGAAAAAAAAAACAACAAATTAGAAGACAAACATGATATGCAAGCTGAAAAATAGAAGCTTCAATGTAGACCGGCAGAAATCATACCTTATTATTATTAATTTAACTAAAAGAATTAATTAATAATTCACTTTGATAAGTTAATATTTTTTCCTTGGATAAAACCATTCCTTTCTATTGAAGAAATATTTTATAGGTAATCAATACCATAATTTATCTGTATAAAGTACACTTTCTTTGATTCAAAATTTTTCTAAGTTTCTCTTCTTATTGGCATAACATTTTGTAGATGTTTAATGTTTTTTAAATATTTACGTCAGTCCTCTCTATTTATAGTACTGATCGCTTCTCGAGCTTTTTATCACGCTTGACTGAGCACATCCTTTCTTTCGGCTCCGCGGCTCCTCTCATCACGAAACTGCGGAAGTCATCAGTTCTATGAACCGTGTAAACCGGAGGGTTTTATATTGAGAGTTGAGTGTACTATTTTTTTAAAATGATATGGATCTGAGACTATGGAACAGCTGTGATATAGTAAAAAAAGTTGGTTTAGAATTCAATTACTTCGTGGAAAGTTGAGCTACTTTATTCAAAATTCATTTTTCTGGTTCAAGATTCAACTCTTCGGATGAAAATTGAACGATTTCGTCGAAAATTCGTTTCTTTCTGCTTAAAAATGAATTTTTCAACTGAAAATTTAACTACTCCATTTTTTGTTAAAAATTGCCATTTTTAGATGAAAATTCAACTATTTGGTTGAATTTTTAACTCTGTTGTTGAAAAATCGTGTTTTTATTGAAGATTCATCATTTTACTTGAAAATTCATCCCTTTGGTTGAAAATTCGTATTTTTTTATTCAATTCAACTGCTATTTATTTAAATGGAAATCTTTCCTGGATGAAATATAAACTATTACATTTTTGGTTTACAATTAATCTTTTTTATTTGAAAATTCAACTAATTGATTCAAAATTGAACTACTTTTTAAGAATTCCATTTTTTTCTTAAGAATCTCCATCTAAACTCCATCTAATCGTCCAGCCAAATAATTCTTTTTGTTTAATAAAATATTTACGCGGTTTAAAAAAAAACACGCGATAGGTGGATTATTTTTTTTTTTAAGAGAAATTTTCAAAGACAAATTATTCTCATCGTGGTAAATCACTACAAAAATAGTTCCATATACATAGCTGTGGAGGTCTTTTAAAATCCTTTGAGAGCCCTTTGAAATCCTTTGGTAGCCATTTGAAATCCTTTGGTAGCCTTTTGAAATCCGTTGGTAGCTTTTTGAAATCCTTTGGTAGCCTTTTGAAATCCGTTGGTAGCCTTTTAAAATCCTTTGGTAGCCTTTTGAAATCCTTTGGTACCAATTTGAAATCCTTTGATAGCCTTTTGAAATCTCTTGAAAATTCTCTCAAATCCACTTAGTATGCTCGACAGCCTTTGATAGCCTTTTGAAATCTCTTGAAAATTCTGGAAATTCTCTCAAATCCACTTAGTATGCTCGACATCCTTTGATTGCCTTTTGAAATCTCTTGGTAGTCTCCTGAAATCTTTTGGCAGCCTTTTAAAATCCTTTGGTAGCCTTTTGATGTCTCTTGAAAATTCTTGAAAATTCTTGAAATTTCCTCAAATCCCTTTAAAATATTTGAAACCCTTTGGTAGGCTTTTGAAATCCTTTGGTAGCCTTTTGAAAGCCCTTTGAAATTCTTGATAGCCTTTTGAAAACCCTTGAACTTTTTGAAACTTCTTAAAATCTCTTAAAATCCCTTGAAAACTTTTAAATCCGTTGAAATCCACTGAAATCTATTAAAACCCCTTGAATTCTGTGAAAATTCTCTGAAATCCCTGGAAAACTCTTCAATTTTTTTTAAATCCCTTAAAATCGATATTAATTCATTATAATCTTATCCTTATGAAATCTTTTAATTCATTTGGAAATTCTGTGAATCCCTAAAATATTGTAAAATCGTTTGAAATCCCTAAAAATTTTGTAAATGCCGTAGAAATTCCTTGAAATGTTTAAAATCCTTTTAATATTGTGCAAATAAAAAATCTTTCCAACTCATCCTTTTAGAATTTTATTAATCGTGAAAAGGTTTCTGCAATAACCTACATTTAAAGAATCAAAGTTAGTTAAATATAATTTTTCATTATAAAATAAACAAACAAAAGTTTCTATCGTGATCGATTCATCAAATGAGTGTAATGTTGCTGTTAAATACTTTTTTTATTTACTTCAAAGCATAAAAAGTCCTTTTTCTATTTGAGAACTCTTCAAGTAAAGAGCCTAAGGTTTCTTTCTGAAATAAAAAAGTTAAACTGATTTCGAAATTTCAGTACAGAGTAGTTTTAGTTGAATATTTTTAAATTCTCATCATATTGAGAAGGTTTTTCAAATTGTGAATTTTTTATGCATTACGGTCCACATAAAAATTGAATAAAAAATGAGCCAAAGACATCTTTTCAACTCAGAATTTATCAATTAAAAAAATCCTTTCTCCATCCTTTACATACGTTTATGCACAATTGCGTACCTTCTTTAAAATGTTTTTGAACCCTAAATACAGTAATATATCAAGTTAGCAATATTAGACAGAAAAAATCGAAAGAATAATTAATGGAAATTTCTACCTGAGATAAGATTAACTTCAAACAGTCAAACAGACATCGAAAAGGAGCATAGAAGGCAATGTCAATTTTGAGGAATCCAAGTCAAAATTTGAGTCAAAAATTTAGAAGCCATTCAAAATTGTTATAGATGTTCAAAAAAAATTCAAGAGAATTCACTTATTTTATAAACTACATTTTAAAATACAGAAAAAGAGAAAAAAAGAGTAAACAACGAATGTATGGCAGAGAACAATAAACAAGATATGGAAGAACACAAAAATAGATTGATATGATGAAAAAGGGTTAAACATTTGATCTGGGGAACAGGGTTTCCGCAGTTTAGGAGATTCTGGAAAGTCAGGAATTGTCGTGGAAAACCTGAAAGAGTCAGGGAATGTTCGATAAACTGAATCATTTCAATTTTTTTTATTTGTTATTTAAAAAAAAATGTTTATCAACATTTATCAGAAAGCGTCAAAACCCCCTGGCAGTCTAATGTACTTTCATAATGGACCCTAAGCCTAATCCGATTGAGAAAAGGAAATGATTTAATAATATGTAAGTCAGATAAACATATAATTTTTTTTTATTTTTCTTTTTACAATTCCTTTGGTAAACAAAAAATTTTGTGATTAAAATTTTAATCACTATGTTAAATAATTAACAATTTTGTTAAAAAGTATTTAATTTGCTTAAAAAATTAACTGCTTTGTTGAAAATTCTTCTTTCTTTGGTTGAAAATTCAACTATTTTGTTGGAAAATCATGTATTTTGTCAAAACTACTATATTTTCGTAAAAAATTAATCTTCTTAGTTGAAAATTTAACTATTTCGTGAAAAATTCATCTTCCTATTCGAAAGTTCAACTATTTGACTGAAGATTTTTGTTAACGATTCATTACTTTAGTTGAAAATTTATTTTTTTGGTTAAAACTTTTATTGAAAATTCATATATTTGGTTAAAAATTCATCTTTTTTTTGGCAGACAGTTAATCTTCTTGTGCGTTTTTTTTATTCAATTATTTTGTTGAAAATACATTTTATTTGGTTGAAAATTAATTTTTGTTTTTAATGGAAATTTAACTATTCTACTCGAATTTTAAATTTATCTTTATGGGTGAAAATTCATTTATTTTGTGTTGTTATTGGAGCCGATAGCGCTTTTGACATTTTTGGGGAAAAATTTTTTTTTCAGACAATTTGAGAACAGAAAATTTACTACAGAAATTTGCAATGTTATTGTTGTTATTGAAGCCGATAGCGCTTTTGACATTTTTGGTGAAACATTTTTTTTTCAGAAAGTTTTGCCACATAAAATTTACTATCGAAATTTGCAATGTTATTGTTGTTATTGAAGCCGATGGCGTTTTTCACAGTTTTGGGGAAGAATTTTTTCTTCGGAAAATTTTTCCTCAGAAAATTCACAATCGAAATTTTCAGTTTTATTGTTGTTACTAAAGCCGATAGCGCTTTTGACATTTTTGGGGAAACATTTTTTCTTCAGAATATCTTTCCTCAGAAAATTTACTGTCGAAATTTGCAATGTTATTGTTGTTATTGAAGCCGATAGTGCTTTTGACTTTCTCGGGGAAAAATTTTTTCATCAGAAAATTTTTGCTCCCAATATTTACTATCGAAATTTTCAATGTTATTGTTGTTATTGAAGCCGATAGCGTTTTTCACATTTCTGGGGAAAAAATTTTTCTTCAGAAAATTTTTCCTCAGAAAATTTACTATCGAAATTTTCAAAGGTACTGTTGTTATTGTAGTCGATAGCGCTTTTGACATCTTTGGGAAAAATTTTTCCTTCAGATAATTTTTCCTCAGAAAATTTACTATTGAAATTTTCAATGTCATGGTTGTTATTGAAGTCGATAGTGCATTTTACATTATTGGGTAAAAAAGTTTTTTCCAGAAAATTTACTGTCGAAATTTTCAATGTTATTGTTGTTATTGAAGCCGATAGCGCTTTTGACATTTTTTGGGAAACTCCATTCCCCTGATTTCCCTTCCCGAATTTCCTTTTATTTCTCTTAATTTACCTCACCTTATTTTCTCCCACTTCTTCTACTTCTCCTTTACCTTCCCTACCACCCACCTCCTATCCTCACTTCCCCCACTATCCGCTTCCCACGCTTCTACTACTTCCCTCCTCTCACTTCCCCTGGTTTCCTCCCCGAATGTCCTTTTATTTCTTCTATTTTTCCTCCCATTATTTTCTCTACATCCACTTATTTTACTTTCCCTACCACCCGAATCCTATCCTCACTTCCCCTACCATCCCCTTCCTACGCTTCTCCTACTTCCTCTCATCTCACTTTCCCTACATTCCTTTTTCTGATTTCCTTTTATTTCTTCCATTTTTCCTCGCCTTTTTTTCTCTACTCCCACTTTCTTTACTTTCCCTATCACCCTACCCCTATCCTGACTTCCCCTACCATCTCCTTCTCACGCTTCTGCTATTTCCCCTCCTCTCACTTCCCCTACATTCCTTCCCCGTTTTCCTTTTATTTCTTCTACTTTCCCTCCCCTTATTTTTTATTCTTCCATTTTCTTTACATTCCCTACTACCCTAACCCTATCCTCACTTTCCCTACCATCCTCTTGCCACGCTTATCCTACCTCCCTTCTCTCACTTCGCCTACATTCCCTTCCCTAATTTCCTTTCATTTCTTCTACTTTTCCTCCCCTAATTTTCTCGGCTTACACTTTCTTTACTTTCCCTACCACCCTACTCCTATCCTCACTTCCCCTACCATCTTGTGCCCACGCTTCTCCCACTTCCCCTCCTCTCACTTCCCCAACATTCCTTCCCCGCTTTTCTTTTATTTCTTCAACTTAATTGAAAATGATACTGAATGATTTTAAGGATTAGTAAATTCTGCTATAAGCTTTATGTCATTTTTTAAACAATTAATTATTATTTTTTCTAAATTTGCTGCAAATTGTGTATTTGAATGTTTTTTATTACTACACTCGGTTGAGCAAACAGTTAAGTTGAAATTTTATTCTTGGAAAAATCTACTTTGCATATTTTTAAACATTATTCTTCCTTCTAAAATAAAAATATTGTCAAAAACTGAATTTCATTTTTTGATGTTTTGAACATAAAAAAAAAATTATGAAAAATCAAAACTTCCATTTTGAGGTCAAACATCTAACATTTTTTTTGCGATCACTTTTTTCTAGGATGCATAGTTTTTGTTTTATTCTTGAACAAATAACAGAAGCCAGGAAAAAACTGAATTAACAAAAATTGTTCATCCAAAAAATATGTACAAATTTTTTTGAAATTATTTTTTAGTAGGACCACTTTACCCTAGAATGCGAACTTTTTGTTGAAATCATAAGAATAATCTTGAACATCAACAAATTAAATTTATGAAGAAACGATACAAGATGCAATTAAAGATGAAATAAACTGTTTGTAAACAAAATTGCTGTTGTTTTCGATAGGATTCGCACTTTTTAGTCATAAAAACAAGACAATAAAGATACGTCTGTTTCAATATCAATACACTTTCTTGAACATATTTCCAGGGTTTTTACCGGACCAAGAAATAGAAAACTCCTTTTTCCAACACCAAATTTACTCATATGAAAATTTATATCTCATTATTTTATTTCTGACCTTGAGCAGTGAATTCTATACAAGATTTATAATTCTGAGTTAGGACAGGGAATAAATAAAGTTTATAATTTTACTAAATTTGAAATTCCTGACTAAAAAAATTCCCGAACAGTTTATAGTATTACCGAATTTGAAAATACCTGAATAATATAATTCAGGAAGAGTTTATAATATTAACGATTCGAAAAACTCCCGAAAAAAATCCCGTCACTGAGAAATTCCCAAACAGTTGATAATATCACCGAATTTTAACATTCCCGTACAGTTCATAATATTACCGAATTGAAAAGTTCCTAAACAATAAAGGGACGATAGAAAGATTCCGAGAAAAAAATTCCTGACACTGTGAAATTCCCGAATAAGAAAATTCCAGATAATTGAAATTCCCGAACAGTTTATAATTTTACTAAATTTGAAATTCCTGACTAAAAAAATTCCCGAACAGTTTATAATATTAACGAATTTGAAAATACCTGAATAATATAATTCAGGAAGAGTTTATAATATAAACGATTTGGAAAACTCCCGAAAAAAATCCCGTCACTGAGAAATTCCCAAACAGTTGATAATATCACCGAATTTTAACATTCCCGAATAATAAAGGGACGACAGAAAGATTCCGAGAAATAAATTCCTGACACTGTGAAATTCCCGAATCGGAAAATTCCAGATAATTAAAATTCCCGAACAGTTTATAATATTACCGAATTTGAAAATACCTTAATAATATAATTCAGGAAGAGTTTATAATATTAACGATTTGGAAAATTCCTGAATAATAAAGGGACGACTGAAAATGCCGCGAAAAAAATTCTCGATGATGTAAAATTCCCGAATCGGAAAATTCCTGAACAGTTTATAATATTACCGAATTTGAAAATTTACGAATAATAAAGGGACGGCTGTAGAATATCAATACCCACTTACACCAATTTAAATTGTAGCTTCCGAAATTAGAAATTCGTCAAATTTTTTAAAAGAGCGAAAAAACATATTGTAACTTCTAGTGCACTATTTATAAAGATAAAACAAATGTCCACTCCCGAGCTGAAGTTTTGTTGAATTGCGACCAAAAAAGTATGATCATGAAAAGTTATTCAGGTTCGAGGAAATGGATGTGGAAGTCGACAATTTCAAAGTGACACTAACCTAAAATGAAACCAGGCATCACTGCGGATTGCGACAAAAAATAAAATTTCCAGTTTAAGAATAAAATAAAATCATGCTTCCGAGATATTAGGTTTCTGAATATGTGTGAATAAGGTAAATTAAAAAAAAAAACGAATTTTCAACCAAATAGTAAAATTTGCAACAGGAATAGTTAAGTTTTTAGTTTGAAAAATTTATAATAAATCTTCAACAAAAAAAATGAATTTTTAAACCAACAGTAGAATTTTCAACAAAAAAGATAATTTTTTTTAACAAAAAAGACAGATTTTCAACAAAATATAAGAATTTTCAAATAAAAATATAAAATTTTAATTTTTAGTTGAAAAAGAAATTTTTAACAAAAAAGAAGATTGAGTTTCTATCGCCAAACACGAATTTTCAAGTAAAAAAAAATTAATTTTCAATAAAAATAAACAAATTTTCAATAAAACAGGCCAATTTTCAAACAAAAGAAAGAAATTTTCAACCAAAAAGATAACGTTTTAACTAATGAGATTACTTTTCTACCAAAATATACGATTTTTCAACAAAATACATGAATTTTCAACCAAATAGTTGAATTTTCAACCAAAAATGAAATAGTTAAATTTCCGATTTTTGAAGAATTCACCAAGATTTAACAAAGCCTTCACAAAGATTTCACAAAGATTTCACGAAGATTTTAATGACTACCCAAAAGATTTTAGATACATTTGATAGATTGAAAGAAGAATTCAATGATTTTCTAATGATTTTGCAAGGATTTCAAATATTTCGCAAAGATTTCAGATAGATTTCAAAGATTTCAAAGATTGGAAAAAATTTCAATAATTTCCTAATGATTTCACAATTATTTTGAATATTTCGCAAAGATTTCAGATAGATTCAAATAAATTCACAAAGACTTCATTCATTTCTCGAAGATTTCACAAAGATTTCAATAATTTCGCGAATATTACCAAATATTTAAAAAATGTTTCAAATATATTGCAAAGATTTTTGAAGAATTCACAAAGATTTCACAAAGCCTTCACAAAGATTTCAAAAAGATTTTTCAAAGATTTCAATGATTCGCCAAAGATTTCAAGTATTTCGCAAAGATGTCAAATAGATTTTAAAGATTTCACAAAGACTTCTACTATTTCACAAAGATTTCAGAAAATTTCAAAGATTGAAAAAAGATTTCAATGATGTCAGAAAGATTTCAAATATTTCGCAAAGATGTCACAAAGATTTTTAATATTTCGCAAAGATTTCAGAGAGATTTTACAGATTTCACAAAGACTTCTATTATTTCACAAATATAACCAAATATTTCAAATATTTCACAATGATTCCAGATAGATTTCAAAGATTGAACAAACCAAGATAGAATTGAAACATTTCCAGTTCCGACGATCCGCTGGATTTAATCATTCGATTTCGAAGGGGGGCAAATCAATACTTTTCCCCTCCCTGGTTGATGACAAAAAGCCATTTTCTGTACATTGGATGAGGGGTCCTTTACACAATTTTGAAGAATCATTCAAAATTTCTCGTTGGAACATTTGTTCTGATGTACTTAATACACTACCAGCCTTCTTTTTTATAATATTGATATCACATTTTTTTCCTCATTAGGAAAGGAAATGAAATTTTTCGTCTAACAAGCCCAAATTGGAGGCAGCAATTCAATTTGATAAATGGAAAATGAGGTATCATGACCCTGCACATACATACCCTTATTCCTCCTGATTGTCTTTCTTATATTTTTAATATTAAAAATGTTATTGTTACTAATCCAGATCAAGAATGGGAAGCGTGCGCTAATTACGTAAGGCTTTAAGAGGTGGATGGATCAGCCAAATCTTACGCTTATGTTCACTTATGACACAGTTGCGTCGTTGGAAATAAATATTGTTTGTAAATATTAAACAGAGAATTCATATCCCTTCCGAAAGTTTCGGTTTCATAGTCACCTATACAAGTTTTTTATAGTTTCAACATAATTTTCACAATTATAAAATTAAATTAATGAAGAGAAGGGAAATGATGAAGTAAAAAGTGTGATATGTGACACAGAGGGGTAAAACACAGAGGTCGTAATACCTGGGGTAATAATATGACACATAGGGAAATGTGGCGTTTGTGGTAATATGGCACTCGGAGTAATGTGGCACTCAGGGTAATGTGGAACTCAAGGTAATATCGCACACAGGGTAATGTGGCACATGTGGTAATATGGCTCCCGGGGTAATATAGTCCCCGGGGTAATGTTGGTCCCAGGCGAGATCTTTTCATAATAGACAGAAATTCTACACTCCTGTGTATTCATCTACCTATTAGCTTAAGAATTAATTTTTTTGGTTGAAAAATTCAACAGCTTGCTTCCAATTTAAACTATTTTGTTGAAAATTAATTTTTCTGTTCAAAAATTCATATTTTTGTTTAAAATTCAACTATTCTGGTAGAAAATTCAACAATTTAGTTGAAAATTCATGCTTTTTTTTAATTTAACTATTAAATTAAAAATTCATCTCTTTTTTAAAATTGAACTATTTGGTTGAAAATTCGTTTTTTTCAGTTAGCGATTAATTTTTATTTGTGTTTTTTGAAAATTCATCTTTTCGGGTAGAAAATTAATTTTGTTTTTTAAAAATTCATCTTTGTGGTTCAGGATGCAACAATTTTATTAAATATTCGTCTTTTTGGTTATATTCAACTTGTTAAAGATTCCTTTTTTTTGCTTGACAATTTATTTAATAACTGTAAATTTAACGATTTCATTCTTGGTTCAAAACTTACCTTTTTTAGTTAAGACTTCACCTATTAGCTTGAGAATTCATTTTTTTATTTGAAAAATTCAACAATTTGCTTCAAAATTAAACTAATTTTTTGAAAATTAACTTTTCTTTTGCAAAATTTATATTTTTGTTCTAAAATTCAACGATTTGGTTCAAAAATCATGTTTTTTTTAAAATTCAACTATTTGGATAAAAACTCATCTTCTTTGGTTGAAAATTCAACTATTTGGTAGAAAATGCATGTATTTTGATGAACATCCTTCTTTTCCGGCTTAAAGGTCAACTAATTTCTTAAGACATTCGACATTTTAGCTTGAAGCCTTAATTCTGTTGTTGAAAATTACTATTTTTGGGTAGAAAATTAATCTTCTTTGAAGTAAACTTTTATAACCCAAAAATATGAATTTTCACAAAAAAGTGAATTTTCAACTCAAATTATGGATCTTCAACCAAGAAAATATATTTTTAACCAAATTGTTGAATTTTCGACAAAGAAAAACAATTTTCAACAAAGAAGCTTAACTTTATACCAAAAACGATGAATTTTGAACCAAAGTGAATTTTCAACTTAAATGATGAATCTTCAACAACAAAAAATGAATTTTAAACAAAATTGTTGAATTTTCAACTGAAAGAGACAAATTCAACGTAAAAAAAACGAATTTTCTACAAAACAGTCGATTTTTCAACCCAAAAATATGAATTATTAGCAATTAGTTAAATTTTTGAATTTTTTAAGCCAAAAGGACAATTTTTCGACAAAACAGTTGAATTGTGAACCCAAAAATGTGAATTAAAAAAAAGTCTATTTGCAACTTAAATGATGAACCTTCAAACCAAAAAATGAAATTTCAAGTAAATAGTTGAATTTTCAACTAAAAGATGAATCTTCCAAAATATTTAATCCGAAAAGATGATTTTTTTACAAAACGGTCGTATTTTCATTCAAAAAATATATATTTTGAACAAAAAATTGAATTTTCAATTAAAAATTATTTTGAACTTGAATAAATATTCTTCAACAACAAAAAATGCATTTTTGAAGCGATAGTTGAATTTTAAACTTGAAAAGATAAATTGTCTACCCTAAATATAACAGTTAAATTATCAAAAAATTATTTCTCAACCAAGAAACAAAAAGAATTTTCAAAAAAATCATTAAATTTTCTACCAAAGAAGTGAATTTTTTACTAAAATGAAGAATCTTCAACCAAAATAAATGAATTTTCATCTCACTCAACTATTTCGTTGAAAATTCACGTATTTTGTTGAAAAATCAATTTTTTTTGGTAGAAAATTATCTTTTTTTTTTAAGTTAATCTTCTTGTTTAAAAATTCTTTTTTTCGATTAAAAATCCAAGTATTCCAGTTAAATATTTTCCATTTTAGTTCGAAATTTATCTTTTAGGTGGGAAATAAAATTATTTGGTTAAAACTTAAACTCTTTTGTTGAAAATTAATTTTTTTTTGGTTCAAGATTCGTTTTGTTGAAAATTAATTTTTTTTTTGTTGAAAAATGAGCTGTTTGATTGAAAACTTGTTTTTTCTTTGGATGCTGTTGTATTAAAAAATTATTTTCATTATTTTCTTTGGTTGAACATTCATTTTTTGACTAAAAATTTAATTATTAAATTTTTGGTTAAAAAGTTATCTTTTTTACTTGAAAACTATTCTTTTTCGTCAAAAATTCAATTATTCTAGTTAAAGATTCACCATTTCAGATAAAAATTTATTTTTCTGGTTTAAAATTCAACTATTCTATTTAAATATTTGCAATTTTATTTGAAAAATCATCAATTTCTTAAAAAACGAAACTATTTTTTTTAATTAGTTTTTTTTTGTTAAAAGTAATTTTTCCAACCGAAAATTTAATTTATTACAATTGAAAATTCGATTGTTGTAGTTGAAAATTCATCTGTCTGTTTAAAAATTAATTTTTTCAACATGAAATTTAATTGTTTTGTTTGAAAATTCATCTGTTTCAATTGAAGATTCATTGTTTTAGTTGAAAACTCTTATGTTTGGTTTAAAATTAATTTTTTAACTAAAAATGTTACTATTGCATTTACGGTTGAAAATTATTATTCATTCAAAATACATTCATGGAAATATAAAAAAGCCCAAAAAATATGAAAAATATTTGATAAATCAATTATACAATTGAGAATATTTCCTCCTTTAAAAATTCTTTAATCAATAGTAATTTAATCGTGACACTAAGAAGTATAATTCAATATTTCTTTCGAAGATAGCACTAAACGCACGTTAGCTTTTTCGTGTACAAAATAAATTTTTCACGATTTTTCAAATAATATATTAGAAAATAGTATGCTTTGCTTTAGCAAATATATTTTTTAAATCCAGACTTATTTCTAACAATTTTCTTGACGCTTTTGTTCCTTATGAATGCGATACATCACGTGAGAAGTTTTAAAACAAAATTTAAGATTTTCTCAAATTTTCTACCACCACTTCAGCTTTTAGCACGAATTAGGGAAATTTTTTTTGAAACCTTGAAATTGTACGTCATCAAGCCTGCAATCTTGCATTCAATTCAAGCAAATGAAACTTGAAAAATCCTTATTGGTACCCGAAATATGGTTGAAAATGTTCAATCGTATCTCAACTCAATTGTAAGTAATTCTGACAATTGTGAGTAATTTTGCTCAGAAACGATTAAACATTTTTAATCATATTTCGGGTACCAATGAAATTTTTTTTGGTTTTCTAGTCTTAAATTGAAGGTAAGATTACACGCTCGACGTCGTATAATTTTGAGGTTTTTGAAATAATTTTTTTCGGACGTGCTAAAAGTGAAATTTGAGGTAGAAAATTTGAGAAAATGTTGAATTTTGTTTTTAAACTTCTCACTTGCTGTATTATTTTCAGAAGGCTCACAAGAGTCCTGCGCAAAATTTCTGACGATAGTGTAATTTTAATTAGAAGAATTAAAATTGAAATTAAAAATTTATTATGGATACGTACTTTTGAAGAGTTTTCATTAGATCATGAAAGTATAGCCTACACTTTATTATTTATTACATTTAATTTATTTATTTATTATACATTATTATTTAGTATATTTTCATGTTTTGGATTGAATTTCCAAAAATGTGTTTTCCCCATGTTTCTTCTGGGGAACTTCAGGGTTTAAGTTATACCCATTAACATTTAAAAAAATTATAAATATTAAAATAAATAATAAAGTGAAATAATAAAAGAAATAATAAAAAAAAGTATGCTCTAACTGCGAATCCAGTAATTTGTACTGATAAAACAGTCGTTTTAACAGATCAATCAGTCACTTGAAATGACTGATTTTCAGATAATAGGAATTACTGATTTTCTTTCTACAGTAAAATAGTATAATTATTTCTAAATTAAAAGTCTTAATTAAATTAATAAAAAATAGTGATTTGATTAGTGAATTTTACTGTTTCGACGAGTGTGATTTCAAATGACTGATTTAATTAGTGTGATTTAATGATTACAGTTTAGAGAAATTTTCTTGAAAATTCGTTTTTTTTTTTATTATTATTATATTTTTAACTCAAAATTTAAGTATTCCAGTTTTGGTGGAAAATTGATCTTTTGCCATTGAAATTCAACTAAATATTTGGTTGAAAAGTTATGTATATTGTTGAAAATTCTATTTTTTTATATAAGAATAATCTTTTTGGGAGAAAATTAAAAATAAAATAATCTACTTTATTAACAGTTGAACTGCTTTGTTACGAATTAATTATTTTGGTTAACGATTCATCATTTTAGTTGAAATTTCATCTGTAAAAACTCCATGACAACTTGTTGCCTTTGTCTGGCTGATACTGATTCACTCAGGTTTTCAATTCTGGCCCAACCACTGCGTAGAAATTTCTGCTTTACCTCTTCATCTGAGGAAGGCCTGCGAGTGGTGGATCCAACTCGGCGTCTCTCGTTATAATCCTGATGAACCTTCTGCATCATTTTAACCAAGGCATCTGTAACATGTGAAAAATTATGATTAGAGAGCGGATTAGAGCAACTGGAAAGTTAGCTGGCGAGCGTCGCTCGGTTATCACACACGGAGAATCCTGGTTAGGCACCCGCTCGTTTGTTCTAGATGGGTTGCTAACATCCCAATACTCCACAATTAAAAAATATAAATAATAAAAAATCTATCAATGAAAAACATTAATTATGAATTTTTTAACATTTCTGAAAAAATTGTTAAAAATTTGGTCACACGGGGTGTCTCACATTCCACGGTGTTTCGAATTATTTTCCGATTTACTACGTTTTTTTCAAGTATTGTTTTTCGAATATTCAAATTATCACTGAGGCTTTGGAGATATTTTTTCCCTATTTTATATTGTTTTAACATCACTCCTGATTTTTTTCAGCTAAAAATATCTGAAGGTTTATTTGGAGATGTGCCCGTTAAGGGTTAAATTCAAACTATTTTAGATTAGAATTAAAAAAAAGGACAATATTTCCAATCGAGCAAGACTAAAATTGCAATATTTAGATAATTTCGTTAAAAAGAAATTGAAATTGTATAACTTTTGATTCAAAGCGTTAAAAATTGAAAAATGTTATTTTGTATAAAAGAATCTCGAAATTGAATGATTTCAGATAGAAATTTCGAAAATATAATAGAATTCATCTTTTTAGCTTGAAAGTTTAACTCCTTGGTTGGAAGTTAAACTACTTTCTTAAAAGTTCATTGTTTTAGTTGAAGATTCATAATTTTATTAGAAAATTCGTTTTTTTGTTGTTGTCACAAAATAATTTTTTTAACCGAAAATTTAATTTAATTTAATTCTGTAGAAAATTTAACTATTTTGTTGAAAATTTATCTATTATGTTGAAAATTTAACTATTTTCTTGACAATTCAACCGATTGGGTGTAAATTAACTTTTTTGTTGTTAATTCATATTTTTTGGTTGACATTCAACAGTTTTTATAGAAAATTCGTTTGTTTGGCTTAAAAATTCAAAAATGTCATTCGTTTGTTTTTTTATTTGCAATTAATTCTCCTCAGTTAAAATTAACCCACTCTATTTTCATAATAAATTGATCTTTTTTGGTTTAAAAATTCAACAATTTAGTTAAAAAATTTATAAACGAAAAAAAGTTAATCAAACAAAGTTTGGACTAACATCACATCCATTATTTACACTATTTACTTGAAAATTTATGTCATTTGTTAAAAAAATCCTTTTTTATGGTAGAAAATTAATCTTCTTGTTTGATAATAATTCAACTACTTGATTGAAAATTCATTTTTTTTGTAGAAAATTAATTTGCTGGTTGAAAATTATGTATTTTGTTGAACTTTGTCTTTGTTGGTTAAATCCTACTGTTTGTATTTTTAATTAAAATATGTTTGTTCTTTAATATTAGCTACTACATTTTTCTTTAAAAATTCAACTCATTGGTTGACTACTTTCTTAAAACTTCATTCTTTTTATTGATGATTCATCATTTTAGTTGAAAATTCTTTTTTTTGTTAGTGTTTTTTGTTGGAAATTTGTATATTTAATAAAAACAAAAAAACAATTAGATTTTAAAGAATGTACACAACTTTTGACGATTTTAGGTTATGTTGGCGTTTTACTACAAAAATTTGTATTTTCAAACAAAAATCATTGTAATTTGAACAAAATTTAGAATATTTTAATAATTCTCGATTATTTTACGTTTTTTCTTCGGAAATTAGTATTTTTAATTAAAAAAACACAAGTTTTCGGCGGAAAAGATGGAATTTTCAACAGTTGCAAATTCAAATTTGAAAATTGATTATTCTTAAAAAATGGAGAAAATGAAATTTTCAATTATTATAAATTCATCTTACTAAAAGTTCCTTTTTTTAAAATTATATTTCAATGAAGAATACAACTTTTAACCATTTGAGGTTATGTTTGAGTTTTATGCAAAAAATTAGTATTTAACAAAAAAATATTATAATTTGAGCGAGATATGGAATATTTTAACAATTTTGATTTATGTTAGTATTTTTCGACGGAAATTGGTGTACTTAATTTTTTTTTTTAAATTAGATTTTAACGAAGAGTCACAACTTTTAACAATTCCTGGTTATGTTAGCGTTTTACACTCTAAATTAGTATAGAAAAATCATCGTATTTTGAACAAGATTTAGAATATTTTAACAATTTATTTTGGATTATGTTAGTGTTTTTCGTCAGAAATTGGTATTTTAAATAATTTTTTAAATTAGATTTCAAAATTCATCATAGTTTAAAAAAGATTTGAAATTTCTGAACAGTTTCAGGTTATATTAACGTTTTTCACAGAAAATCCTTTATTTTAAACGAAAATCATTAGATTTTAAAAGTTGTTTTTTTGTAATTGAAAATTGAGCGTTCTTTTGCGCCTGTAAAAATGCAACGCGACAGCTAACACTGTATTCCGGGCAGCAGACATCCGACCTAGTTTAAAGTCGAATAAAATCTGAAAGTACCGCGTCGTCGTCGCTTATAGTAATATATAATATAATAATATAATACAACAATAAAACTAAATAAATAATAATAATAATAACATATAATTATATATTTTTTTTAAATAAGTATAATATCCTCCTTTTTGCCGGTAAGGAAGTTATTTTTTTCTAAACATCAAACCAACTTAAAAATTGTCATAATATGTTATTATTATTTATTTTCATTAATATATTATATTATTATATTATATATCACTATAAGTGACAAATACGCGGTACTTTCAGATTTTATTCGATTTGAAACTAGATCAGATGTCTGCAGCCCGGCATACAGTGCTAGCTGACGAATTGCATTCTTACAGGCGCAAAAGAACGCTCAATTTTCAATTACAAGTAAACAACAACAACAAAAACATTTTTTGAAAAAATCGCTATGCTCCCTCGAGCAAAATTGTCTTCAGACTATGTGGTAGCGAAAACCCGCGAAATTTAATCACTTTTATTTAAATATAAAGAAAAATTTGAAAAATAATCATTTTTGTTATATAACTGTTATGTAAGAGTTAGAGATCGTTCATATTTCAGACTTAACACTCTTTCCCATATTTCCATTTTCTCCTGTTTTCAAGAAATTTCTCCTTTTCTCGATTTTTTGTTTAAATTTTATTTGTTGTCAAAAATTCATCAACTTGGTTGAAAGTTAAATTACTTTATTAAAAATTTATCTTTTTGGTTAAAGATTAGTTTTTTTGCAGAACCTCTACAGTACCCACTATAACATATATTTCAACCACCAAGATCGGTCAAGCCGTATTCGAGAAAATTAGATTTCTTTAAATTTGTTTATAACTTTTGTGAAAAAATTTATTTTAGTTCATACTCGGGGTAAAATTACTGCATAAGAGTAGCCACTTATCCCTGCAATATGGATCACATCTGAGCAGAGACATCCGGACCAAGCTTATCCTGCTACGGACTTTAATTATTTTGTTGAAAATTCAACTATTTGATTAAGTCATGTCCTTGGTAGAAAACTCAACTTTCTTATTGAAAATTCATCCTTTTGGATTGAAAATTCATGTTTTATTGTAGCCGAACCTTTTTTTATTAAATTCTACTGTCTATGGCAAAAATCTTCTTGTCGGGTTGAAAATTTTACTGTTTGGTTAAAAGTTCAACTGTGTTGTTGAACATTCGTTTCTTCTGTTCATCCCACTGATTGGTAAAAAGTTTTTCTTTTCTGTTGAAAATTGAGATATTTGGTTGAAAATTCTTTTTTATCGGTCTGAAAATTTTTCTCTTTTGGTAGACCATCTTTGTTGGTAGAAGATTCAACTATTGTGTTTGAAATTAAAAAGTTGGAAAATTGAGGAAATATAATTGAAATTAGTTTGCTCATTTCTATTTGCTTAGAGCAAAACGCGCAGTTGGAAGTTCGGTACAACACTTAGGTCCAAAATTATAAATTTTCCTCAGATGTTCACCCATGTTCAAGGGTGCAAATATTATTATTATTATAATATTAAGCCGTTTCCCTTTCGGGGTAGGCATGAATCGCTCTGTTGGAAAGTAGTGATGAGTGGATGGGTATATAGGATTTGAAATATTTTTGAGTATTTTAGAAGATTCCAAGGCATTTTTTAAGCTTTAAAAGGTCTTGAAATAATTAAAACGGCAATTAATCATTTTTATTTGAATAATTTGAAGGAATTTCACAGGATTTTGAATATTTTCAGCTGTTTTTTAAATTCGTATTTGATTTCACAGAGATTTAAAAAATTTCAAGAATCAAAGGAATTTTCCATTGATTTCAGAGGATTTCAAATATTTTGGAGTATTCGAAAAAATTAAAAATAAAATTTAAAAAAAATCAAGTTTCAAGAAATTCAAAAAAAGTTTTGAAGATTTGAAAAATGTAAAGAATGCTAAAAGATTCCAAAAAGTTTTCAACTTATTTCAGTAATTTAATTTCAGAGAATTTGAAATATTTTGGAGTATTTTAGAAAATTCCAAGGCATTTTTAAAGTTTCAAAAAGTCTTGAAATAATTAATGAATCCAATGAATTTTTGTATTTGAATAATTTGAAGCAATTTCAATGGATTTTAAATATTTCAGGCTTTTTTTTATTTTTATTTGATTTTAAAGAGATTAAAAAAATTCAAGAATCGAAGGAATTTTGAATTGATTTCAGTAATTGATTTCAGAGGATTTTAAATATTTTAGAGTATCTTTAAAAAAATATTAAATTACAAAAAAATCAAGTTTCAAGGAATTCAAAAAAAGTTTTGAAGATTTTAAAACTTTTGAATTATGCTAAAATATTCCGACGAGATTTTAATATGTTTCAGTAATTTAATTGATTTCAGAGAATTTGAAATATTTTTGAGTATTTTAGAAGATTCCAAGGCATTTTTTAAGCTTTAAAAGGTCTTGAAATAATTAAAACGTTAAATTTTAAAGCAAAAAAAAACGCATTTTGTACAAAAAAGTTTATTTTTAACACAAAAATATATATTAAAGAAAAACTGGAATAGTTACATTTTCAGTCAATTAATTGATTTAAAAAAAAAAAAATTTATTTTCAACGAAAGAAGTGAATTTTTCACTAAAATTTTCACCAAAAAGGACTAAGTTTCAACAAAATGCCTGAATTTTTTAACCAAAAAGTTGAATTCTCAAACGAAAAAGGTGAATTTTCATCTAAAAATGATAATTCCTCATACAAAAATGAAATGGTCAAATTTTCTGTTAAAAAAATTATTTTTAATGAAAAAACGAATATTGAGCAAAATAATTAATTTTTCAACCAAAGAAAGGAATTTTTGACCGTGAAGATAAACTTTCTACCCTGAAAATTAATTTTCTACAAAAAAGATAAATTTTTAACAAAACACATGAATTTTCAATAAAGTAGTTAAATTTTTAATTAAATATTTACACTTTTAATAAAAAAATTGAATTTTCATCTCAAATAATAAATCTTTAACCAAAAAAATTAATTTTCAACAAAAATAATTGAATTTTCGACAGAATACATGAATTTTCAACCAAATAGTTGAATTTTTCACCAAAAAGTCAGGTTTTCAACTAAAAATAAAAAATATTCATTAAAAATAAGAATAGTCAAATTTTCCACCCACAAGATTAATATTCTACAAAAAGATGAATTTTTAACAAAATAATAATATTCAATAAAATAGAGCAAAACTGGAATAGTTAAATTTTCAGTAAATTATTTGATTTCCAACAAAAATAATTAATTTTTAATGAAAGAAGTGAATTATTATTATTTATTATTTAAAAATTCATTGAAAGCTTTCAAATTTGTTGGAATTTTCGCGAATCTCTTGAAATCCCTTATAATATATTAAAATTCATTAAAAATTCCTTAATATCCCTTGAAAACCTTTAAAAACTGTGAAAACTCCTTTAAATCTCTCAAAATCGGTTAAAATCCTCCAAATTTCTGAAACATTAATATCTCTGCAAAACCCTTAAAATTCCTTAAAATTACTTAAAATTCCTTAAAACCCTTCAAAAACTGTGAAAAATCCTTTAAATCACTCAGAATCCCTTGAAAATTCATTGAAAACTTTTTTAATTTGACGGAATTTTTGCGAATCTCTTGAAACCACTTATAATATATTAAAATTAATTCAAATTTTTTTTAAAATACCTTAATATCCCTTAAAGCCCTTTAAAAACTGTAAAAAATCATTTGAATCTCTGAAAATCGGTTAAAATCCTCAAACCTGAAATATTTCAAAATCTTATGAGATCTCTCAAAATCCCTTAAAAATTCATTGAAAGTTCTCAAATTTGTTAGAATTTTCGTAAATCACTTGAAATCCCTTATAATATATTAAAATTCATTAAAAATTTCGTAAAAATTTCTTAATATTCCTTAAAACCCTTTAAAAACTGGAAAAATTCTATAAACCCCTCAAAATCGGGTAAAATCCTTAAAATTTCTGAAACATTAATATCTCTTTAAAACCATTAAAATTAATTAAAATTCCTTATTATCCCTTAAAATCCATTGAAAACTGTGAAAAATCATTTAAATCTCTCAAAATCGGTTAAAATCCTTGAAACTGAAATATTTCAAAATCGTATTTGATCTCTCAAAATCCCTTAAAAATTAATTGAAATATATGAATTTTCAACCCAAAAAGACGAATTTTCAAGAAAATAGTTCAATTTTACACCAAAGAAATGATTTTTGAACCAAAAAGATGAAGTTTCAACTACTCAGATTACTTTTATACCAAAAGACGAATTTTCTACAAAATAGTTGAATTTTCGCCTAAAACCGATACATTTTCATTTTAAAATCGAATAATTAAATTTGCAGTCAAAAAAATTGATTTTCAACCAAATAAAATGAATTTTTAACGAAATAGTTAAAATTATAATGAAACAAATGAATTTTCAACGAAAAATAAAATAGTTCATATTGCAACTAAAAATATTTTAATTTTAAATCAACAACAGTTGAATGCAATAAAAAAGAAGAATTTCCAAAAAAATAGTTGAATTATTAGCCAAAACAAATCTTCAACCAAACAATTGTGATTTTGAACCAAAAAGATGCAATTCCTACCTAAATATATGAATTATCAACCCAAAAAGACGAATTTTCACAAAATAGTCCAATTTCACACAAAAAAAATGAAGTTTCAACTACTGAGATTACTTTTATACCAAAAGACGCATTTCCTGCAAAATATTTAAATTTTTGCCTAAAACCGATGGATTTTCAACTTAAAAAAAAATTAGTTACATTTTCAGTAAAAAAAGTTAATTTTCAACGAAATAGTTCAATTTTCAACCAAACAGATGAATTTGAAATGAAAAATGTAATACTTGCTATTTCAACTACAAAAGATTTTAATTTTAAACCAAAAACAGTTGAATTCAACCAGAAAAGACGTCTTTTCAATAAAATAGTTGACTCACTCAAATCAGATTAATTTTCAACCAAACAATTGTGATTTTACTGATTAATCTTCGACTAAAAATATTAATTCTCAACAAAAAATACAACAGTTTTTATATTTTAACCAAAAAAGATTTTAATTTTAGATAAAAAAAACAATTTAATTCATCTAAAAAAAAAAAATTTCAACAAAATATTGGATTAAAAAAAAAGATTTTTCAGTCAAGAAACAAACAAAATTCCAACTAAATTGTAGAATTTTCAAGTCTTAAGGACGAATTTTCAAAAATATGAATTTTCAACAAAAAAAGTTATTCTTCAACCAAAAATAAGAGTTTTCAACCAAGGAGATTAATTTTATACCAAAAACATGAATTTTTAACAAAGCATTTTTTATCTTTTAACGAAGTGAATTAATTTTTTACTCCAGAAGATGAATTCTTAACGAAAAATGTCATCGCTTTTACATTTCAACCAACTAAGATTTTATATTCTACATAAAAAAAAATTGAATTCATCCAAAAGAGACATATTTTCAACAAAATTGTGGATTAAAGAAAAAGATTTTGGAGTCAAGAAACACAAAATTTCAACTAAATTGTTGAAATTTCAACCCTAAAGAGGAATTTTTAACAAAGTAGATGAATTTTGAACTAAACTGATTAATCTTCAACTAAAAATATTAATTCTCAACAAAGAATATAACAGTTTTTATATTTCAACCAAAAAAGATTTTAATGTTAGATAAAAAAAACAATTGAACTCATCTAAAAAAGACAAATTTTCAACAAAATATTGGATTAAAAAAAAAAGATTTTTCAGACAAGAAGCAAACAAAATTCCAACTAAATTGTTGAAATTCCAAGCCTGAAGCCGAATTTTCAACAAAATAGATGCATTTTCTACTAAACATAAAGAATCACTGCAAATACTCCCAGGAATGTTAAGAAATTTTTGTATTGTCTTGAAACCTTTCAAAGTCTTTAAAAAAACTTCAAAATTTTATTTCGAAATCTTCCAAAATCTACATTTTGTTTCAACTTTTTTGAAATGTTTAAAAAACTTATCTTCAAATCTATCAGATTATTCCTTTTTGACAATTTTGAAAATATTTTGGAATGCTTTGCAATCTTTTTAAATATTCTCTTTAAATATATATTGTAAGGCAAAAAATCATTTGAAAATTTCGGAGAAATCTTAATAACAGTTTTTTATTCTCTTGAAACCTTTCAAAATTCAGAAAAAACTTCTAAATTTTTTGTTCGAAATTTTCAAAAATCTACATTTTGTAATTTAAATTGATTTGAACTATTCCTAAAATTTTGAAAAATCTTCCAACACTAAAAAAATTTGCCCTTAAAACTTTCAGATATTTTCGACATTTGTGGACATTTTTTGAACTGTTATATCTCTTTTAATTTTTTTTAAATTAATTTTTCAAAATGAAAAGTAATTAAAAATTTTCCCGGGAATTTTAAAGTCCTTTCATAATCTTCAAAAATCTTCAAAATTTGTATTGCCAAGTATTCAAAATTTGTAATTTTTTTTTTTCATTTTTGAAATTTTTTCAACTTTTAAATTAATTTTTAATTTTGAGGTTTTGGTTAAAAATTTAAGTATCTGGTCGAAAATTGATGTATTATTAAACAACTACTAAACAACAGTTTGTTTGCAATTTTTTCTCTTGACTGATAATTCAACTCATGTTAAAATTTCATCTTTTTCGGTTGAATTTAACTGTTTTTGATTAAAAATTAAAGTCACGATATGAGGAAAAGTCAAGATAAGAAAAACATTTCTTTTTGAGAGTACTATAGGATTATTATGCGACATTTCAAAATTTTCTCGAAAAATCGGAAATTCATTTTTGAAAATTTTTGAGAACACTGTTTTTGAATTTTGAGAATTCTATGAATGATTATCAGTAGTACTCAAAAAGACGAACAATTTATCTCTATAACATTTTCTGATAAAGAACAAAACACCAGTTTTATAGCATTTTCAAAATCCAAAAAAATTAACAAAAATTAATATTTAAGGACAAAAAACACACCATATAAAGAAAAGTCTGGAGAGAAAAAGGTTTCTTCTCGAGAACGCTACAAGATGATCATGAAAACTTTTCGAATTCTTCAGAAAAATTCAAATTTGAAAATTTTTGAGATCACTTTCTCCAAAATTCGAAAATTCCATGTGAAGTTATGAGTAGTTCTCAGAAAGACGAACAAGTTACCTCCGTGACATTTTCCGATATAAATAAAATTATCAGAGTTATGAATTAAAAAATCAAACTTTTCTCTATTTTCATAAAGTTTTGACAGTTTGTAATTGAAGGCGCTCGAAGCTTCATGAAATTTAATCCCTTAGACGGTTTTCTCAGAAAAGTGGAACCGATTGGAAAGGACTCTAAACGCATAAATTTTTTGTTTTGTTTTGTTCTCTCATCTCAGCACATGGCTATAGCTGTGTTTTTCTTCAGTACTAGAGAAACCTTTTCACGTGATACACGCATTTTTCAAGAACGGGAATCTAAATAATAAATTCAAATTTCTAATATACCAGTTCGTTTAAATATATTCTCTCTGTGTGAAACTTCGGGTCGAATCTTTGCACCAAATATTTGAATTTTCAATAAAAATCATGAATTTTCAAGATAGATACATTTTTAATTTAACAAATTACTTTTTTACACACAAAAACTGAATTATAAAAAAAAATAGTTAAATTTTCAACACAAGATATGAATTTTCAACTAAAATAAAGAAGTTTCTACCAAAGACACGAATTTTTAACCAAGAAGATGAATTTTTTTACCAAAAAAGACGAATGTAAACAAAAATACATGAATTTTCAAATAAAAAATGATGAATCTTTAACTAGAATTATTCAATTTTGAGTTAAAAAATAAAGTTTCATCGAAAAAACAACAAATTTTTTTAAAAAATTGTTAAATTTGCAACCAAAGAAATGACTTTTCAACTACAATGAAGAATTTTCAACCGAAAACATGAATTTTTAAACAAAAACATTAATTTTCCGCCAAAAAATACGAATTTTCAACAAAATACAAGAATTTTAAACCAAAAAACAACGATTTTTCAACAAAATAAAGAAATTTCAAACCAATAGTTGAACTTTCAATAAAAATCATGAATCTTCAAGGAAGATATATTTTTAATTTAAAAAATTACTTTTTTACCTCCCAAAAAAAGCGAATTCCCAACAAAATAGTTAAACTTGCAAACAAAAAGATGAATTTTCAACCAAAGACACGAATTTTTAACCAAGAAGATTAATTTTTTACCAAAAACGACGAATTTTTAACAAAATACATGCATTTTCAACTAAAAATGATAAATTTTAAACCAAAAATTGAGTGCGTAAATTTTCAGTTCATAAAATTAATGATTAATTAAAATAAAGAGATGAATTTTCAACTAAAACGATGAATCTTTAACTAGAATCATTCATCTTTTTGGTTTTAAAATTTTTGTTTAGAAATTTATCTCTTGCTGCAGAAATTTCATGTTTTTTGTTGTTGCTAAAAATGCAACTCTCTAGTTAAAAATTGATCTGTTTCGGTTGAGAATTAACTTTTTGTTAAAAATTCACATTTTCGGGTTGAAAATTCAACTGTTTTGGAAAAAATTCGTAGCTTTGGCTCGAAAATTCCACAATATAGTAGTAAATTTAATTATTTGATTAAAAAAATACGTATTTTATTAAAAATTTAAATTTCTTGGTGGAAAATCATTTTTTTGATTTGAAAATCAAGTATTCTGGTAAAAATGCATCTATTTAGAGTGAAAATTTAACTCCTTGATAAAAGTTGAACTACTTTCTAAAAAGTTAATTTTTTGGTTGATAATAAATAAATTTAGTTAAAAATTCGTATAACATTCAGCTATTACCTAGAGATTAATTAAAAAGATTTCAAAACGTTCTAAAAGATTTTCAAAATTATTAAGAAAGAATCTGGAAGATTTGAAGGTAATTTTCTTAATATTGCAGAAGTTTTTTCAAAATTTGAGGAAAAAATCGAATCATTTCAAAAGATATTTAAAAGTTTTCAAAAACATTCAAAAATAATAACAAATTGCAAAAAATTTAAACAAAATCTAGATTTTTGAAGATTTTGCAATAAATTTTTGAAGCTTTTTAAAGATTTTGAAAGGATTCAAGATAATGAAAAAAATGTCTTAAAAATTCTAGAAATATTTAAAGTGATTCTTCATTTCTATAAATTAATTTAAAAAGAATATTCAAAAATCTTATGAAAAACTACAAAAGATTTCCAAAATTGTCAAAAATGAATATATTGTTGTATTGTTTATTATAATGCTGATTTTCCTATTTTTTCTATATATTTTTCAATATCTCGTAATATTTTGCATATTCTGAAATATTTCGCAATATTTTGCAATATTTCCATAATTTGAAATCTTTTACAATATTTTGCATATTTTAAAATATTTTGCAATATCACGTACACCAAAAATCTGAGTAATTAACCCCTCGTTTTCAAATGTATACAATATTTTACAACAGTTTGCAATATTTAGCATATTTTGCAACGTTTTGAAATATTTAGCATATTTTGTAAGGTTTTGCAATATTTTGTATTATTTTGCAATATTTTGCGATATTTTGCATATTTTTCAATATTTCGCAATATTTTGCATATTTTGCAATATGGTGCAATATTTCGCAATATTTTGCAAAATTTTGCAATATTTTGCAATATTTGAATAATTTAAAATCTTTTGCAATATTTTGCGATATTTTTCATATTTTTGCAATATTTTGCAATGGTTTTGCAAAATTTTGGAATATTTTGCAAGCTTTTGCAATATTTTGCATATTTGGCAATATTTGGCAAAATTTTGCAGATTTTGCATTATTTTGCAATATTTTGCGATATTTTGCATATTTTTCAATATTTTCGATGTTTTGCAATATTTGAATAATTTGAAATCTTTTGAAATATTTGCCTAATTTGAAATCTTTCGCAATATTTGGCGATATTATGCCTATTTTTCAATTTTACGCAATATTTTGCAATATTTGCATCATTTGAAATATTTTGCAATATTTACATTATTTGAAATCTTTTGCGATATTTTGCATATCTTGAAATATTTTGCTATAACGTGTACACTAAAAATCGCAAAAATATATTGTCAATCAGAAATGGAATAGTTCAAGTTTCAGTAAAAAAATTAATTTCCAACCAAAAATGAAACCAATTTCCAAAAATTAAAAAGAAAATTGTTTAATTTTCAATCTAGATGAATCTTCAACCAAAAAAATACATGTATAACAAAATAGTTAAATTCTTAATCAGAAATGGAATGCTTAGATTTTCAGTTAGAAAAATTAATTTCCAACCAAAAATGAAACCAATTTCCAAAAATTTAGAAAAAATAGTTCAATCTTCAATCTAGATGAATCTTCAACCAAAAAAAATAAATTCACCACAAAAAAATTTAATTTTCAATCAAAAATGGAATTGTTGAATTTTCAGTTTAAAAAAAAATTAATTTCCAACAAAAAATGAAACCAATTTCCAAAAATTAAAAAAAAATGGTTCAATTTGCAATCTAGATGAATCTTCAACCAAAAAAATAAATTTACAACAAAATAGTTAAATTGCAAACCAAGTGCTTGAATTTTCAACGTAAGAAAGTGAATTTTCAAACAAATAGTTGATATTTAAACTCAGAAACATAAATTTTCAACCAGAAATGGAATAGTTAAATTTTCAATTAAAAAAAAAATTCCAACAAAAAATGAAACGAATTTTTAACAATACAGTTCAATTTTCTATCAAAGAGATGAATCTTGAACTAAAAAATTGAATTTTTAATGAAGTAGTTGAATGATCAGTAATGAATTATAAATATTCAACTAAGAAAAAACATAAGTTTTTACGAAGTAGCTTCACTTTAATCAAGTGGTTGATTTTTCAACCAAAAGAAAATGAATTCTCAACGAAACATGTAAATAATAATAATAATTCAGTTCAAAAAAATTAATTTTCAACCAGATAAAATAAATTTTCAAGGAAATAGTTAAATTTATTCAATCGGATGAATTTTCGACCAAATATTTAACTTAGGTTAATTTAATTAATTTTCTTTTCAACAGAAAATATGTATTTTCAACCCTATAAATAGTTGAATTTTCAACAAAAAAAGATTTATTTTCAACCAAAAATTCAATAGTTAAATTTTTAATCAAATTTAAAATAAAATAGTTTAATTTTTAAACGAACAAAACAAGAATTTTCAACCAGATAAAATAAATTTCAAGGAAATAGTTAACTTTTTTTTAAACAGATGAATTTTCAACCAAAAATTCAATAGTTAAATTTTCAATAAAATTTTTAACAAAATAGTTTAATTTAAACAAAAAAATTTCAAACAACATAGTTCAATTGTCATCTAAAAACGTAAATTTCCACCCAAAACTGGAAAATTTGAATTTTCAACAAAAAAAAAAGATTAATTTTCAACCAAGAATTCAATAGTTAAATTTTTAATAAAATTTTAAATAAATTATTTTAATTTTTAAACGAACAAAACAAGAATTTTCAACCAAAAATTCAATAGTTAAATTTTTAATCAAATTTTAAATAAAATAGTTTAATTATTAAACG
Organism: Andricus grossulariae; assembly: GCA_011634705.1. Classification (NCBI taxonomy): domain Eukaryota; kingdom Metazoa; phylum Arthropoda; class Insecta; order Hymenoptera; family Cynipidae; genus Andricus; species Andricus grossulariae. The sequence goes on from JAABKJ010075445.1 coordinate 246,513,379, forward strand.
AACAGAACGAGAATTTTCAACCAAATAAAATAAATTTCAAGGAAATAGTTAAATTTTTTTTTAAACAAATGAATTTTCAACCAAAAATTCAATAGTTAAATTTTTAATCAAATTTAAAATAAAATAGTTTAATTTTTAAACGAACAAAACAAGAATTTTCAACCAAAAATTCAATAGTTAAATTACCAATCAAAACTGGAAAAGTTACATAGATCACGATTGGCGCGCGCATGCTGCTGCAGACCTTTCCCAACCTGCGCTGGGCTCCGGGGTTCAAGCCCGAAGAGCGCGGGTTTCTCAATCGCTGCCCTGATCAATTGGAGGTCGTGCTTTGACCACATCTGTTTCCACCGAGCAACCCGGCTACACCCGCAGCTATCTCGCGGACCAACACGCAGGCCAATTGGCGAGGTTGCAAACCTTGGAGCGCGCCTTTGACCCGTTAAGCCATAAGGTTTTTGAACGATTGGATCTGCCGGACGCGCCCGCCATCCTTGATCTGGGCGCCGGTGCCGGATCGCTCGCCGGCTGGTTGAGCCAGCGATATCCCGACGCAACGGTTACCGCCACGGATATCGATACTCGCTTCCTGGTCGACATTCCCGGCATCAAGGTGATGACCCACAATGTCACGACCGATGATTTTCCTGCCGCATCGTTTGACGTGGTGCACGCCCGGGCGTTGCTGTGCCACCTCACTGACCGCGAGGAGATAGTGACGCGAGCCGCCACTTGGTTACGTCCCGGAGGCTGGTTGGTGATCGAAGATGTGAGCCTGCAACCGAGCCTCAGAACGACGAACCCGTTGCTGCGCAAAGTCGCCCAGGCCGGAATCACACTGTTGGAGCAGTCCATCGGGTCTGACATGTTCTGGGCCGATCGACTGCCTGATCGGCTACGTGACCGGGGGCTTGTCAACGTGGGGCATCGCACCCTCGAAGGCCGAATCGGCGACAACAGCCCGGCAGATGCCTTCTGGGCGGCAACCACCGCGCAGGCAGGGCCTGCATTGTTGGAACTTGGGTTACTCACCCAGGCAGAGCTGGATGCCATGGCCATGCGGCAAACAGGCTGGCACCGGCCAGGGACAATGCGGCCAACAGACGCAGAGGGGTCAGCAGTTTCAAAGGGAAGCTCCTCAATCAGGCGGCCGAGGGTCGGCGTGAGAGGAGACTAAATGATCTAAGAATTCGAAAATAAATAACTTTTTCGAATTAGCTTATGAGGGTAAATGGCGAAGCCTGTTTTCAGGCTGGCAGAATAATGTGGGAGCTGGCTTGCCGCGATAGCGGTGTATCAGTCAACAGGTGGGTTGCTGACCCACCGCTATCGCAGGCAAGCCAGCTCCCACACAAGCCAGCTCCCACAGGGGAGCGAGCCTGAGGTTAGTTGCTGATGGCGAGGATGCTTGCCTGGTACGAACCGACAAACACATCGAAATCGCCTACTTCGTTCTGCTCCAGCTCTGCCTGTTGCGCCAGCGACGCACGGGCCAGTTCTTCAAAGTGGGCTTGTTCCTCAGGCGCCAAAGGTTCTTTGCGGAAGTATTCGGCATGGACTTCGCTTTGATGCAGGGAGAACTGCGCAAAGCTTTCCTTGCGCTCAGCCATGGCTGCCAACACCTGCGCCGACGGCGTCAGGGATGGGTCCTTGACCTTGGCCAACTGGGCGTCCAATGCCTCGCTGTGCTCGGTGATGCCATGGCTCTGATCGAGCAGGGCGGCCAGCGGGGCAATCTTCTCCAACAACTCGGCCGCCCACTCCTTCATGTCCACCGGCTGGCCGTCACGCTGCAATTGCAGGCCCGGACGGCGGCCTTCCTTGACCACGCTGAGGAAGTTGGAGGTGGCGTTGCCGCACTCGTTGTTGGCGAACAGTGGGCTGTCGTTCAGCGCGCAGTACAGCAGGAATGGCCATGCGTCGCCCCGGCGGGCCGGCGCTGACCTGCTCGAAACTGACCTGGCCGTGGGGCGCCGGCAAGGCCATGTGCTCGACCTCCGGCGGGAATTCGCGCAGCAGTTCGTCGAGGCGCTGGTAGGCCAGCTTGGCCGAGCTCCATTGCTTCCACACTGCAATCAATTGGTCGATGGGGCTGAGTACGCGGCCCATCAAGATGGAGCCTGCGATCATCATCCCGGCGGTCATGTCACCTTTGATCACCAGGTAGGCGCC